>JAQFVV010012562.1:1218573-1546422 GCA_028023455.1 Epiperipatus broadwayi | reverse complement strand
CTAATAAGATTTTCCTTTAAAATTTATAATTAATATCTAATCAATTACAACTACTAAATGATACATTTTACCCATACACTATTTTTATTAAATAATTATACTTATCATTTTATTCTCCTAACATATACTAACCCTAAATTACATATATCCTAATCCCTAACTAAATATCTAGGCCTAAAACGTTTGGTCGCTAAAATCTTTCTTTTCCACCTATCGGGTTGATAAAATTATAATCCCAACATATCAGGCCCACCACGTTGCCGGCGCCAAAATCCTTCTTACCCTTTGTACCCTTACTTCTCGATGTATAATATAGTCTGAAATACGTCTAGCTCAATTGAATTATTATGTTTAATTAAAATTTGCATCTCTATCTTTAATATACTTTTATACTATCACATTCTAATTAAATTTATTATCAATTATTAAAATCAATATAGTTCTATAGTATGTACTAATTAAATAAGTATTTATCAAAATCATGAGACTGTGAAGTAAAGTTACAAAGTAATAAGTAGATTTACATTGAGTCAATATCTTCCCAAGACATTGTCTCAATGGCATAAGAATACTATTACCTCCTTACTATCCTATTACTACATCTACAGCATTCTTATGGCTTTTAAATAAAATAAATTATCTTTAATAATAATAAAATAAATAAATCTTAACTTTTAATTTTTAAAAATATAATTAAATAATCTCAGGTTCTTCTAATTATCTTAAAGTAATGATAACTCATGTAAATAAGTATGATATGGGATTTTATATCAAACCTAAATACACCTAACTTATTCTAATAATAATATACAATACTAGTCTTAGAGTATAACTTAATTTTATCTATTTCTGTTATATCATCAATTATTAAATAAATAATTATACATATATCCTTTATTTTCACATAGTATCTTAATTTTGGAATAGATCAAAATCTTATAATTCAATAATCTGTGGCAATAAATAATATTGTACATTTATAATGTGCATTATAATAACCTTATGACCATAATAATATGATGTTAATGTCAATCAATTCTTATAAAATGATATCAGGAAAATATTGTGTTTATTTCTAAATAATAATAATAAATTCATATTGTGCAAATATTATGTTTATTCAAATTATCTGTTGTCAAATGCTGTGGTGCAAAATAATGAACTCGACACACTTTTAAACAAATTAAACAAATTTATTTACATTAACTTCAACTAAGAATTTATTTACAATATTTACAGTTCAAAATTAGGAAACAAATAAAATAAAATAAGAAAATAATAATACAATATGTTTACACTGTTATTAGCTCATACTCCCAATAAGTAATTATACATTCATTAAAATGCTGTACTAATAACACTGAAGTATGTTTCCAAAACTTAGACTTTAAACAAGCATCAGTAAACCTCAATTATTACATAGAAAAATTTATGTAAACAATATTTATGTAGCATATGTAAACAATTAAACTTTGCTAATTAAATTGCTACATCACTTAAGTATTACTGTTATTCATTTCATCATGTACTAGTATGTGTTCACTTTAATATCAGCATTACTCTAATAGCATAATATAAAGCTAATGTATCTTTATAATGTAATAACAAATAACTGATTATAATTTTATATTTCATTTAATGCAATTCATGCTACATGTTTTATCAAATATGCATTACATATATGTACTGTTAAAATAATAATAATTAAATTATTCATCAATTTCAAATTCATAAAGCATTATATTAGATAAATTCTATGATTCTTTTCTATGTGAAATTATTACTCTATTTTATGTATTATTCTACTCCTTCTTAATAACTTTCTTTCTACAAAACATCCTCTAAAACTTATTTAAACTTCCCGGAAAAACAATTATCAAATTTAAATAAATACTAATTATCCATACTATTGATACTTCATCATCTATATTCGGTAAATCTCCAACTCAAATATAAACTTCTACATAAAACTTAACTTAATTTCTCGAATAAAACCAAATAAAATATAGACTTTTAAATCTCTTCCTAACTTGCAATAAAATAATTACTTATGAATAACAAATATAATTCTAATACTATAACATAAACAAAATATTAAAATTTATTTACGAAAGAATCATATAATTATTTCTAAGCTTCTTATGTAATGTTGCATCGTATTTATATCATAAATTCAAATTATGCATATTTAAATAAAACTGTTACTGCCAATATAATGTGTGTGTATTTTTAAAATATTCATACATTCATTCAACAATAACATATCATTCGGTTGATCTAAAGAAAACATATTAAATACATTAAAATTATTATTATTATACAATTTTTACCATCAATAATGATTTAATGTACAGTCCATCTTCCAATATTCTTCGGAATTACAGCTTCATAAAATAATTCACATTTACACTCACGATCATTCTTTAACATATTCTGTGTTATATTAATTATAAAATAAACTTATGCAATTAATCATTATATTATTTTTTAGTTATTATTTTAAGAAATGTACCTATCTTATTTTAATAAATTAATAATATTTAAATTTTATATTAGATAAATAAACAGAATTCATATTACGTAATTCCAGCGATGTTTCCTTTTCACCATAAAGTTCTTTAATCCTAGGCACATATTCACTAGAACACCATTTCCTGTTTCCGGTCCATCACGTGTTTTTTAAAAGTTTATGAAAAATGAAAACGTTCTTTTAAAACCAAAATAAAAGTTAATCAATTCTTCTATAAAATATAATAAAATTAAAATAGTTTATCTGATCCGGATGCAGTTCTTTAAAAATATTATTTAAAGTTATTATCTTAAATTAGTCTATAGTTTATGAAAAATAATCATTTAATTATTTTAAGTTGACTGGGACGTCCACATATTACTTGCGCATTTCTTAACAAAATATCCAGGTAAGAATAAGCTTTTCATCTAAAACGACCAGCGTTTAAATTATTTTAATATAATAATTTTATTATATTAAGATTTTTAGCTAATTATATTCCAATTGATTTGCCTTTAAAATCATCAACATTCAGTCTTTTAAACATAAAGACTTAACAAGGCAAGTATTTATAAAACTACTTTTATTTCTAATATCTTTACTCAAGATATACATTTAAATTTATAGCTTGCAAAAATACTTTCTTTATACAAAAGTATTTATTCTTTAAAATATCTATTTTCTAATAGGCAACAGTAATTAGCTTTTAAAATTATATACTGTCCAAAATACTACTTTTCTCCATCTCGTAATTTTCCGAACTAATCCAGCGTTTGTCATACTTCTAGTATAAAGTTTCCGATATATTTTCACTATATATGATGTTCCCATGACTATTTGCTTGTAAATTGAGCTTAATAGAGACGACCGATAGGGAAAAAATTAAATTAACACTGCATGTCTATCATTTAAAACTTTTATAAATTATTTATAATGACACTCTTGTAATTTTAAAATTGATTTTGAGAGCGTCTATCAAATTTACTTTGCTATTTTTAATAACACAATTAACTTGAAAAATCAATCACGAAGTCCTCTCCTAACAATTGAACTGAGCTTTTATACTGGAAGAAACTTCTCATTTGATTGGTACATTTAAACAATCAACTTGCTGGCTTATTTACATATTTACCAACAACACAAAATTAAAAATAAATAATGACTTATTTAATATTTAATATTTATTACATTATTAAATTTCTAAAATAATCTTTATCATTTATTTATTTAAATCTATTAAACATTTTTAAAATATAATCTTACTTGATTTTAATTTTAACTTTTATAAGATTATTTTTAAATAAACTAAGTATTTTTTTATACGTCATATTTTTAAAGCAATACTTTTAAAAATCAGATTTAATATTCTACATTAAATATCTTTATTTTAATCTCATGATAACTCACGTATTATTTATAAATTTTATAACATGATTTTTAAAATAGTTCTGCAACTTTACTAAACAACTTCCAAGCATGTGTGTGTATATTTAACTAACATCTGTTCTTTATAACACAAGAAACGCTTCTCATCGTCTAAAAATAAACTAACAATTGCATTTTTTAAAATAAATATTTTTTAAATAAATAAGATATTATAATAGATTTTAAAATAATTATCCAATATTATTAAAATCAAATATTAGTCTTTTATTTAAGTACTTACAATAATTAAAATATTTATATTCTTTTATAATATTATTTTATCAACAATAAATATATGCATTTAATTTTACTTATCTTTTAAACACTTTTAGCTTTAAATACCTATTTATTAAATATATTAATGCAGTATTGATTATGGCCATTTTTCCCAACTATATGTTATAATCATCATCATTTAAAATGTCTCCCTCAATATCAGCACAATTTCACATATCAAATACTCATAGATTGCTTTAATTAAACCTTTTGAAATAGTACCATAAGCAAAATTAACATCACATATTCAAATATATCTTAAATTTAAAATTTTTAATAGATTAGCACAAAATTAGATGGTGACCCATACAAAAGGGCACAATATATATATATATATATTATATATATTATTTATATGTATGTCACTTATATATATATATATATATATATATATATATATAAGTGACACTGCAAATAATATAATAAATTGTTACAATATAAATTCTTCAAAATATCATCTACATATTATATATTTTAGCCATTTCAATACTGATGAAAAAAATCATTTAATATCTGTAGGTCATATGATTCACAGTCAACCATCCATGCCAATCCCATATTAAATAAATATTGATACTTAAATAGAAATGGAATAGTTATATTTAATGTGGGATTGAACTTTTTTATAGCAAATTTTAGTTATGGTCAATAATTAACATATTATATAATTTATTAATGGCATTTTGAAGAGTACTCCAAAATAAATAGGTATTTGAATACTTTTTAATTAAAAAGAAAAAACAATGTTGGTAAACTGACAAAAGTTCTCATAACTTAGCAGTTGGCAAGCCTGGTCAGTAGTGCTTTTTGTTTACTTTTTTTATTTTTTATGGATGGATAATAATTCCTTTTATGAAACTCATTATTATTATTATTGCATGTGTCCATTTGCCTGCTATATTGTTTTATATTTAAACTTTTTATGTATAATTTTTCCACCAATTTACCTCACTCCTTCTTAAATAGTAATATACATATGTTTCTGTGTGTGTGTGTGTGTTTATGTACAACAAAATAAAAATATCATTGATCAACTACAGTTTAATACTACCATGCATAACATAATATTTTGACACATCATCACCACCTGCAGTTTATAAGTGCCTAAATAGAAAGTTGACATGAATAACAGCCTAGGTATGCAGTCAGGATACTTAGCACCCTCTGCTTTAGGCCATCAACTGCTGCTTTGACTGGTGACTTTATAGCCTCCTTTGAAAAAGGACCTGATTTATTTTTATCTGGCATGATTGTAAATATCTATTAGACATTTTTTATTTTTATGTTTCATACACATTTATTCTACTTTCAAGAAAACTTAACTGATATATCAGTTAAGAGCTGTCAGACAAAGGTCACGGGATATGTTGAACTTAGATTCAGTGATTAAAATTTTAGCCAATATACTTACCACTAATGCTTGCTGGTGAACAGCCTGTCTATGTTTGTATATTATACAAATAGTCATATAATAATAACAGCAGCAATGACAAAAACATATGGAGTGGACATAGGAATTTGCCCTGCTCAGTTCTTTTAAGGCCTCCAAGAGAAATCAATGATATATATATATTAATACAATATGTTTAATAATATTTCCAAGAGAAATCAATGATATATATATATTAATACAATATGTTTAATAAATATTTAGATGGAAATCTTGGATGTGTAGAATAATTCATTAAAGATTTCCATATATATATATATATATAATCTTATAATTGAATATTTACAAATACAGTAATTAGATATATATAAAGTATAACTTAAAAATATTTTCCACTTAGGAGTGCTTTCGACTATCCTCATAGTCTTTGTCAACTAACACTTTGGTTAGACTTTCAAAGTGTTAGTTGATAAAGACTACAAGATATAGAGTCAAAACTATTTCTAATAAAATAACTATAATTTATATGAATTTTATTGTATTTTAATATATTGTACCGGACATTACACAGCTGTACAGAGACATGAAACTTGAACTAGGGTTGTTGTGGATGAATCTCCGAATAAGATATATGAATTATAATAATACATAATTATATAAAATCTTTTTATATTTAAAAACTAACAAAATAAAGATTCAAACTCTGGATTGGATTTTTAATGTGTTTTAATATCAAACTAGCATGAATACAACATATATCTATATATAGCGATTTCACTTTAGATAGGTTTACATTTATTACATTAACACTGAATAATTTTTAATTGTTGTTAACAGGAGTTGTACAATATGTTGCTTCAGGTCATGTGTGCGAATTCACCTTGCCAAAATAAACTCTCTTTACACAAGAAATGAAAGATCGATGAATGATTTAATTAGTAGGAGCCATACGGTCAAAGTTATAAAACATATTTATTTATAGCAAAAATAATAAAAAAAAACAATTTTGTACTTTACATATATTTTTTTTTGACTGTTATTAGAGAATGAAAAATATATGCATATACGGGAATGGTTCATTAATTTTAAAAGGGTAGGCAGCTTTAAACTAAGTGCAATACAGGAACCTATACAATACTTCTTCTAACATGATTCATACTTCTTATACCCTTATTTCTTAATGGGATAAAAGAAGCAAAACAATTTAATGAATGGATATTGTAACTACTAACATAGAAAGGTTGAACATATATGTAGGAAAGCCCCAACTGGTCACATAGTTTCATCATTGAACGTATTTTCATAAAGAAGATGTACATTCACACATATGGTGAAACAGTACAAAGGTTGAGGTAGGTTTGGTGATATGGGAGCTGACATATAATCTCTTCCATAGAGCATCCAAAACCTTAGCCTCAAATTCCACAAGGAATATAATCCCTGAATACAAATGATTTGAAAAGGGAGGGAAAACTTTAGATTCTCGAAGATTCCCGAATGACTAAGTGTTTGAAATACTGAAGAATTGTTAAGCTATGCCGGCAGTACAATATACATATGAGAATAAAAATAGTGTTTAATATAATAACTTTAACGATTTAATTCCCCATGCATAATGGTATGTATAATAGTGAATCAGGTTATAAATTTCAAATGAGACATTTAATTAATTATTTATTTGATTAGTCTGTTATGCTTTCCCTTATACGCTTCAAACAAAATTAAAACTTCTAATTGTTTGGCCCATCTGGCGATGACAGTAATTAACACTTCATTCTTTATTGCAATCTTTCATGAACAATAATAGAAAAAAAAATAAACAATAGAGTTTTAGAATGATCAACTCTGTGAGTCTATTTTAAAATAATATATATTCAATCATACAGGGAGTGAATGATAAATAAATCCTTATCATAACAATTTACTTTGCTTTCATTTTTTTTTTTTTTAAAAAAAAAAATTATATCTCAAACTCGTGAGGTAGAGCTGAACTGGTATATTACTAAAAAAAACTTTGAAAAAAAAAAGAAACATAATGCACAGACTTATAAAGCCATAATAAAGTCAAATCGGAGTTAGTATTATAAAAAAAATATATTACATACATAGAGAGATCTTACAAGTAAAGATTAAATATAAATATAAAAAAAATAGTTAGTATTTAGAGGTAAGTACTGACAACTTTACATGGCTAGTGGACTGTTACTTCAGTATACTTGGAGTGAATGGTTAAATAGTTAATTCTCTGAACTTCAGTTGCAGGGATCAGCCTAGTAGTCAACAGTCTTGGTCACTATGGATCTTTCATAGGTGGCAGCATTCTTCCATGGCAGGAGTTTTGTGGCATCATACTAGAGGCAGCCTTGAGAGGCACAGGTAAAGATGATTTGGGCCCTACTCATCTGTCATTTTAAAACTAAGCACAAAAAAGTAAAAACAAAGTGTAAGACTTAGACTAAAACTGACTCTTATCTCTAATCTATTATATTTTTACCACCCAAGCTATTACAGGAATGTTTTGGCTCAATTGCCCAGAGGCAGATGAGACAATTATTAAATTTCTGAGCAAATTAGTCCATTTTAATTAAAAGTAAGATATAAACAGATAAGGTTCAAATCTCTCATTAGCAAAACTTTTAATTAAAGTCTTTAAATTGTAAAAGTAAAACTATGATGAGACGATATTTTGATTAATTAAAATCAAGCATTAAAATATTTAATTAGTGAAGAAAAACTTCACAATGGGCTAATTTGAACCTGCCATCTTGGTTATATCTTCTTTTCTTTTACATTTTTACAAATGTGAAATTAAATGAAAATAATTTTTACCTATGACAATCTTTATGTGATAAAAAAATTCTAGTTTAAATAAAAAAAATCCAAGCTTACAATATTCAAAAGTATGAAAATATCAAAATAACAGAATCAAAAATTATAAAATATTCATTATAATAGTTTGTAATATATATATAATTGCATGTATATGATGACACTGTTAGTATTTAAATATTGCTGGGTTTGAACCCTTGTACATATTAGTTTATTTTAGGTAGGAAACATGAAGCTCACTCTGACTACAGAGTGATTGCTTCAGACTTCTTCACTTGAAATGATGAAAAAAAAGAAAAAAAAGTTTATACTGCAGGTCTGTTGGTGGCTGGAAGAGCAACCGATAACAATGTAATGCTATTCTAAATAAAACTCTATAGCTTATTTACTCTCACCCATCTACTTTTACATTTGTTGGACTTTATTATTATATTCATTTATAATTTTTTTTAAATTTAATCGGGGTGTTTGCAACATTTTGACTGACCGTTTTTTCTTTTTATTTTATTTTCCTGGGTCTGGAGGTACATATGGTTTAAGATGCCTTGCATTGAAAGTTCCTTTCACTCCATCATCCCCTTCCAACAGGAAGGCATTGTCCCTATACTTTTGTTGAATTTGGTATGGTCCATGATACAAGGGGAAAAATTTCTTGAATTCTCTTTTCATCATGTTGCTAGATTTCGGTGCTCTGAACCAACACTATCCTCCTCATGTAATTGGTGTCATTGGATGTGTCCCCTTTTGATATGATACTTAGCCATCTGGGTCAATTGTGTCTGTGCATCTCTTTGATCTTGGCTGGGGTCAATAGATGGGTGGTCCTTTGGGAGAAGTGTCCTGAAAATTTTCGGACATGATTCTCCAAAATTGAGTCTTCTCTCAGAATGAAACCAGTGGACTCATTAATGGTATGGTTAATGTAAGATATGATTTCATCAGTTTTATTCACCCAACCATGATGATCCATAGGAATATATGTGCAGAAGAGTCGATTGATCTCTCTCATAACTCTTTCACATGGCTTAGACTGGGGATTTCTGATGGACGTTAAACAGTGCTTTAAATTTTGTTTAGACATCCAAACTCTCAATTTCTTAGATATAAATGCAGAGCCATGGTCAGAGAAAATTGTGTCAGGTTTTCCAACTTCCAAAATTTGCCTGCTTTGGAGGACATGGATGGTGTTCTTATAATTGACAGCCCTGACTGGGTATTCCCACACATACTTGGAGAACGCATAGTATGTGACTAGAAGATAATGGAACCTCCAGAATGCAGGAAGGAGGCCATAATGGTCAATTGCAAGTAATTCATTTGGTTTGGATGCTGCGATGGGTTGAAGGGTACCTGTGTATGATTTATTCAGAAATTTATTTTGCACACATTTAAAGCACTTTCTTAACATGAAGAGGATAAGGCTATACATGCATGGCCAGTAAAACTGCCTTTTTAGGGCCTCTTCAGTCTTCCTTGCTCCAAAATACCCCAATGCTTGGTGCATGGAATTTATAAGCCGGATACTTAGTTTATAAGGAGTCATGATTTTTCATGGGTCATCTTTTCCCAGGATATATGTTTGCAGAATACCATCCCTTAATCAATATTGCACATGTTTTCTCTTATGGGAGTTTATGGGGTTAGAGCTACCATTCTGTAATTCGTGAATAATCTGACAATACTGAGGTTCTGTCTCCTGCCAATATTGGAGGTTTTTCAGTTCGGATTCTATTGATGTGCCCTTGGAGATTGCCATGATTCTGACTGTGTTGTCTAACAATTGGGGGTTTTGGGCTTGCATTGTTACAGGGTGACTGCTCAGGATATTGGCTACTACATTCTCCAGGCCAGGGCAATACATTACACTGTACCTAAATTTTTGCAAAGTTAAGCTCCACCTGATGAGATGGTCACTTGCGAGGAAACTCTTATTTAAGAACTCCAAGCATTTGTAATCAGTGATAATGAGTACCTTGGAGCCCAGTAAAAATTGCTGAAATTTTTGGAAGGCCTAAACAATGGCAAGGGTCTCTTGCTCAGTGGTAATATAATTCACCTCTGCTCCTTTCAAAGTCCAACTGCTAAAATAGAGTACATGAAGTTCTCCACACTCATTGGTCTGGAATAATACTGCACCCAGGCTCCTTCTGCTACTATCTGTCTTTACATAGAATGGCATTCTGAAGTTGAGGTGGTTTAGCATAATGGCATGCAAGAAATTTTGCTTTATTGTACTGAGGTCTTGATCATGAATCATTGTCCACTTCCATCTTTGATCCTTTTTTGCAAGTTAACAAGGTTTGTAGTTTCACAGGCAAACCGTGGATGAAACCTGTGATAAAAATTACATAATCCTAAAAAGGATCTGAGCTGTTTATGGTTCTGAGGTTGGAAAATTCTCAATAGCATCCAACTTTTTGGGTGGACTTTTTCCCCATGCATGTTTATTATGTGACCTAAAAATGTTATCTCTTGAATTGCGAATTTACTCTTTTCCAAGTTAATTGTGATATTTTCCCTCTGGCATTCTCTGAAGAACTGTTTCAAGTATTTCAAATGTTCCTCAATGTCCTTTGAGGCAATGACAGTATCATTGATGTAGCATACCATGTGTTTCTGCAAGTCATTGGATATTACTTGTTTCAGATATCGCATCACCTTGCCCCACTATTGATGAGTTCACATGGGACCCTTTTGAATACGTGGGTGTGACCATTGTATCTGAAAGCAGTATACTTCCAGTCCCACAGGTCCAAAACCATCTGTTAGTAGCTGGTGGTAAGCTGAATGAATATTTCCTGTATGGGTGGAGGTGTGTCTCAGGAATTGTTATACTGTTAAGATGATGAGACATAACCGAAAGTTCCCATTCTTTTTCTTGAACACAACAAGAGTGTTATTGTATGGGGATGAGCTACACCCAATGATGTCCCAATCTATCATTTGTTTAATTTGCATTTCTACTTCTTCCTTATACTGGAAGGGAATTGGATACGTCTTGGATTGAGCATAGGACTCCTCTTTGACCCTTATTTGGTGAGTATATCCTCTGATCTTACCAGGTGTGTTAAAAATACATGAGAGTACTCCAAGATTTCCTTCATATGGAGTTTGTGTCCAGGTTCTTGAAGATCTGTCTCTCGTACCTTGGTTGTGATTAAGGTTGGATCAACTGGATGAATGAGGCAACTTCCCTCCCCCACATGTTGATTATTGATTTCAAAATGGATACTTTCATTGTGTATCTCACAGGTCCTTTTGGAATAATCAATAATGCAGTGGTGTTGTTGCAGAAAGTCTGATCCTAGTACTATGTCATAGACTAGTCCGTACATTATCAGGAATATGTGGGTTATGTAAGTTTTTCCAAAACCAATCTCTAACATAATAGGGTGAGTTGAGAGTTGCATGATGATGGTGTTGTCTTTCTTGAGAGTATTTACCCATATCTTCAATACTGTTGATACCTGACTTTTGGAATCTAATAAAACCTTCACACTTTGGGATCCAAACTGTACTCCTATTGTAGGTGATACGTTCATTGTTTCTCTCTCTTCATGGTCATCCTTCTCATTCATCTTATTTCTCAGGCTGATGCTGCCTGACATTAATGTTTCTCCTCTTTGGTTGTCATATTGATGACCAAGCCCTGGATCCTTGTCTTCTCTTGCCTTTTGATTTCTCATAGTGTCAGTTTCTTTGACCTGTGCTGCAGTCCTTGGATTCAATATCCCATTGTCAAGGGATGTTAAAAATTTGGTCATTTCTATTATATCAGAAATTTGACTGCAGAGCATCATCCTTTTCAACCAAGCAGGCATGTTTCATCTGATGATATAAATGATTTGAGAATTGGAATAAGGAAATGTGGTGAGGGTTTTACACTTGGTCACCTGCTGCAAAAAAAATGTGTGAGAGTTTCTGGAGGGTGAGCCTGGTATTTTGTGATCATCAATGTATGTAGGATACCCTCCTGACATTCTTCTCCCCAAAAATTCTGCAATAGAATGGCCTTATACTCTTCAAACATGGCCGGCTGCTTTTGCAGTAAATGCCACCGATGCTTGGCCATGCTTTTTAAATTGTGGCTGGCAATAGCCACACACTCAGCTTCATTGGCTTGGCTAAGACAAAACAATACTTGAAGTCTCTCAAGATGTTCCTGTGGATTTGTATGAGGCTCGCCACTGAAAATCTGCAGATGCACAAACCGGGCCATCTGTGATGATCTCTGGTAATTAATGTTCTTGGGGTCCTTAGTCACCAAGTTACTTTGTTTTTCTCTGGCCTTGCTGTTGAGGATGATCTGAGATTTAGATGATTTTCAACCTTCATGTTCTCATTCTGTTGATTTATATATATATATATATATAATAAATAAAGTTTGATAACTGTATTCGTTTCACAATATATGTAATATAGAAGTCATATATATATCAAAATACAGTACAATTTATATAAATTATATTCTTTTAGAAGTACTTTCGACTATACATTTTGTAGTCTTTATCAACTATATAACGTTGAATAATCAAAACGAGACAACCCTTAACAATACCCATAGTTCAATTCAGATTTCCCACAATTCTGTTATCTTAACATTTGATGACTGGTGATTCATTAACATTTGACGATTTCTTGAAATCAACATAGCCTCTTTTATTTTACGTTTATTATGACAACGTTCAATTTGAATAATTTTCATATTTTTATAATCAAATTTAAATCCATATTGACAAGATTTATTATGATCAAATATAACAGATGATGAAGGTTTATTTACATCTGTTCCATATTGATTCTCTTTTTGAATTCTATTATATAAAAGCATATGTTCTTTTATTCTCTTCTCAAATGTACACTTAGATTCACCAATGTATTGTACGCCGCATCCACATATCAATCTATATATAATAGAATTTTGATTAAACTTTGAATTTTGAATTTTAGAATTATTATGCAATCTATTTATGTTATTTGTAGAGAAAAAAGCAATATGACACAAACCATTATAAATTTTCCTAATAAACTTGACCTGCTCATCTGATATAAATGGCATTGAAATCCATTTCATTTTGATATTTTCATTTTTAATTTTATTATAGTGTTGATTTCTTTTAAATCCTTTAATAATATTAGCAATTGCATTTTTATAATAACCAATTTTCAACAAGTCATTAACAAATAAATGTACATTTTAAATTTTATCACTAGAATATTTGCATAATTTTTCATTTCGAAATAAGAATGATTTCAATCCAGACAGCTTATGGCACATAGGCACATGTGATTCATATGGAATAAAACATATATATATATATATATATATATATATGTAATATCAAATAATATAAGTATAATAACAATATTCACTAGAATAAAAACTACAAAATTTTTAAAAATGCCTGTATAAAATTAAAGATTAAAATTCTTTGATATAGCTAGCTTCGGCATATTCAGCCATCTTAAGTAGCAATACGTTAATACTTAAATATCAATGTATTTCTAGTTAAGTTGGAGGAATACACCGATTGGTACTTAAGATGGCAGAATATGCTGAAGCTAGCTATAGCAAAGAATTTTAATCTTTAATTTTATACAGGCATTTTTTAAAAATTTTGTAGTTTTTATTCTAGTGAATATTGATATATATATTGAAAATGGTTAAAATAAAATGTGGCTCAATTTTTTTTTAATTTGAACTTGATAACTTTGCTTTTGCTTATGAAACACTCTCTCCCTCTCGTTAACTGCCTCCATTCCTACACAACCACAAACTCCCATTTCTTTATTTAAACTATCCCCTTTATGCTGAACCTATCTATTACTCATTGCTGACCATGGCTTAATTTTATTCCACTACACTCAGTTTGCTCCTTAAATTTTCTTTTGGTTGCTGTGCTGCACCTGAAACAGACTAGAACAAAATATGATTATTACTTGACAAACATATGTATGATACAAGTATGATATCCAGAAATACAGTCCATGAATATACTAAAATTGACTCTCTTTCTATATCCCAATTATCCAGGTTTGAATACGATTTGGTTGAATGACATGACTTTTAACACTTCCTTTTGGCACATTTATAAGATCCCAGCCAACATTATAATAAACACATATATAATATTTAATAATATTCACAAAATGGTATTCTATAAATACCTCCAATATTTTTAACTTTAAATTTGTCATACATATACAGTACACTACATTTATGTATACATATATATATATTTATGAACACATAATATCAATAAATCTATATCTGAGAGAAAAAATATTTTCTTCCCTTTTTTTTTAGAAAGAAATGTGAAATTGATTTATATATATAACTCATACATATAATGATTTATACATATTCTATATATATATATTAAATGTATACAAGCATAAATTTTCTCAGGGTCGTGGCATTGATCAGAGCCCCATGAATGGGACATAATCTGGAAAAAAAAATTCCACTGTACCGGACATTACACAGCGGTACAGAGACATGAAACTCTAACTAGGGTTGTAGAGGATGAAATCCTGAATAAGATATATGAATTATAATAATACATAATTATATAAAATCTTTTTATATTTAAAAACTAAACAAAATAAAATTCGAACTCTGGATTGTTTTTATTAATGTCTTTTAATATCAAATTAGCATGAATACAACGTATATCTATATATAATGATTTATCTTTATATAGTAATTGCACTTTAGATAGGTTTACATTTATTATGTTAAGACTGAATAATTCTTAATTGTTGTTAACAGGAGTTTTAGGCCATGTGTGCAAATTCACCCTTTCAAAATAAACTCTCTTTACACAAGAAATGAAAGTTCGAGGAATGATTTAAATTAGTAGGAGCCATACGGCCAAAGTTATAAACCACATTTATTTATAGCAAAAATAAAAAAACTATTTTATTTTTGTATTTTACATATATTTTCTTTTGACTATTATTAGAGAATGAAAAATATACACGTATACGGGAAAGGTTCATTAATTTTAAAAGGGTAGGCAGGTTTAAACTAAGAGCACTACAGGAATCTATACAATATTTTTTTAACATGATTCACACTTCCTGTACCCTTATTTCTTAATGGGATAAAACAAGCAAAACAATTTAATGAATGTATATTTTAACTACTAACATAGAAAGGTTAAACATATATGTAAGAAAGCCCCTGCTGGTCAAATAGTTTTATCATTGAATGTATTTTCATAAAGAAGACGTACATTCACACATATGGCAAAATGGTATGAAGGTTGAGGTAGGTTTGGTGATATGCGAGCTGGTGTACGATCTCTTCCATAGAGTATCCAAAACCTTAGCCTTGCATTCCACAAGGAGTATAATCCATGATTACGAACAATTTCAAAAGGGAGGGAAAACTTCGGATTCTTGAAGATTCCCGAATGACCAAGCATTTGAAATACTGAAGAATTTTTAAGCTATGCCAGCAGTACAATATACATATGAGAATAAAAATAGTGTTTAATATAATAACTTTAACGATTTAATTCCCCATGCATAATGGTATGTATAATAGTGAATCAGGTTATAAATATCAAATGACACATTTAATTAATTATTTATTTGATTAGTCAGTTATGCTTTCCCATATAAGCTTCAAAAAAAATTAAAACTTCTAATTGTTTGTCCCATTTGGTAATGACAGTAATTAACACTTCATTCTTTATTGCAATCTTTCATGAACAAAAATAGAAAAAAAAATACTTAAACAATAGAGTTTTAGAATGATCAGCCCCACAAGTTTATTTTAAAATACTATATTTTCAATCGTACAGGGAGTGAATGATAATAAATCCTTATCATTACAATTTACTTTTCTTTGTTTCTTTTTTTAAAAAAAAACCCAATTATATCTCAAACTCATGAGGTTGAGCTGAACTGACATATTACTAGAGAAAACTTTGAAAAAAAAAATGAAACAGAATGCACAGACTTATAAAGCCAGAATAAAGTGAAATCGGAATTAGGATTATAAGAAAATATATTATGTATATAGAGAGGTCTTACAAGTAAAGATTAAATATAAATATAAAAAAACAGTATATTGAGGTAAGTACTGACAACTTTACATGGCTAGTGGACTGTTACCTCAGTATACTTGGGGTGAACGGTTAAATAGTTCATTCTCTGAACTTCAGTTGCAGGGATTAGCCTGGTGGTAAACAGTCTTGATCACTATGGATCTTTCATTGGTGGCATTATTCTTCCATGGCAGTAGTTTTGTGGCATCATACTAGAGGCAGCCTTGAGAGGCACAGGGAAAGACGATTTGGGCCCTACTCAACTGTCATTTTAAAACTAAGCACAAAAAAGTAAAAACAAAGTGTAAGACTCAGACTTAGACTGTCTGACTCTACTAAAAACTGACTCTTCTCTAATCTATTCTATTTTTACCACCCAAGCTATTACAGGAATGTTTTGCTCATTTGCCCAGAGGCAGATGGACTATTATTAAATTCCTGAGCAAATTAGTCCATTTTAATTAAAAGTAAGATATAAGCAGATAAGGTTCAAATCTCTCATTAGCAAAACTTTTAATTAAAGTCTTTAAATTATAAAAGTAAAACTATGATTAGACGATATTTTGATTAATTAAAATCAAGCATTAAAATATTTAATTAGTGAAGAAAACTTCACTATGGGCTGATTTGAACCCGCCATCTTGGTTATATTTTCTTTTCTTTTATATTTTTACAAATGTGAAATTAAATGCAAATAATTTTTACCAATGACATACTTTATGTGATAAAAAAAAATCTCTTTTAAATAAAAAAAACACAAACTTACAATATTCAAAAGTACGAAAATATCAAAATAAAAGAATCAAAAATGATAAAATATTCATTATAATAGTTTGTAATATATATAATTGCGTATATATGATGGCACTGTTATTATTTAAATATTGCTCGGTTTAAACCCTTGTACATGTTAGTTTAATTTAGGGAGAAAAACATGAAGCTCACTCTGACTACAGAGTGATTGCTTCAATATATATATATTGATTTTAGTGATTGCTTCAATATATATATATATATATATATATATATATATATATATTGATTTTAATATTACATATATTTTGGAAAGAATATCAAGGTTAATTTATTTTATATATATATATAATAAATTAACCTTGATATTCTTTCCAAAATATATGTAATATTCAAATCAATATATATATATATATATTGACTAACAGAAAATACATATTTCAAGATTGTAATGTTCTTAATAAATTTAACACAGGAAGTGATCACCGATTAGTAAGGTGTAAGTTACGTGTTAATGTAAAACTAAAAAGCCAAAAGTTATTAAGAAAAACAATATTTACAGTTGATATTCCTAATCTTCAGAAACATTCTAATGAATTTAAATTAGAACTTACAAATAGGTTTCAAGTGTTAGGAGATTTTGAACATGATACAGATTTGAATGAAATTAATGTGAAAATAACTGATACACTTTTAAAAACTGCAACAAACATAGCTGGTAGAAAAAAGCAGCAATTGACTAATAAAATTTCTACTGAGACTAGAGAATTTATGAAGAAAAGAAGGAATATGAAGATATACAAAAATGATGTATTAAAAAGAATTGAATATCTCGAATTTTGTAAAATGGTACGGAAAAGAGTTGAAAATGATATAAGAAAGTATAACTGTGAAATAGCAAGGAAAGCTGTAGAAGAAAATAAAAGTCTCAAAAATGTTAAACAACATTTTGGTATTGGTAGGAAATTTATTTCTGCAATAAGAAAAAAAAGATGGAATTATTACTAAAAAAAGAGATGACATCATGAAATTGGAGGAAGAACAAGTACCTCCTATATCTATTACATCTTCCGAATTGCCCAGAATTTTAAATGAAGAAGTGAGACATGCAATTAAGTGTATGAAGAAAGGAAAGGCTCCAGGAAATGATGGAATTATAATCGATATATTAAAAGAAGCAGGTGAAGAAATAGAAACAATTTTAGCAAAGTTATATACCAAATGTCTTAATGATAAAGATGTACCAGAAGATTGGAAGAATGCAGTAATAATATTAATATTTAAAAAAGGTGATAAAGAAGATATTAGAAATTACAGACCTATCAGCCTTTTATAAGTTTTATATAAAATTTTTACCAAGATAATTACAACTCGTCTACAGAGAACTTTGGATTTCCACCAACCAAGAGAATAAGCTGGATTTAAAAGTGGTTTTAGTACAATAGATCATATCCAGGTATTGAGAGAAGTCATAGAAAGGACATACGAATATGAGTTGTCATTATGTTTTGGATTTGTAGATTATGAAAAGGCATTCGATTCTATACACATTTCTTCAGTGATTAAAGCATTGGATTATCAAGGTATAGATCCAGGATATTGTCATATTTTAAAGAATATTTATAAAAATGCAACAGCAACAATTGGATTACCTAATGATACTGGAAAAATCAACATTGAGGAAGGTGTAAGACAAGGTAATTCCATATCTCCAAAACTCTTTACAGCAGTGCTCCAAGAAGTATTTTGTGGATTAAAATGGGAAACTAAAGGAGTGAAAGTAAATGGAGAGTATTTAAGTCATTTAGATTTTGCAGATGATGTAGTTGTTTTTGCAAATAATGCTACAGAGCTGCAGGAAATGTTGCAGGAGTTAGCAGATGAAAGTAGAAAAGTAGGACTAAAGATAAATGTTAAAAAGACTAAAGTAATGTTTAATCGATTTGCTCAAAATATGAAAATAAAGATTGATTATGAAGAATTAGAAGAAGTTAACAGTTACAAATACCTTGGTCAGATTATTAATACAGATGGAAATATAATGGAGAAAATAAATCATAGAATTAAACTTGATTGGAGTGCTTTTGGTAGAAATAACTTGATACTAAAAGGAAATATGCTTATGTGTTTGAAAAGGATGGTTTTTAACAAATGTGTTTTACCAGTTCTTACTTATGGATCTGAGACTTGGACACTTAATAGAAGAGCAATACAGAGACTTCAGACCACTCAAAGGAGTATGGAGAGATGTATGTTGGGAGTAACAAGAAGAGATCGAAAATGCAATGTATGGGTAAGACAACAAACAGGTGTTACTGACCTTATGGAAAAAATTAAAAGATTGAAATGGAGTTGGGCTGGGCATATTGCTAGAAGAGATGATAATAGATGGACAATTGAAATTTTAAACTGGATTACAAGAGATTGTAAAAGACCCAGAAAGAGACCACATGTGAGATGGATGGATGAAATAAGAAAATGTGTAGGGGTGTTGTGGAGAAGAGAAGCTAAAGATTGGAGAAGATGGATTAAACTTGGAGAGACCTTCATCCTGCAGTGGATTGATAATGGTTGATGATATATATTCTAACCCTTGTCCTCGCGTGCAGCTCCACTACACCTCAGGCCAATCACATTGAGGGCCACAATCTAACCCTTGTAAACGAATCAGGCCAATCTAACCGCCCCATTCCTGCATCTCCACTTCCACCAAATAAATACAATTTAGTGAAAATCACCTAACCGGGTTCTAGCTCTAATAATTAATGAAATATTCAATTAAATGCTTACTAGCTCAAGTTTCTTAAAATTAACTTAGGTTCTGTTTTAAACTAAATCAAATAAATATTCAGGAATTCATGAGACTAGAAGTGGAAATACGGGTGACAAGGTAGATTACATTGAGACAATATCCCACTGGATACCACCTCAATGGCATAAGAACACTATCCCCCCTTATACTACTATTACATATAATAACTACATTGTATTCTTATGACTTCTGCAACTTCTAATCACTAAGACTCATTTAACAATTAAAGTATTAATCTTTTATCTCTAATAACAATAATAGTAATCATCTAGCTCAAATGAAATAATCTCAGGTTCTTAAATTTATTCGTATGTTAATAACATATGGTAGCAAAATATGATAAGGGATTTTATGTCATAATCTACTACTCTGAAATTAGATTAATAATAAAACAATAATAATTACAATCTTTATTGCTTAATCCAACAAGTACAGCTTTTCTTTTATCGCAAATTTATAACCGTAATAAATTAGTTAATAATCTAATATCCCCTTTTTTATCTTTAAGTAATAAAATAAATTAATAAGTGGCAGTGTTTAGATAATCTGATAAATAAAGCAAATGGCAACTAATCGCATATAATTTAGCAAAATCTTATGATAATGAATTGATGACCAGTAACACAATGCAATTTATAATTATTTAATTACAAGAACATCAATAAATATTTAAGATTAAACATACTTCTCTATTTATCTTTTGTGCAAACAATCATATACTTAGTTTAATTGTTGTGAACATACTCTGTGAATTCATGCAATGATGTAGAGAAAACAAAACTCAGACACAAGTTTTAATAAACAAATTTTAAAATTTTATTAACATCAATAAAATAAATAAATAAAACAAACAAATCTATTTACATCTATTTACAAAGGATATCCTCGTTTTTCTTTACACTACAATAGCTGAATTATACACATTTATATTTCTTTTATCGTTAATTAAACTTATTATGCCTTTTAAAAGTTATTTATTTATTTCTCATTAGGTTTATCATATCACTTATTTTAACTATTTTATGGGTAACACCATTCTTTACCTTTTAATATTAAAGTTACTGTATTATAAATTATCTATGTGGATAAACATCATTTATAACATCATAATTTTACAATCAATATGGTTTTAAAAAGAAAATTACATTTTCTTGTAACTTTATATAAGTCACTCCGCATATTATTCAAATATTATTATTACTTTTAACGTTTGTTCTCCAATGCTCGTAAACTATAATACGTTTATTCCATAAGCCATACTCATGTATAATACTATAACACGGGTTTAATTATCACCTGTTACAGTTTCACATATACTATAATTATCGAATATTATTGTATTTTTTAAATATGCAATACTTATATTTTTTAAAATATAATTAACAATAAGAACACGTGAAATTATATTTAATATTTTTGTATATTTCTATTTGGATATACTTTTATAAAATTATAGTTCATTTATTAAAAAAAAAAATTAAAATAATTTTCTAACTCCTTCCCTTCTTAGGATATTTGCATCTTTCTTTCAATAATCATAATCTACTCTTCGTTAATACTTAACTATTCTTATTCCAAATAACAGCATGACATACATTCTAAAATATCTATTGTTTCCCTTTTAATAGACTTATCATATAACGATGTAGTTGCCAGAAATACAGATAAAGATAGCGACAGATGTATAGGATATCGGGAAGATAGATAGATAACTTATCCGCAATATACTTCAAAAATGTATGGAACAGTGTGAATAGGTCCGACATTCATTGTCTAATAACCTTGGGCAATAAGCATGATGTGGCAGCTATTTACTCAGCTTTACCAAACATCTAATATGACTCACAAGAAATATATAAAATACCACTGTCCAAGACAACATGTGTACCAGTCGTAGGGCTTTGTTAACTATGCTGATGAACATCTAAAACTACTTATTATTTCATTCCCTGTAGCATCCTAGTTTTTAATGCATCCTCTTGGTTTCTGAATCACCACGTACTACCAAGTCACTACCCAAACTATCTCTTAAGATTTTTACTGTATCCAACATCGATAAAATACTAACTACTTTTTAAAACAATAAACAAAATTTACTAATATAAAACATTTTCCTATTCCATAAGAACAATTTGTCTTGCTTTATTACACAGTAGGTTCAACATCTACGTTTTGTTAAAATAACATTTAAATATCCCAATCGGAAAATTAACAGAAAATATCACATAACCATCAGTTATATTGAACTATATTAATAACACATAAAATGATTATCATATGCATATTTTTTAAAAATCTAATCGCATCTCAAAATGTTTTAGAGTGTTGTTTTCAAAATGCATTTTACAACAATAATAACAATAAAACTTTTGCGCTACATTCATTCGATTCTCAGCTGATCTAAATAAATAAAACATACATTATATATCATTAATAATTATAAATGTTACCAAAACCAATATTTATCTTCCTATCAGAGTTCGTAGTAGGCTTCTTTCTCTTTGAGCATCGCAAATATACAAATTTCCACATACATACAATTTTATTTTAAAATTCAAAATCAAAACATATTATTTCATATAATGTTATATCATGAATTAATGTATTTTTGTTTTCCCTATTGCTATCTAAAACTTAATGTTTAACTTAGATGAGTAAAGAAAATAATTCAAACCATAATCACATATTTTTC
This sequence comes from Epiperipatus broadwayi, assembly GCA_028023455.1. Classification (NCBI taxonomy): domain Eukaryota; kingdom Metazoa; phylum Onychophora; class Udeonychophora; order Euonychophora; family Peripatidae; genus Epiperipatus; species Epiperipatus broadwayi. The sequence goes on along the minus strand of JAQFVV010012562.1, from coordinate 1,523,679 downwards.
TGACGGTAAATCTTGGTTAGTCCCATAATATTTATTATTTCTTCTTTTGTCCGAATGTTCTCCTTTATGCTTATTAAAGTTTTAAATAAATTAGTTCATTTAACAAACTGTTTAGACGATCTTTAGTTTTAGTGTTTAATCCAAAATTATTAGAAAACATTTTATTTAGTTATCCCACGAAGCTTTTTAATGTTCTGGTGAATATTACCTCGGCGCGTTGATGCATCTTTTATTTCTAGTTAAACTACTATTATTTAATAATTACGGTACCAATTGCATTTTCCATGGATCCAATATTTTATATTTCTCTTCTGTAAAATATTTTTTTTTCTCTTTAAGCAAGTGTTTTCCTTGGTAAACTTCACTTTCATTCATTATTATTTTATATACACTACTTTCGATCTTTAACTATTTTCTAGAGTATTTTCTCAAGTCATCTTAAAGAAAGCAATTCAAACTATTTCAATATTAAAATTCCTTTTGTCCATTTATTCTTATACGAATAATACTTATTTTTATTTTCCATTATCTTCATTAACTCTGCGCACAATGTCCTTTCATTGATTTTATACGCACGAAAGCAGCTTTCATAGTGATACACTATATAAACTATATCAACGAATAACATTAACATATTTGGAATATTATAAAATTTATAACTTGGGTTTAAGAATCTATCCATTTTCTATTGAAAACTCCGATTATATTTCGATAGAATCCACTGGCAGGTTACTGTAAAGTTAGTGAAACATTATTTTGAAAAACTTTTTTAAAAAACTTTTATTCTAAGATTCTCTTCAGATGATTTTTAAATTGTCAGTTGGTTTCTTTCAAAGATATTATTAAAATTATAGTAAAATTGACTAATAAATTGAAGAAAGAAAAAAATTTTAGAGAGCTTAAAATTTTACCTCTGCTCTGGAGTCAACACATTTTTCTTCTCCCCGTTTATACAATTAGTTGGCGCGATTTTTTTTGTTGTCTGCCAAGATCTATTTTTTTTATTGGTCAATTCCTACTTGGATTGATAAACAATTTCTAAAGTTTTAAAATCATGATGTAATAGACTTAAATGTTAACTAATTATTATTTTTAAATCAATTATTATCTATTACAATTTAACTATCTTTAAAATAATTTTGAAACAATAATTAATAAAAATGTATCCTACTTATTTTTATTATGATGTGTGACAATTCCATCCAATTCTATAATATACTATTTTAATATTTTAATTATTAGTATTAATTTAAACCAGTACTTAGACATAGAATATTTCAGACAGTCACGTGGTCATTTCCAGTGTTTAGTCTGATTTTATCTGTCTGAATAAATTTGTTACTTATATTATATAAAATAATTATATAAAATTTTGAAAAACAATTTAGAAAAATTTAGAATTAGATACAATTCTCACCATCACAATATTTATTATTAAATATATCATATTAAAAAAAATTACTGCTTAATATAATCTATAATTATAAATACTATATAATATTAATTTTAAAATTTTTTAGTAATTGACCATTTATAACCATCACTGACCTATAGAAAAGGGCACAATATATATATAATCATTTTCAATTTTTATTTATCCACAGCAGGATTGAGAATTGAGATCTCCCCAAGTTTAAGCAAGTTTTTTTGTTTTTTTAGATTTTTTTTTCTACAACACCAGTAAAATTCATTATATCATTCATTTTATATGTGGTTAATTTCTATGATTTTACAATATCTTGGGATCCAATCTAAAACTTTACTATCTATCTATTAACAATATTCACAGCCTAGCTTCATTTCATACTCTTAATTTTTTTCAATGAAGTCAATGATATCTGATTATTTTCTTACCCATGTATTTTATTTTTTGTCTCTTTTTTTATTTCTAATATACATTTTTTCATTCATTCAGTTGTCTGAAATCTCTGAAATACTCTTTAAATAAGTATCAAAGTCTCAGTTACATAAGTAAAAATTTGTGAAAGACATATATTGAAACTTTTTTCAAACACATAGGTATACTTTTTTTTAAATATTATTTTAAACAACACCATATCCAAGTTTAATTCTATGATTAATTACATCAGTTATATTTCTATCTGCACTAATCATGTGATCAATGTATTTGTAGTTGGTAATCTTTTCTGATTCATGATAATTTAGTTTTTATTTTCTTTTTCTAAAAAAATCCATTGAACATTATATTAGTCTTTTCAATATTTATCTTTAGTCCAACTTTCCTACCTTCACATGATAATTCTTGTAACATTTTTCCTGAAACTGTAAAACATTATTTGCAAAGCATCAATTTCATCTGCAAAATTTACATGAATTAAATAGTTTATTTTCCTTAGCTTCCCATTTTAATTCACAATATTTTTCTAACGAAATCACTCTAATTTTTTTGGTATATGGAGTCATCCTGTTGTACACACTTCTCATTGTTAATCTTCTTAGTATAACCAAGTAATGTAAACATTGCCACTGCATTTGCAGAAAATAACAATATCTACAGTTTATCTTGTTGATCCATTACTTTAATTACTATAGAAATGCATATAGATTCAAATGGCAACTCATATTCATTAGTCAATTCTATAATTTTTCTCATTACTTGGATGTGACCCAGTGTGCTAAAATCACTAAATCCAGCTTCCTCTTTTGGTTAGTTAGAATCCAATGTTTTCTGTAGATGTTTTATAAATATCTTGGCAAAGATTTTTTATAGAACTAATATAATTTTAAATCTGGAATATTTAATACCCTTTTTATTATCTTTCTTAAATATCAGTTTTCCTGTCATGTGGAATATCTTTCTCATTTAGACAGATAGTAAATATTTTTGCCAATAATATTTATGTTTCTTCACCTCTTCCTTTTAAGTTATTACTTATAATTTTGTCACTTCCTGGAGCATTGCCCTCTTCATAGATTTAGTTGCATGTATTACTTCTTCATTTAAAATGATGGCCAATATAGAAAATGTAATAATTGTAGGAACTACTTTGTTTTCTTGCATTTTTATTATTCTATACTTCATTATAAAACTATTCTACCCATTATATTATGTCATGTCTTTTTATAACAAGTTTCCATTTTTTATTCTTATTGTAGAATTTTTGTTCCAATACCAAGATGGTGTTTACATAGTTGAGACTTTTATTTTTTTATAACCTTACTTGCCAATTTATATTTATATTTTTTTATATTATTATTAACTCTTTTTCATATAATTTTACTAGATATTCAATTCTTTTTTTAAAAAATCCTATCCTTTTTTCCTTCATGCATTGTTTCAGTAAAAAAATATACTGGTAAATTGTTTTTTTTTTGTTTTTTTTTTTACTAGGTCTTTTTCTTGCAGTTCTTAAAAGTGTATCCAATATCTTTTTATTGTTTTCATTCATATCTGCGCCATTTTCAAAATGTGTTAATATTTTAAAGCAATTTGAAAGTTGCAATTTAAATTTATTGAATTTTCTTAAGTTTAGGGTTATCAATTATTAATACTGCTTTTCTTCACAGTTTTGCATTAACATGTATCTTATATTTCATTACTTGATAATTATTTAATTTGTTAAAAACTTTACAATTTTGAAATATGAATTTTTCATTAGTTAAAATAAAATCCAATTTTACTGTATCTTCATTGGGATGCTTCCATGTCTCTTTCATTTTTCTCAAAGAATGATTTATAATATAGTTTTTTTATATATAACCTCCACAATTCAGTGTCATTAGTAGAACGGTAACCAAATTTACTCACTGCCACTTTTATCTTTCAATAATTTACCAATTTTGGCACTAAAATTTTCCACAATTTAAAATCTTGTTTGGTGTGATAAAGGTATATTGTATATTCCTAAAAAATTCTCAACTTCTTCATGATAAAGAGTATTTATTAGGATAAATTTGAATTATCTGCACTTGATATATTTTATTAGTTTTTTATAAATTATATTTTATTACCTTTTATAATTAATCTAGTCATTCTGATGTAACATCAATCTGCATAATGTTGTTTTTCCACCTTTTCTTTCTAATGAATCTCATTCCATTTGTGCTTCCAATATTTATACCTTTGAATCTATTGTCTCTTTACTTTTACTTTTAACTTCACAAAGTCCAACAATGTCCCAATTAATGTTTAACAGGTTTTACAATTTATGCAGTCTTTCTTTATTAAATTGATCTGTAGTGAATTCTTAGCACTTTCCATTTTCTGCCACTAACTGCTGCCTTGTTGGAAAATTTTCCAGCCTTCTGCAAATAATGCTCATTATTTAGTGTTGTATGTCACGATTGTAAATATCTATAGTCATTTTAAAGGTTCTTTTATATATATTCATGCTGCCTTAAAAATATATTATTTCACTTAAGAATTTTTGGCCATCTGAGAATGAAGACCATGGTATTTCTTGATCTTAAACTCAGAGCCAAAATGTTAATAAACTCAGCATGCTGGCTGATACATATTGATGAGTAGCGTATCCATATTAATTTACTATATCAAAAATTATATAGTAATTGCAGGTGCAATAACAAGAAATCATGGAGTGAATATAGAATTTTTTCTTGCTTAATTCTTTTAAGACCTTGAAGGGGAATTAAAGGTTGCCATTCAGTTAAAAAAACAACTTTTTTATATAGCCATATATATATAATATTTAAATATATATATATATATATATATATTTATATATTATATATATATATATATATATATATATATATATATTCTACTATTTTCATGGATAAATGATGAATTCATAATATTATTTCTGGGAGCTTCTGTGTAATAAAAATATAATAGCTAAATAGCTGATGTTTCAGTACAATAACAAGTACTTTCCTCAGAGATTCTTCTTTCTCATATCATAAGAATGTTGTGTGATAAGATTTAAAATTATTTTTTACCTTTGTTATTTTCTCATTTTCAAATTCTATTCATTGAGAAGTTTTAAAAAAATATTTTATCCTCCAATAGCTTTTTCCAAATATTGTTAATTTTATTTTATTTGCACTTTTAATTTATGCTCTTAGGCCATTTAAAAATTTATATCCTTAGCAGTCTCTAACTGCTAAAATATGTTCTTCTTTTTTATGTTTATTCTATGATTGGTCTGTCCAATCTATGAATGTAAATTCCACATGGAATTTCATATATACCATGACACTCTAAGAGAATTTTATCTTTAGGGTATCAAAATAATATATTTTAAAAAATAATGAAGTATTTCCACATTCTAAAAATAAAATTCCTTTGAAATGTCAATGTGAAATTCTATGTGAAATTGTTTACATTCATACATTGGACAGACCATGACATGAATTTTAATAAAATTCATATTCTAGCGAAAATTGAACAATATGACCAGAAACTGCTAAGGAAAGCTATAGAGATTTTTAAAAGGCCTAATAGCTTAAATGAAATGTAAATGAAAGAAAATTAACAATATTTTTAAAAAAAATCTATTGGAGGATAAAATATTTTTTAAAACTTTCCAATCAATAGAATCGAGAATGAGGAGAAAATAACAAAGGAAAAAAAATAATGATTTTAAATCTCGCTACACACATTTTTATGATTTGAGAAAGAAGCTCCGAGGAAAGTATTTGTTATTGTACTGAAACATCAGCTATTTAGCTATTATATTTTTATTACACAGAAGCTCCCAGAAATAATATTACACTTTCATATCCAGTATTTAAGATTTGCCCATATATAAGCATTTGGGTTGAATGAATAAGTGGATTTATTTATTCGTTCGCAAAGACTTTATCTTGTGTTGGAAATGAGAACATTTATTATTATTAACATTCATAAAAAGTGCATGTATGCTAGCTTGAAAGGCTAATCTTTAGTTTAATACATACTAATATCTTAACAGTTTATTGGGTGAATAACTAAAGTGTATTATTACACACTACATGCATTGATTCAGAAATGGCATTTCAGGCAGCTTGGAGGGAGTACCAGCCATTTTTTTACTTGGACACACAAATTATAATTACTCCCCGTGTCAATAGTAATATATTTTAATGAAGTATAGTAATTAAACCATATACAAACATGAAAATGAATAAATAGTTAGATGCTTATGACTGACAATACATAAAAAAATTAACTATCCCATAAATTTGCAGTATTTTAGTGAGGAAGAGGGACATTATTAAATGACCCTGAAGATTAAGTCAGTCTTATCTCCCATCCCCCCATTCAGATGTCAACAAAATGATATTTATTATTTAAATTAGAAATGCATGATTCTATTCAAAAGAGAGACAGGTAAATGTTTATATATTTAAAAACATATAAATATTTATGTATTACAAATAGAATGCAAGGAGTTGTATTTTTAAAAATTTAATTAGATATATAAATGAATATTATATGCAATTATTCAAATTAGAAATGCTTGATTCTGATCAAAATTTAATAGTAATAAAATTCTTGGAAAAAAAGAGCATATTTAAATACAGGCAGTCTCCTAGTTATAAACATTTTGCTATTATGTAATCACTTCTGAACTTTAGATCTTTATCTATGCACATGATAAAAAAACTATTTACATATATTCATAATTGAATTTTTTCTAAAGAAAGATAAATTTTGAAATTTAGAAAATAATTAAAAGTATTTTTTATAGAACAGTAAGAACTTATATAAAATAAGTAAATCTTCCCATCTCTCTGATATTGATTATTTTTATTTTTAATATTGTATAGACTGTCTTGAATAGGATCATCTTGATTAGCACTTGTTTTTAAAAGTAGTTTGTGCATGATTACGTTACATATACACTGTATATATTTCTGTTTTGGTGAATTTTTTTCATTCTTATTAATTAAAAACATGAGTGAGAAACAAACAAAAATGGCAGTTTTGATAAAACCAAAAAGAATTCAAGGTCTCATAAACCCCAAACAGTTGAGACAAAAATGGATATAATTAGATTTTCTGAAAATCGTGATCATTTGCTTCAATCGTACATTCATGTAATTTAAAACAATCATTAATATATACAATTGTGAACAACAAGAACAAAATTATGGAATACCTTATAAATTGTGGAAATATTTTTTTAGAGATTGTTTCAAAAAGACATGGCAGAGTAATGGATGAAGTGGAGAAATCTTTGTTTTTATGGATTGAAGATCAACATCAAAAAGGATCTTAGTTTGTATTAAGATTGTAAGAAAGAATTAAAAGAAGACTCTGTTGAATTTGTAGCTAGCAATGGCTGGTTTCACAAATTTAAAATGAGATATTCTTTACATAATATTAAATGTACTGGGGAAGGTGCTACTGGCAGATAAGAAAGCTACCAGTGAATTTCTTTTCACTTTCTCTAACATTGTTAAAGATGGAGCTTATTTTCCATACCTAGTCTTCAATGTAGATGAGACAGGATTATTTTGGAAAAAGATGCATACACATACATATTTAGCAAAGAAAGAATCAGTTGCACCTGGACATAAATCTTCTAAAAACAGATTAACATAGCTTTTTGGAGATAATTTAGCTGGTTTAAATTGAAGCCAATGCTAATTTATCAGATGAAAATCCTAGAGCATTGAAAGGAAAAGATAAAAGAATGCTTCGTTATTTGGAAATCAAATTCTAAAGCCGGGGCTACTGCACAGCTTTTTCAAGATAGGTTCTCACATCATTTTGTGCCTTTTATTAGGCAATATTGTAGTGAGAATAATTTACCATTTAAAACACTATTGCTCTTAGACAATTCTCCTGGGCATTATCCTTCCCAATACCACAAGTGAAATACAATCTATGGACCAAACTGTGATAGCTACTTTTAAGCAGTATTATGTGAGAAAATTAATGACTCAAACAATCAAGACAATTGACAAGGAAGGTAGACCTACACTAAGAGATTTTTGGAAAAGTTATAATATATGGAATGCAATAAATATTATTAGGGATATATAGGCTAAAATAAGAGTCAACAATGAAAGATTATTGGAAAAAAATATATCCACAAGTGATGAATGCTTCTATAAACATTGAAGAAACTCCTGAAGATATCACAACTGAAATAGTCAATATAATGAATGAATTAAATTTAGATGTCACTGATAAAGATATTGATGAGTTAATGCAATCTTACTCAGAACCTCTGTCAAATAAAGATTTGATTAAACTACAAGAGATGAATGAAATCCAAAATGAAGAAGAACCTGATAATGAACTTATTGTTAAGAGTTCGACAATCAAGAACATGAATGAAGCTTTCATGTATCTTGACAAATTTTTGACTATCATTGGAAGAATGTGATCCCAATGGAGAGCATATATCTCCTGTACAAATAGAAAAAGACACAGATGTGACAGAATTCTTTATCAAGAGAAGAAAAAGAATACAATTTAATTAACTCTTGATAAATTTGTAAACAAAACTTCAGATACTAATCAATAAAAAATAAATATTATATTTTGAAAACCCTTTTCGATATTTTTTTTTACATACCACTACTTTCAAACAATTTCAACTTCCAAACTCACGTCAGGAACCAAATAAGTTCGTAACTAGGAGACTGCCTGTATATTATAACTTCCAAATAGCATGACAGAAACAAAGTCTATGAAACTAATTATTATTTACATTTGATTTATTATTTGTAATTAAGTAACTTTGTTATATGTTTTTGTATTTTGATGTCTTGGATATATTATATATATCAGAATGTATTATTATTTATATTGATTAGTTAAAATTTAAAATCAATTTACTTATATAACATAAGTATATAACGCATATGAATTAAAATAAAAACAGAAAATTTTAATAATAAATGATATCTATCATCAGATTATTAATATTGATAAGTAAAATTTTCATGACATTAACAATATAAAATACTAAAAGTTGATTATGCAATATATAAAAAGTGCGATATTATTGTTGATATTTTATATATTATTATTGCATTTAAATAACAAGTAAATATGGAAACCGTGGAAACATGTACATATGCCATTATATTATTTTATTCTATTAATGCGACCGAAGCAGTGAATATAGCTGAGATTCCAAATTTTAAATAACTTATCACTTTCTTTATTTTAAACAATTGTTCTCTTTTATATCATTTACGAGTTCTTTGATAAATCTATTTTTGTATTTTGTGCTTTATTGAATAAATGTATATGACTGTTCATTTCTTGTATATAAACAAAATATGAAAATATATTTAAAAAATGTTTAAATTTATTTTATTTCTTGGCATTAGGAACTTACGTATAAAAGATTGAATTAATATATATTTTTCAAATGATGGATTAAGTAAAACAAAAGGAGGGGGGGGGTATAAAGAATGTGTTTTTTTAAATGATAACCAGTATTTGATTTTTTATTTTAAAAAGTTTATTATGACTAACAAAGAACAATACACAAGAATTATTAGCCTGAATTATATTTAATTTAATCCAGATCAGCGAGTCAACAATACTGTGTTTTCCACTTCATTTCATTATAATGCCACACCTAAAATATTTATGTCTTTTTCTGTATAGTTTAACAACTTTATAAAATTTTATGAAAAAAAAAAGAGAAAAGGGGAGAAAAATATTGACAACTTGACTGCAACTGATTTTTCTTTTGAGTAAAATCTAAATTATTAATTGGGATAAAATCAAAATCAATAAAATATGCAAATTTATTTGATTTTCTATAAGATGTTTGTCGTAGTTGTTTGTGTAAAAGAGAAGGAAAAAATCGACTATTCTTATTCAACACCTATTGGGAAATACACTTTATTAATGAGAAATTATTAATTTTCTAGATAGAATATTTTGAACGTTAAAAAAAAAGCGTATTAATTAATGCCGCATTTTTATTTTGAGATGGAATAGAAGCAAGAAAGTTTAAAATACTTTCTGGATTCATGAATAATTTTGTGCCTGATTTCATTTTACAAATGTTTTAATTAAACACTGAAATATATTTATCCTCAAGTTTAGTGTTAACTGGTTTATTAATTATTTTCAATTCAGCTCAATTAAACTCGATGTATTAATTAAAACAATCCAAAAATATTAGTGTAAAATTGCTTATAGAATCATATATACATATGTTAAAAGGCATTTATATATCTTGATTCATAGCAATAACCCCCATACCTTGCCTTACTTATATAGTGGCTTCACATTGCGAATGTATTCAGTAAAGTTCTGCGTTGCTTTCTTTTATGCATGATCTCTGATCAATGGTTGATTGTAATTGTATAAATAATTAACAAAAGATTTGTTACTTCTTGATAAAATGGAATGTCATTTCTAATTAAATATTTACAAAGCATTTTTACAAACTTGTCTGTATAAAAGCATTAATCATTTAATATTATCCACGTTTGGAAAACCATTTTAAAGGATCACTGAAATATCAAAAATCGAGCAGCAAAAAAATTAATTGTTAATTTTTTTGTGTTGTACCATTTAACTTTTAATCTGTCTCCCTCTATTTACATTTAAAACAGACATTTTTTTTAAAGACAAACCATTTAGTTCTTCTAGTAAATATATATTGTATATTCATAAATAATCTGATACCACAATGTGGAGATGACTTTATTTATTTCTGCTGTTAATTAATAATATTAAAAAAAGTAAATATGTTCTCTCTCTCTATATATCTCAATATATAAAATATATACTTACTTTTAATCTTAGGACAGTATTTAAAATAAATTAGGTAAAACTAAATAGTCTTGTATTATAAAAACTGTTTTTTTTTTTCATCTTTGATCATTTTATTTTGCTTTGCTCTGTTAAGTAAAAATATAACTGAATTTCATTCAGTTTTTAAATCATGAAATGCACATTTTCGACGTTTGTCTTTTTCAGAAGTCTTTATTCATAAATTTCAGAAATGCGTGAGAAGTGGAGGCTTTAAGAATATCTTGAAAGAGAAGAGAAATGAATTCCATGTATTAGTATAAAACCTGATATATATGTATTTAACTGATGTTACTTTTGGATTAGAAATAATCTCGTTTACTAAATGATTAATAATACATTTGTGTAATTATCTGAAGTAGTTAATGGCAATGTTATGAGTGCAAAAATTTTAAACTTATAAATCAAATTTTAATGCCAAGACTATTATCTGCATGAAATCACAATTTATATATATATAAAATACTATTTACTTAATAAAAAATTGTTAAAGACTATTTTTAATTAATTTTTAGTAATATTGATAAATATTAAGGCTAATGTGATTTCATATATTTATTATTGATAGTTTTATTTAATGAACCATGTTTATACAACAACATTTTTTCCATTTTTGAAGAATTAAAAAATAGTGTGTTTATACCTTCTATGACAGCCTTTTTTAAAAACTCATATTATTATTAAAATATAGGCTTAAAATCACCACAATTTAGGCTACAAAATAGCTTTTTTGTTTATGCAATAGAATCATTGTACACAATTGCATTTATGTCAAAAATTATAACAGTGAAGTACCTTATGAAACAATGACAAGGAAAAACAGAAAGTTTTGCAATTGTTAGTTTATAATTTCTGTCATAAATTTTGAATTACATGACATTTTATGGAAGTAAAAAAAAATATTATTTAAAATAAAATTTGTCATTCATTAGCCAAATATGGTAGTGAAATGTAAATTCAACAGGTTATTGATTATTAATATTAATTGTTAGTAAATCTTGTCTTAGAGGAAACAAAGAGCCACATACTTTCTTAAGTTGTAGGTTAACTACCATAGCTGTTACAGATGATTTAATTAAAACTATTTTTAAATATTGAGATTAAAGTAAGTATAACAACCACTACTATAAAGGAACCTTGGAAAATCATGTGACTAATCTTTCAATTAATGCTATTGTGAAATATTCCATTAAATTACTGACTTTTCATAATTAAATAATGATGGTTCATTTTTCAATCAATTTATCAAATGAATTTGCATGCTTAAATTTAAACTACGAGCATTTGAAATATAATGAGTTACAAGAATTCTGCTTCACTGGGTTTTAATTGTACCATATTCAGTATTTAGATGTATTAAATTTGGGTAATTATAATTTTTTTTTGATATATAATAATAATAAAAATATAATTAATTATCATTAATAAAATGATGTGAAATATATAATGGATAATAACTGATAAATTATAAAAATATTAAATAACTAATGATTGTACTGTTTTAAATGCTTTAGTATAAAGTTATTTTTATCAAAAACATTCTAATCAAATTTAATTATATCATTAATTTCAACATTATGTGTCATTCTATATTAATAATTTGATCAAAATATTTTTAGTTAAATTTTTTTACATTCATTATTGTTCCACTTTAGTTCTACTTTCTTTTTTTAATGTTAATTTTTGTAACATTTTTGAGGCATTATTTGTTATAGCAATAGATTTATTTAATCTGTAAAATATTTATTATATAAGTGATATAAAAGATTTTTGAATTTCCCTTATTGATGTTACTCTTCCTAGTTTTACTATGTGGTTTAATCAATACTGTGCTCATATTATGATAAATATTTTAAAGATTTTTACAATATCTTTAGAACAATAGCATGATATTCTAATACTTTTATCGCAGATGAAATGCTTAAAAAGTCAAATGTTTTTAATAATTTATAAATAAATTAGAAAATTTTATCTCATATATCAACTAGTATTTTCTATAATTTGTTTTGATACTTGAATATGATGTTTTGTGCTTTTATTAATTTTTATAGGATTGTAATTTCTAACATACATATTTTACATTTTTAAAATATCAATCATGGGTATATCTAGATAATGTAATTAATTGATATATAATTTTGCTAACAATTTCATTCCTTCAAACATTTTTTAAAAAATATCTATGGTTTTTATCATTTTGTTGCATGTTTCATTTTTTTATGCTTTGATTAGATTTCCCAATTCTTTATTTAAAATGTGTTGAAGCTATTTTGCTTTCTTATCCTACTATAAACTTCTGCATATCACTTTTACTTTTAATAGTAGTATTACTTTTATTATCATTATTTTTAAAACAACTTTTCTTCCAATATCAAAAAGTTGACATACATCTTCAAGATCTTTGTTTTCTATTATAGTTTTCTTCACTATTTCATAATTATATATTTATATTATCATTAGTTATTTTTACTACTATTTTATATTTATTCAACACTTTTTAAAAAATAGGTTTAAATAATTACATTTTTTAATTTTTTGAATATATAGTCTTAATAAAACATTCATTAGCAAATCAATGCATTTTTATTTATATTATTGTATAACTTCATTTTAGGAAACTTGTTGCTGATCTTATTCATATTTCAGCACTCATTGAAACCATTAATATCTTTAAATTATTTGTTTAATTTTTATTTAAATATATATGAAAATTAAGATTCTCATCTCAGCTGGTGTAACTGTCTTTCTAATAGTTTTTAGTCATTTTTCAAAATCTTTAGTTTTGCATTAATTTATGTCGTAGATATTACTAATAAAAGTAAATTTTTGTTCAATCATATTTAGCACATTACATAGCTTCAGCAATTCAGAATGGAAACCAGATCTTCAATTTTAAATGAAATTTACTTAATTCAAACATATATATTTCAGTTATAAATTGATAAGAAACCTGTTATTATTGATATGTAGCATATATCAAAAGTTACTTTGTCATAATATTATTTATTCATACAGTTTTTAACAATTAATTAAATATTTATAAATAAAATCAAAAAGAAATTTAAAACAACATTGTAGTACCATATCTTTTTTTGATAAATCAATTTATGCATAAGTATTTTTTTTATTAATATGATGCATTGAAATGCATGTTCTTGGAATTCTCATACTAATAAAGCCTATATTATTTTTTACACAAAAAGAAATATGTTACTTGAAACATCATATTTTTAGAAAATATTTAAAATAATTGTATCTAGTAATAAAGTATTATATAATTAATAAAATGCTGTTATTGTTTTTTTTATTAAGGTAAACATATATAAGCACATTGAAAAGGGGCAAAAATTAATATTTGCCAAAAAGAGTTTTTTTGTGAATGAATATTATTATATATATTATTGCTGTTATATAAAAATATTTTATATTATATTATATCATTGATTGATACACACACACATACATACATATATATATATATATATTGGTTTCATGGTTATATGATGTAAATAAAATAGATTTTGGATTAAACTATGTGTTAGTTTTGATTAATTTCCACCAGTTAACTTGTATTTACTTAAAATTCTTATAAATGAAGTACACAGTTATAATATTAATTCAGACAGTGATGATCATTAGATCTCAAATAGTAACAAGATTGAGTGTGAGATAAAGGATGAGATTGAGCATGAAGTAATTGAACATTCAGAATATGTGGATTAATAAAATGTTTATTTTCTTCAAGTTTTACTATTAATTGATTTCAAGTTTATATTAGAAAAGATAAAGAAAGTGGCTCCATAAGGCTGATTTAAGCACAACATATTCCACCCATATGGAGATCACTTATTTTATCTCTTACTTCTTGTATAATCTTGAAATCAATTAATTGTGAAACTGAAGAAAATAAACATTTTGTTAATCCACATATTTTGAATGCTCAACTATTTCATGCTCAATCTCATTATTTACCTCATCCTCAATCTCATTAACATTTGAGATCTAACAGTTTTTTTTGAAAAGTTAACCTTGATAATGATTGATGCTATTTCGTCAAAACTTTGAGAATTCATCAAAACTAACATTCTATGTATTTGTTGTACAAAGTTAAACATTTGGGTGACCTAATCAAATTTTATGTTAAACTTTTGAAGCTAGTCAGAATAAAGTAATATATTAATGATAAATTATGAACATTTAGGAAATAGAATTTAAATTTAAGTAAAATAGTATATAATTGATCTGTTATATATGTATTACTTTGTAACACTTCCTCTATAGAAAGGTTATTATATCATGCTAAAAATTTAAACCCTAATCAATTACGGATCAAGTGGCAAAGCAACTATACTGGAGGGAAAAAAAAATAATATTTTTTAGATACTAATTCCATCTTGTCAAAAAGTATTTAAGTGCGTTCTTGTACTATTTTTATACATCTAATTAAAAAAAAAACATTGAATGAAGGATGTCCTAGGGTAATTTTCCATAACAAATGTTTTAAAAAAAATTGAATGTTAAAATTGGAGTTTTAGAATAATGAAGAAAACTGCACATATACTACTAAAAACTGAACAATTAAAGAAAATGTGATGTGTTTTATAATTTTTATGACTAATCTAACACTAGGTTTGTGCAATCATACAGTGTCTTTTTATGAAATATCAAAGGGTAGATAACTCTAAATTTAAACAGGCAAAACTCTCCATATAGTACTGCCACTCAGTGCTAGCCAATGGATGCCAGAAGGATTATGCCTAAAATCCCTACCTAGTGCCTACTCATCCAATATCCCCAGACTAGTTTCTGGCTTGAGGCCTTTGTCAGTGAGGAGCTTTGGATCTGAAAGCACTGCATCTAGATCTTAGGATCTAATGCAACCCTCCAGCAGCCACCTTTTATCTCTACTTAACTATGAGAATAAAATTGAAACACAATAATATTTTCAATCTAAGCTTAATAGGTTATATAGTCATATGGGTCTGAACTCAATTCAATACCCATACTCTTTAACAATCATAACCACCATTATCCTATTAGGCAGGATTGGTGTTAAACCACTAAACATCACATGATCACTATTTCTTATGCTAGCACATAACTGTTATTAAAACAGGCAAAACTCTCCATACAGTAGTGCCACTTAGTGCCAACCAGAGTAATCGATTACTGTATGGAAAGTTTTGCCTGTTTTAATAACAGTTATGTGCTTGCATAAGAAATAGTGATCATGTGATGTTTAGTGGTTTAACTCTAAATTTATTTTAATATGAACAAAACATAAATTTTCAAGTAAGTTTCTTATTAAATTTAGAATTTAAATTAGTCATGAATAAATTTCACAATAATTATACTTATTCTTGGGTAGGTAAAAAATAAAGTATTGGTGTAATAATTCATCCTACAATGATTTGAAATTGTTTTGTCTGTTGGAATAATTGTGAAACATTTCTGGATATGGAAATAATTTGGCACAAGTTAGGATTAAGCAAGTGGTTTTATTGGTTATAATAATTTTGAAATATACATTCTGGAGATGGAAATAATTTGATACAAGTTGAAATTAAGCTTTTTTTTAATCCTGAAGATATGTATTGTATTTTAATATTTTTAGACATTTTGAGAAAGAAAGCATCAGAATCAATTTAGTGAGATAGAAAACATTTGTTTTCTTAAAGTAACTTTCTATATAAGGAATAAATATATATAGAAAAAACTTTGGTGTGGACTTTATTATGATAGTGTAGATGTAGTCCTTATAATAATTTAAAAATTAACTAATGTAACTCTTTATTTAGATTTTCAATTTGATTTTTAAAATTGTTTTCTGCATTAATAAGTGAAAAACCCCAAGAACTTAATATTCCTTTAAAGTATTGTTTGCTATTGTGACTTATATACACATGTCCTGCATAAGGTTTTTCCAAGTTAATTCCCATATTGTATTTGCTTATACAATCTGTGGAATTTGTCATTGATGTGAGAAATATTGAGATGCCATTTAAATATTTTCCTTTAATTGTCATATTATAATTCTCTTTCACTTGTTTTAAGGCAATTAAAGGGAAACCTTGTAAAATGAGACAATCCAAATATGAGAGTTTTTTTTATTCAGTATTATGTGTATTTCATGAATTAATAATAGATTTATGATCACATAAACTATATGACAATGTGTGATAAGAAAGGCAATTACAACCATGTCAGAGACTGTCCTGGTATTCACTTGTATTATAATTGAACTGTATTTCTTATTTCCCTCTCTTCCAGTTTGAAACAGAAAAGCAGCTTAACCAGAAGAGCCCTCCACACACACATTACATCTTCAGTAATGACAATATATATCACTCAAGTTTATCTCTGATCACTTATTTCACTATTTAATCTTTAGATGATTCATTGATCTATGCTGCAAATTTTGTTAAAATGAACATTTTCTGTTTTTTTAATAAAAGAAAAAAAAAAGTGTAAATTCCATAACATGATATATCCTTAATTGGTGAAATTTAAAAAGAAGCTTCATACTAAATTGACTTAGGTTAGCATAAATCAAATGAGAAATATGAAATATTTCAAAATGGCACGTGTTTCACACTGAGACCATATTTTAAATGAAGTCACTAGATACAAATATTGTGTCATTTTCTGAGTTCACTAAATGAGGATAGAATTAAATATGTCTCTATTCTGTAGTTTATTCTGGAGTATGTGAACATTGTACAGTGTTATTTCCAGTGAGGATATTTAATGTATTCTAAATGCAGTAGATACACAAACTAAAGAGAATGAACCAATGAATATAATGTTTTGGATAAATTATAAGATTGGTAAAAATATACTTTTCCTAATAATTCTCCTAATAATTCATAGATTGATTTAGACGCATCATTTAATGCCATAATTCTTGAGCAGCCATCTGCAATCATTGTTTAATGTATATTAGATAATTGATCTACCAGGATCAGTTCTGAGGATGAGATAGTTTTGAGTGATATCATCAATAATGTATAATGCTATATTAAAAAAAAAAATTCTAAATCCCAAATAAGAAAATATATATCTTCTATTAAGTATTAGGGTGTTATGTAAAACATCAAAGCACAGAGACACAGTTTGAGCTAAATAATTTGAAAAAGGCAAAATATTTTAATTATAGACTGATTATGTGATATAGCATGGGTATGGGTATTTACTATTAGGTAAAAAATATCTCCATTTATTAGAGAAAAAGTGAATCAATGTAATATCTTTTTGTATTATGACATACCAAAGTTTACTTAGCAATAAAAATGATTGAGGAGGGGGATGTAAATAAGAAATTTAAAATTTCACACTTGGAAGATGGTGTAGTGAAATGACTATTTATGTGGACACCTGTATATAATATTTTAAATGATGGGACTTCAATCTTTTAAAAACTTCTCTCAGAACAATATAATTTTTTTTTCTAAAACAAAGAAGATTTATTGATACATTTGAAAAAAAATTCTACAGAGGTTTGAAATTATTAAAGTTCTGATTTTAAACTGGGATGCAAAACTAACAGGAGTGTGACTGTAGTTGAGGTGCTGGTTACATACATGCAAGATCAACTCTAGACCACGATTCCTTGTGTAGCCAGTCAGGGGTTAGTAAGCGATCTCTGATACAAATACTCTTTAATAGTCCTATGAAAGTTTCAGCAACATTGGAGTTTGCTTGACCAAATATATATTTACATTGGAAATCCAGACTGCAAAGGAGAGAAATATAGACATTCTGATAATTGAGTAAATGCTGGTCTTGATGGTGTTTTGGATAGAGAGAGTGTCTCTATAGTCGAGAGACACTCTTTCACTAATGAAGGATCTGAGTGGGCTTAAGAAGGGATAGATGTTAAATAGGTGAGGGATGGTTTCATCTGCTGTTGAACATAATAGACACTGTGGATAGAGGTTAGTGAAGCCTCTCATCCATACCAGAAAGTGGTTCATCGGCAGAGAGGAGAGGTTAAGCTTCAAGACAAAATCAATGAATTTAGGTTCATACCAATTTTTGGATTTATAAATTAACTGTTTGTTATTTAGGCCAAGAGTGTTCTAAAATGCCATAAGATTGGGATGTATGAGTTTATACATCTCCCAGTATGCTTTTTTTATTTCTAAATTGGGTTTTGTCAGGTTTGTCATGCTTATTACATAAGACCATAGGTCTGTCATCCATTTTCTACCAAAGGGGGGAGGAGTGTCTGTAGGAATTACTGGTGAGAATGAATTCTGTTCTGGGTGTTTGAGGTAAGTTGCCCTCATGACCCTTATTGCTTTCTGTAGGTAGTGTGTAGAAACTGAATGGAGCCCAAGACCATTTAGATCTTTGGCCATGTATGCTTTAAAGATGCTTACAGCAACCACTTTGCCCTTCCATAACAACATTGAACATAGCGAGTTCAGGGAAGCTTCAAATGATTTGGTCAGCTTTATTATGGGAAGATAATAACTAAATCTGGGGGTACACTAACATATTGAGTAGAGTGGTTTTTCCCAGTGAGTGACAAGGAAACTCTAGACACTGAGTTTGTGATCTTTCTAGTCTTCTCAAATATAGAGCTCTGGATCTCTTTGGACATGGCCAACCTAGACTTGGCTATGGGGAAACCTAAAAATTTTTGTGTTTGGGACGTGAATATAGATGGAATTGTTAGGCCAGATTTAATGGTCCACATTGAGGATTTATTATATTTAATGTGTAGATTTAATTTTTTTGTGTGTTTGTCGATGATTTAAAGGAGTAGTTGTAGATGCTTTTGATTAGGAAGGAATATTGAGATATCATCAACATAAGAGATGTGATGTACCTGATGTTTCAATGCTGACACTTAGATACCAGGCAATTTGCATTCGATTTCAATGAGGAGTGGGTTGATATATGTAATGAAGCAAAGGGTGGCCAATGGGGATCCCTGTGGGATTGACAAATGTAGTCTGATTCCATCAGTTAGCCTACCATCTAGGGTGGTGAAGCAGGAACGATTAAGCAGGAGATTTCCAATGATGTGTATGTAGACTGCTGGGACTTGATAGTCTTAAAGTGTTTGGTGTAGGGATAATGGAATTACTGAGTTGAAAGCAGAAGAGAAGTCTAATTGAATTAGTAAAGATTTGGACTTTCTATGTGATCAAACATGTTCTGTAATGAGCAAGATGTGTTGAACGGCATCTAGCGTGGAAGGCCCTTTTCGAGCAAATTGATATTTAGAGATATGCTGATAATGTTGATCTTGAATCAGATTTTTGATTAGGAATTCAATAGTTTTGATAAGTAAGGGAATCATGGATATGGGGTGGAGATTTGACAGTCTGGATGGATTTTCTTGTTTTTTTAAAAAAAGGCATCAATGCCACTGGGTATAGATCGGGAATGAACTGGAAATCTCCTGAAAGAATATCAATTATCCTACGAATGATGGGTGCAGTGAGTTGACTAAGGTGAAGGAGCACAAATCTGGGAATTCCATGAAGTCTGGGATGAGTGCTTTCAGGGTACGACTGCAGTTTTTGAATTTTTTGCATATCTGTGATATTATGTTGAAGATTGTCACTTGAGGATTTCCAGATTTTGTCAACTGAAAAATTTTGGTTTTGCAGTTTAGTTATAAAATGTTCTTGAATTCTTGCAAGCATTTCAGGACCACTGTAGCAGTTTTGATCAATTACTATCGTAGTAGGTTTGGTCTTTTTTGCAGAACCCAGTGCCCACCTAATGTAACTACGAGTCCCATTGTGATGGTTAGATAAGAATATTTTGGATCTTTTTGTGGCTATATATTGCACTAAATCCTTTTGTTTATCATGATATTGAGTTTTAAGATTCATAATGTCTTGGATACTGGTGTCTGTTTGCATGAGAGCACTCAGTCTAGTATTGATGGAGTCAAGGTCCTTCAACAGCTGGTTGGGATCTTTTGATGTTCTAGTGTGAGCAGCAATAAGTGAGCTCACTATTCCTACTAGTGAAGACCAAGCTTGAAGTGGTGGAAGTGTGAAAATGTATATTTTATTTAGAAGTATATATGCTTCAGAAAAAATTCACTCCGGAGTAGCAGCTTTGTTTAGCAGTCTAATGGTACATTTGTGATTTGAGCATAAGGATACAGAAGTGTCTAACTGGAGTGAGATTAACAATGCCAGATGATCAGAAAAGGGTACTATTTGAAGCTTGGCATTGAGATTATACAGTAGTTCTGGAGTGTAATAAAGATCTATTAGTGATCTTTTTTGAAGTGTGTAGAATGAGAAGGAGTCAGGAGGGAAAAATTTTTCTCCACACAGGAAGACTCTGTAGAGAAGGTGAAGGTATTTGATGTTAAACTGATCATAGCTCATGTTAAAGTCTCCGAAGCAGATAGTTGGTGAGGGATCATTAGACAGTAGGTAATTGATTTTGTAGATAACTGAAAGAACAATGTTGGGGTCATTCTTGATATAAAGGTATACTATGTTAATTGAGTTATTGCCAAATGTTAGATTTGCAATCAATAACTCCTTACTGAGATATGAAGTTCTGCAATTGTTATAAGACAGGTTCTTGTTGATAAAAAACACCACTCCATATGATGCAGTGGTTGATGGCACATAATGAAACATACCAAATTGCTGCATAAGTGCATTAATTTTGAAGTTTTATTGAAAGTGAAGCTTTGTTTCTGAAAAGTATGCAATGTGTAGGTTAGAATGCTCTAGCCATCTCTTTACTGCAATTACTCGAGCTATGGAGTTGAGACCCCTTACATTGATACCTCCAATTTTTAAAAGCATGATCGGTATGATAACATTATAAGTGAGCAGACTTGAGGTTATTAATTAGTATAGAAATTATCAGTTAAGACTTGTTTTTCTGGGCTGTGGGATTTTTTACTCTGACAGTCAGCACCTTGAGATAGTGCAGTTAGTTGCAATGTTGTGATTGTTTCGTGATGCACTGATATGAGTTGAAGTTGATGTCATAGTGAGAGTTTTTAGGGTATGACAATTCCAGAGAAATGCTGTCTTGGTTGGATTGTGTTTCGGCTATTCTAGTTCTCTTTTTGTCTTTTTTCTTTCTGATGTTGGGACCTCTATTTATTGCATTCTGTGAGTGATTGGGTACTGGATCTGAGTCTGCTGTGGAGTTGCTAGTTTCTTCAGGCTGAGAACTTGAAGATTCATGAGTCTTTCTTTTGTTGTTGGAAGCTATTTGATCTCTCTGGGTAGCTTGAGTGACATGTGGTTGTTTTGATGATTTGTCTATATTTGCTGTATTCTGTAGTTGTATTTGGTCTTTGGTTTTATTTTCAGTTATGACTTCATGTGAGAACTGGTATAAACAGTGTGTTTCCAGTCACTGAGTGGAAGAGCCAGTGTCTTGAATATTCTTCATGATCTCAGGCAAAGTTTCATGTTCATCTTGGTAAGGTATGTCCATTTGTGATTCATTTGTTGATTGCACTAAACTATTTGCTGCATTGGAAGTGATGGAGTAGGACGAGTGTGGAATATTTTGAGAAGTTGGAAAGCATTTATGATTCTTTGTTTTCCTTATGTTGCATGTTTTACAAATTCTGTTTGGACATGATTTAATTAGATGTGTGCAATCGCCACAAATGAAGCATTGGGGCTGCACACCACGAATTGAAATAAAGATGGGACACTTCCTCTCCTCCACTGTTGAGGCAATGTCAATTGGAGTGTAACCTTTGTTAAGCTTAAGGGTAAATGCAGCATTGTTTGATGGTAGCTCGAGGTCTGCCCTTTTCTAAGTTAGATATTTGAAGTTGGTAATTACTCCACATTTGGCTAAAAGTCTTTGCAAGTCAAGTTCTGAGAAGTTAAAGTAACAGTTTTGAGCAAGGCCATATGCTATTCTGGGCCTATTCATCTCGATTTTAATTAAATATTGTTGCTTGAAGTAGAGTTGACTTCTTTTGAAAAGCTCTTTTTCCATTAAGTTATGAAATTCCCACTATTAGATATCTTCAATTAGGATGATGATAAATATGTTTTATGGCATCTCCTAGTTGTTGACATTTTAGTAGATTGAAAAAATCATCAGTTGGGAATGTGAATAGGTTGCAGTTGTCATTAGTAATACTGAGGATAAGTGTGTTATCACTGTGATAATTCAGAAATGAATTAAAGAGTAGTGGTGGGACTCATGAATTTAATTCCTGACTATTTTTTTTCATAGTTATTTAAAGGATATAGTATGCTTAGTTGTTTGAGTTGAGTGGTGGGATTCATGAATTAAATTCCTGACTATTTTTTTCATAGTTATTTAAAGGATATAGTATGCTTAGTTGTTTGAGTTGGGAGTTGATCTTTTGATTAATATGTGTGTTGTTGTCTTTCTCAGAAAAAGTTAGAATGTTATAATGTTGTTTTGTGTCATTTGTTATTTGATTTTGCACTTTGGTTGTTTTATTATTAAGAGCGGCAATGTAACTTCTATGGTTTGTTTGCTTAAGCACATTCAACTTGGTTTGTGATTGCATATGAGTTGATGTCTTTTGATATGATGCTGTGTTGTTGTCAGACTGTGAGTCCTTAGTTTTATTATTCGAGTTAATACTAGGAAAATCTGTTTTGAACAAGTTCTGAGCGATTTGTAACTCTAGCACTCGTTTGTGCTTTAAAACTTTGCTGCAATTCATATCGCTAATTTCAATGATAGATTTG
Organism: Epiperipatus broadwayi; assembly: GCA_028023455.1. Classification (NCBI taxonomy): domain Eukaryota; kingdom Metazoa; phylum Onychophora; class Udeonychophora; order Euonychophora; family Peripatidae; genus Epiperipatus; species Epiperipatus broadwayi. Next base: position 1,500,291 of record JAQFVV010012562.1, on the reverse strand, counting down.
AAGGCAGAAATTTCAAGGGGGCTTTGTTGTGGTGATGTATAACTGTCAAATTGGTGCTGGGATGATGTTTTCTTTCTTATTTCTCCATTATCAAGCTCCAAATCCTGATCTAAATTGGTTTTTTGACCGAAATAGGTTTCACTGCAATGTACGGTGGATGCATCCAGCAATGCGCCACCTGCATTTTTAAAATTTTTAAGTTTTTTCATAATAAATACATACAAAATGTACATAAAAAGCATATCACAAGTTTCTTAGACAACTATTGCTATAAATACAACTACCAGTTAATTGAAAGCATGCTTAGCATACCATGCTGTTAGGGAATATTAATCCAAGCTTTTCTTTATATACACTTTATATGTATTTTTATTATTATTTAAATGATGTAAATAGGCATCTCTGCCCCCATTGATGGTTGAGGAAGATATTCTAGAAAGATTGAATATCCTTGATTATTTAGATGGTTGGATATGTGAATCTGTGAACCGTTGTATATTTTTGTTTTAAATAATCCAAGAAATGTGGGTGACTAAGAGCATATCCTCAAAAAATATTTTAGAAGGACAAACAATACCAAAAATATCACCAATAAAAATACAATTTAAGTGCAAGTGAGTACCAAAATGAATTTATAACACTAATCAATCTAATTAAAACAATGACTTGAGGTAAAGATAATTTGGGATTGTATTAATTCTAAACTGTATTCCATTCTGTATTCCTTATTAATTTTTCAATAATAACTGTGTATTCATCAGAGGAATGATTATGACTCAATCTCTTAAATATGCCAATTGGTATTTTGGGTTTTATTTTTGGTGGTTTTTCACAATAAACAGTGAATATTCTTTTCTACTGAAGTATGGAATTGCTTTTTCTTATCATCTTTCATATATAAAACAAACAATTTTTACTTTTATTTTCAGAATCAATAATCCCTAATTGACATGTTATTAAACTGATTATTACAGCCCAAGAGATTTGGTGAAAAATATCAAGAATGTGATAGACCGAGTTAGTTTTTATTTAGGTATAATTTTAGATGCTTTTTGACATTATTGAGATGAGTAATGAGTAAACTGCTTTTTTCTGATTATATTGCAAGATTCAAAAGATCATCAGTTTGACTTTAGCTTTATTATTAAGATTTGTAGCATTAATTCATGGTTTATAAGTTTCATGATTTGATGTGATGACCATGATTTTTTTCTTTCTTTATTATATTTGAGTTGGCTTAATTATCTAGATTTAGCTTTGATTGTTAGTATGAAGTTGGCTATCAAATTAAAGTGTTGGCAATGAAGCTTAAAAACAGTTCTTATTATATGATCACATGGTCTACAGTAAAATGTTGATATTCTAAGTCTGTGAAAAATTAAATGAAGTGCAGTTTCCTGATAAGTAATTTGCATCACTATCAGATTTAAATGTATATTTTTGTTAGATCACACACTAAATTAAGATTAGTGCATCTTTCAGGTAATTTGGTTGAAAATCAATTGCCAGTTTGAATAGTTTCTTATGGAAGTTATTGAAAACCATAATATAAATAACATATTTTTAAATCTTTTTTATTTAAGTCAGAAACTGTTTGTTTGTTTGATAAATTTAGAAGAAATTTAATATCTTTATCTCCAATAGAATTCATTCAAATTTTGAATATGGGTTATAAATCATTGATAATGAAGTATTTTAAGTAGAACCCTAATTTCTTCATAAAGACATGTTGGAAGTTCAGACTGTAAAATACATGATATCAAATTTCAAATACATTTATATCAGTTTAATAAGTTTTTAGTTATGCATTTGAGAAAATACTATATATATATATATTTTAAAAAAAGAAGCTAAAAGTGTTCTAGAGATTTTTGAAAATTGAAATAAAAACAAATGTTGATGTTTTTTTACTATAAATGTAACCCTTTTTAAAAATGTATATATATTTTTCTTTTGATTATAAAAGTTGATTTTTTAAACCATATTGTAAACTATCTTTAATACAAATGATTTTGGTTTTAAAAAAATCCTAATACTAATAAAACTTTAAAATTATATATATATAAAATTTGTAATCATCATCATCATCATCATCAACCATTATCAATCCACTGCAGGATGAAGGTCTCTCCAAGTTTAATCCATCTTCTCCGATCTTTAGCTTCTCTTTTCCACAACACTCCTGCACATTTTCTTATTTCATCCATCCATCTCACATGTGGTCTCTTTCTGGGTCTTTTACAATCTCTTGGAATCCAGTTTAAAATTTCAATTGTCCATCTATTATCATTTCTTCTAGCAATATGTCCAGCCCAACTCCATTTCAATCTTTTAATTTTTTCAATAAGGTCAGTAACACCTGTTTGTTGTCTTACCCATACATTGCGTTTTCGATCTCTTCTTGTTACTCCCAACATACATCTCTCCATACTCCTTTGAGTGGTCTGAAGTCTCTGTATTGCTCTTCTATTAAGTGTCCAAGTCTCAGATCCATAAGTAAGAACTGGTAAAACACATTTGTTAAAAACCATTCTTTTCAAACACATAGGCATATTTCCTTTTAGATACTTTTATTTACCGTGGATGAAAAAGCCTGAAAATATTTTTTTCTTCAATCACAGTTGGGGGTCTTATATTTAAACTTGACAAAAAAGAGCAGCAGGCTTAGAAATTATTTACTTGGTTTGAATTAATTAATTTCTGGATCCCCCCTTTATACTTTTATTTCAAGTTAAATATAAAAACCCAAACTAGTCCACAATAAATAAAAGATTTTATTATAAGCATTATATATATATATATGTGTGTGTGTGTGTGTGTGCGCGCGCGCGTGCGTGTGCGTGTGTGCGATGTAATGATATGATAATAAGAATTTTTCTATGTTGTTGTATTTTTATAAATACATATTTATCAGGAATATTAACTTTTTTTAATGTATCTATACTTTTCATTATAGAATTTCATTCAACATGAGTAGTCAAAAATCCAATCTGTCATTTAGCTACTGCACATTGGTACAGCAATGACAGAAAATATGATAATTATAAGGATTTAGTCATTAATTTTTCTTTGTCTGATCTATTTAAATATTTATATAAAGAATATTGTAAACAAAACTTTAAAAGCATTGAGTTTCCTTTTACAATATGCAACTATTTCTAGCACTACAAAAGTATAAAAATTCAAATATCACATTATAAATATTTGAAAACCAGGCACTGTTCACTCTTCAGCATGGGATTTGGGTTTTCATCATCAGATTTTCAATGATATGGATGGCTGAAAAGTTGGAGGTTGGAGTAGATTGAAGCCTATCCATTAAAGTATGAGAATTTGCTATCTTAATATAAACTGAGCACTGATTATATATATATATATGGGAGATGGTAATCTGGACCAACTGATGAGTGCTGGTTTAAAACGAAATATGTATATTGGTGATTATTTATTTTTGCTACATGTGTGTGTGTCATGTGTATCAATTGTATGAGATAGTGTGAATAGTTAAAAGGTGCTTGAAAATATGAGTTCAAATCCTCTATACTTATATCTCATTATAACTATATTAAAATATGGTACAATTTATTGGTATAGTTTAATGGACTTCTACATTAATAAAAATGCTCAAAAAATACAATTAATAATTGGTATCAAAGGCATGAAATCAAAAGTTTGGCACTTGTAAATCAAAGTGTAATAAAAGATATTGATAAATTTTCCCAATAAATGATTAATATTTATAGTTTGAAAATAGAAAGACATGATACATAAAAGATCCTTTACTAAAAACAAAAAAAATAATTAAAATGAATTTTGCAAAACAAATATAATTTGAATATAAATAAAAACAAAACAATATAAATTCAATCTGCTGTATTGCAACATTTCTTTTTGTCAAGATTTGTAAATAGCAATGCAATATCATCAAATAAAATAACTAACACCTTAACAAGTATTATAGAAAATAAATATATATTATACACATAATAGTCTTGAATTACTACTAGTTGGTGCCACATTTATGTGTTATATTACATATTATTAGATTACAATGATTTTCATAAGTTTGAAATTGAAATTATAATTCTTACCTCATCATATTGTTATAGACGTTTATGGTGTGAAGAATAGCATTATCTGATTTAATATTATATATATATATATATATCATTAAAAACAGTCGACACTTTTACAATCCCAATACTAACAATCAATAATTTCAAACTGCTGTCAAGGTACAACTGAGAATGTGAGCTGCTGGAAACCATATTTTTACTATTGGTCTCCTATTATTTAACATTTCTCTCTATTTATGATGTTACTTTATCTTACATATTACAATTATGGCTTCTTTATTAGTCACTATGATGGTCAAATAAATTTATTTGTTGCCCCAAACACATAAATAAATAATCAATCAAACAAGATTGAAATCAACTATTAATAAATATATTTAAATATTTATCAAACTGGCTTTCATCTCCATTGAGACCTTCTCAAGATATTTCAATCTTGTTTGATTGATTATTTATTCTTTATTTGTTTTTAATGCTTTCGTGTATTTATATGTAAATACAGAGAATTGAAGTATCATTTACTGATTTTATTGAGTTATAATAAAATAAGATATTATAAATATATAATAGAAATAGTCAACTTTGGAATTGTAATCAATTTCAGTAAATAATTTAAAGTTTACAGTTCAGAAGGTGGCTCTAATGCTTTGATTCATTTATATATACACACACAGTAAAATCTTAATTCAGCATTTTTAAGAGAATAGAAAGAAAAAATATATGTATAAATGATATTAATACAAAACTAATGAAAGTTATAGATAAAAATAATTTACTGATAGTTAATAATTCAAAATATTTCACAGATATTATTTGAAAGAAAAAAGTGTGCATTCATGTATGTATAATTTTAATATGACAGGGGTTACACATAATGTTTCAGATTGATATTTGTGTTGTGTAAATTTAACATTTCACTTCAAAGCATAATCTTTCATGGACAATTCAGTGATCATTGTCACTATAATTTATGCTTGGTTTATGCATAAAACATAATCCATTGCAGCTTTCTTTTAAAATGTCTACTTTTTTCAATGTAAAATTTGACATAATTTTAAGTTTTTCATTTTCATGTTCTTTTTTTACTTAATAATATTAGTGCCGCATTGTAACAGAATCAAAACAATAATGGGGGAGGGGGAGTATTTAATAAATTAGAATAACAAGCTACATGTACTTTCAATGAAAACTTAAAGATATGCACTTGTAATCATTTCTGATGAAAGCATTATTCTCAGCAACAGTGTTTTGCAGTCATTACTTAATCCTAACAAAAGGAAAAAGATATATAAGGACTGTAATAAATTCATGAAAAAATAGTTATAAATAAAATGATAATTCTACCATTAAACAGCAAAGATGAAATATACTGAATATAAAATTTGCAAAAGTAATGGTTTGATATTTAATTATATTATAATTTGAAACCTTTTAGTATAATAATAAGCTGGCCAACTGATGAGTGCTCATTCAGCATGAAATACATAAATTAGGGATAATTTATTGTTGTGTATTGGTTGTTTGAGATAGGCTGAAAAGCCTAAGTTCAAATCCCTCTATTTATTATAATAAATTACATATATAAGTATTTTATGTAGATGCTTTTAATTTACATATCTTGTTTTTATGTCCATTCAGTTAACACCGATTCCATGTTATGAAGATAGCAAATTCTTTTTTTTTGTTAGTAGATAAATTTTTTGAAGTTATACAATACATTATATCCACCATCTTTATGACTGTATGGTCTGTTTTTAATCTTCATTTTTACTATATATTATGCTTTTTTCAGTGAACCATCACTCTTCAAAATATATCTAAAGTTTAACAATCATTACTTTAATATTTTGAGTTTCAGTATTTTTTTTTTTTTTGTGATAAATATTTTTTTTCTGCCATATTATAACCATACATTAACACTGTGAAGATTAATATGTTTTAATTGTTACATTTCTCTCTTTGAGGATTAAATTAAATAAGTTTTATTGTTACTAGATTTATTCAGGAACTATCACTAGTGTCACCAATTTTAGACTCCAAAAGATAAAATCATTGACTATTTTCTATTTTTCAATAAACATATCTTTCTAGAAGTTATATATCATACATGCTGAAAGTCATTTAAAATGAAATTAAAAGTTGGATTATAATTAGTATAAAAGCAAAGTTTTATTTCAAAGAAGTAATAAAGTTCTCATTTAAATTTTTTTTCAAACTTTGCCTTTTTTTAAATATTCAATATAATAATGATATTTGAAATAATTTTTAATGGTTTTAAACTTTAAATATTAAATCACAAAAGCTACATAAAATATTTAAAAGTTAAAAAAATTTTAAGCTTTTTAATTCAATTATTATCTAAATTATAGCTTTATTAAAATTTTTTTCTTAGAAAAAAAATCATCAAAAATATAGATTGACTTTTTATAATTTTATATATATATAAATTCATTTTTATTCCATATTTTAATGAAAAGGTTAGTTTAGGAAAAAAAAAATATAATTAATAAAACAATAGATTCTTTGTGACTATAAGTAGAAAATTGAGTTGTGATATAAATTTTGGAACTACTCACTGATATGCAAAAAAAAAATGAACAGTTTACTTTCCATTTATAATTTGTGTTTACTCTTATAATTGTTTCAACAATGTAAATCACAGTATCCTGGAAAATTCTGTTTGGTTACTTCAAAGTATTATACCTAAAATATATGCTTCATTAGATATAGATATGTAGAAGTAATTGTTTTTTTAATAAGTTTATTTTTCAAATCTTAAAATTAATCTTTACTAATTTAAATACCAAATATTTATATAATGATTTTAAAAACACACACTCGCTATATATATATATATATTTGAGAAAGAGGACGCTCTGAGGAAGGTACTTGATATTGTACTGAAATGTCAGCATTTAGCTTTTCACTACACGGAAAATCCCGCAAATAGTAATAATAATACGATATATATATATTGTAACATAATAAAATTGATCAAAGCTAATATAAAGAGCCATTGTAATATAAATTAATAGATCAAAAGAATTCAAATACAAATATTACCATAACTGAGTAGCCTATAAGCTATTGAACAAATATATTAAAACATCATTGGATTGAATGAAACATACTCCTGGATGGTAGCTATAATAGACATGGAACAAAAATATTAAAATGATGAGTAGGAATAAATGAAACATATTTCTGTAATTAGATTTCTAAAGATATCATAATATCAATAATTAGAGATGATAATGCCTGGAGACCAGTCATTTAAGATGTCTGGCCTATTTCAAATCCTGGTTAGGCAGGCATTGTATCATCAATAAACAAGTAGATCAAACTATAAGCAATTATTATTCAGAAAAAAACTATTATAACTCAGGTATATGGAAATCAAGTGAGTGAGTACACTGGTAACTCAATCAAATATCTCTCAATATATCCAACTGTAGATTTTACTCACTCTTATCTCTTGGTTGGATTTCAAGTGCATATCTATGTGAACAACAAGTGAATATGATCTATCAGGGTGCCACTAGGTTAGCTGGACCTAGACAAAGTTATATTTATAACAATCCCTTTTTGTTACTTTATTTCTAATAAAAATGGAAGATTTTGCTTTTAGACCCATGTCACTGTATGCAATAAATTTAGGTAAACATAAAACATCTTTAAACTAAAGTGGAGTATATAAAATTCATTAGACAGAAATCATTTCTTAGATCTAAACATAATAAATGCGTTTCAATATTTTTTTTTATAAGTTTTGCTAGCTCATATTATTATTATTAATTTAGGATGGCAATTCACTCATCCTTGCATGAAATAGATGATGGGATGGTGGTTATAATATTACTAAGAAATCACTAAATACTATGAAATCAATATTTATTTATGGCCTTTAAACATTTATCTATCTCATTAATTAAAATGTGATGATGATGATAATGATAATGATAATGGTTTCATCCATAGCTTTAGGACTAAGCCTAATCATAAAATTTAGTTTCAGAAATTAATAATTAGTGACTAATCTTAGTATATCTAATTGGCACTTAAATAGCTAATATTCACCTTGATGATGAATGATCACAATTAATAAAAAAGAATACTCTTAATGAAATATATACACCTCATTTAATTAAAACAAATTAACATTTATTACTGCATTTCTAATGTATACATAAAAATTTCTATATCTACATGAAAATTTATATTAACAATAACAACAATAAATCATAATCGACTGCTTTAAAATCATATCATTAATTTTAAATTCTTCCCCCTTTCCAGTAACTGGTATAATGTATTGGATGTCCTATTGACCATGATTTTCACTCCACAAGAAGATACTTCAAAAAAAAAAATAAACACTCTTTTTTTTGCTCTTTTCTCTTTTGCACACATACCTTTATAAATCTAACATGTAAAGTAGAATGATAAAAATAAATGTTAGTAGAAGTGAAAGAGCAAGATTTCCAGAACAAGTTTTAAATTATTTTTCTCCCCCTTCCTTCTACCCTCTGAAATGCTATACTTTAACTTAAAACACAATACTCTAATATTCTTAATATGGCCTATTGTTTTACATTCACACACAATTACATATATGCAACAAGTATTATATTATTATGTATGTGTGTGTTTTATCCCAATAATAACAAAAATATTATTTAAAACAAAATAATAATAAAAAAAATGTTACATATTAATAACATTTCATAACTTTAGGTTAATAGACAATCATAATTTTAGTACATATAAAATCATTAATGAAGCTTATGTTTATCATTATGAAGAAATTATTGGTTTCAATTGATACCACTCTGTTGCTAAAATTTTACTAAGTCCCTGATATTATAAAGAAAATATATAAAAAAAATTATACTACCAGTTCTATTCTTTGTAGCGACTTCCAATGAGTCAAATTTATCTTGTTTAATGTCTATACTTTTGCATCCATCCTTTCCGCTTTTCTTTGGAACAATTTCTTTCTTGAGGTGTATAATTATTTGATGATGATGATTCTATTGAGGTTATTTGCTTTAGTGGACAATTTGGAAATCATTATATTAACTCTTTTTCTCTTCCTGGCAAGCATGATTCTTTTAGTGGATGAAGTACAGCAGTTGTTTCGCATTTATAATTTTTTTTGGGTTTAAACTCAGTTACTGGAACAATTAATTGGACTTGATGATTTAATATTTATCAGTAGATTACTCTTTTTTTCTGATCACCTTCAAATGCAGGTGAATGTTTTCTTCTTTCTATTTAAAACATCTTATTTCTCTCGGTCAGTTGAAAGGGGTAGAATATTATTTTTCAGACAAGACATCTTTTCTTTCCTATATGATCTGTAGCTCCACGATGGTCAGGTAAAAGATGAGACATATATAAAAATTTTCTACTCCGCCATTCTTATATCTTTAACCTCCAAAAATTTAATATATAAAAAAAAATGACTTGAAATTGGGAATTTTTGTAGAGTTGAAACGCTTGTCTTTTTCTCTTCAATATTTTTAAAAGTTTCTATAATATCACCTGATTTTCCAGACTGCTTTTATATCTGATTTTTTTTTCTATTTTTATTTTTGACCAATTCATTTTTTTTTTTTTTGCTGGATAGTACTAAAAATCTCACTTTCCTGATTTTTAGACAAACTTTTGTTTTGAAGGAAAAAATAGTCTTAATCCTTTTTTACACCTATGTAACATCTCAAATTTGAGCTTTTTTTGTTTGATCTTAGGATGAGACACTTTTAAAATTAGACTTATCACATCATCTCTAAGTTTTAACAGAAAAACACCCCTTATAATACAAAATTGTTGAACAAAAAAAATAATAATGTAATAGATTTTCTTCTTTTTCTTTCAATATTTAATAAATAAAAATGTAGTTTATGTATGCAATGTACACACACACTCATTCAAATTATTTATAAAACAGGCATATAAAACAATCTAAATGCTTTTTAGAAATTAGGATTTTAATATCTACATTAAACTCTTACAATTTTTAAACCCCAGACTACAACTTTTAAGCCCCAAATTATAATCATAGACAAAGAACAAAAATAGAAATAGAATAATAAAATAGAAATAGAATAAAATATTAGAATTTAGCAAATGTAGGTTAGCCTTGAAAAGAGTTTAATATTTGAAATATACAAGGACAATTAAACAGCTTACCCACACACTGCCTATCATCATCATCATCATTATCAACCATTATCAATCCACTGCAGGATGAAGGTCTCTCCAAGTTTAATCCATCTTCTCCGATCTTTAGCTTCTCTTCTCCACATCACCCCTACACATTTTCTTATTTCATCCATCTATCTTACATGTGGTCTCCTTCTGGGTCTTTTACAATCTCTTGGAATCCAGTTTAAAATTTCATTTGTCCATCTATTATCATCTCTTCTAGCAATATGTCCAGCCCAACTCCACTTCAATCTTTTAATTTTTTCAATGAGGTCAGTAACACCTGTTTGTTCTCTTACCCATACATTGTGTTTTTGATCTCTTCTTGTTACTCCCAACATACATCTCTCACATACTTCTTTGAGTGGTCTGAAGTCTCTGTATTGATCTTCTATTAAGTGTCCAAGTCTCAGATCCATAAGTAAGAACTGGTAAAACACATTTGTTAAAAACCTTTCCTTTCAAACACATAGGCATATTTTCTTTTAATATCAAGTTATTTCTACCAAAAGCACTCCAACCAAGTTTAATTCTATGATTAATTTCCTCTATTATGTTTCCATCTGTATTAATAATCTGACCAAGGTATTTGTAACTCTTAACTTCTTCTAATTCATCATAATCAATCTTTATTTTCATATTTGGAGCAAATCGATTAAACATTACTTTAGTCTCTTTAACATTTATCTTTAGTCCTACTTTCCTACTTTCATCTGATAACTCCTGCAACCTTTCCTGCAGCTCAGAAGCATTATTTGCAAAAACAACTACATCATCTGCGAAATCTAAATGACTTAAATAATCTCCATTTACTTTCACTCCTTTAGTTTCCCATTTTAATCCACAAAATACTTCTTGCAGCACTGCTGTAAAAAGTTTTGGAGATATGGAGTCACCTTGTCTTACACCTTTCTCAATGTTGACTTTCCCTGTATCATTATGTAATCTAATTGTTGCTGTTGCATTTTTATAAATATTCTTTAAAATATGACAATATCCTGGATCTATACCTTGATGATCCAATGCTTTAATCACTGAAGAAATGTTTATAGAATCAAATGCCTTTTCATAATCTACAAATCCAAAACATAATGACAACTCATATTCATTTGTCCTTTCTATAACTTCTCTCAATACTTGAATATGATCTACTGTACTAAAACCACTTTTAAATCCAGCTTGTTCTCTTGGTTGGTAAAAATCCAAGGTTCTCTGTAGACGAGTTGTAATTAGATCGGTAGCTCTTCCGATCTAAACTGATAAAAGGCTGATAGGTCTGTAATTTCTAATATCTTCTTTATCACCTTTTTTAAATATTAATATTATTACTGCATTCTTCCAATCATCCGGTACATCTTTATCATTTAGACATTTGGTATATAACTTTGCTAATATTTTTTCTGTTTCTTCACCTGCTTCTTTTAATATATCAATTATAATTCCATCATTACCTGGAGCCTTTCCTTTTTTCATACATTTAATTGCATTTCTCACTTCTTCATTTAAAATTCTGGGCAATTTGGAAGATGTAATAGATATAGGAGGTACTTGTTCTTTATTACTATATAATTCTTGATAAAAATCTTCTACCAATTTCATAATGTCATCCCTCTTTTTAGTAATAATTCCATCTTTTTTCCTTATTGCAGATATAAATTTCCTACCAATACCAAAATGTTGTTTTACATTCTTAAGACTTTTATTTTCTTCTACAGCTTTTCTTGCTAGTTCACAGTTATACTTTCTTATATCATTTTCAACTCTTTTCCGCACCATTTTACAAAATTCGAGATATTCAATTCTTTTTAATGCATCATTCTTGCATATCTTCATATTCCTTCTTTTCTTCATAAGTTCTCTAGTCTCAGTAGAAATTTTATTAGTCAATTGCTGCTTTTTTCTACCAGCTATCTTTGTTGCATTTTTTAAAAGTGTATCAGTTATTTTCATATTAATTTCATTCAAATCTGAATCATGTTCAAAATCTACTAATACTTGAAACCGATTTGTAAGTTCTAATTTAAATTCATTAGAATGTTTCTGAAGATTAGGAATATCAACTGTAAATATAGTTTTTGTTAATAATTTTTGTCTCTCTAGTTTTACATTAACATGTATCTTACCCCTTACTAATCGATGATCACTTCCTGTGTTAAATTTATTAAGAACATTACAATCTTGAAATATGTATTTCCTGTTAGTCAAAATATAATCCAATTCTGCTGTACCTTCATTTGGATGCTTCCATGTCCATTTCCTTCTAACATTTTTCTCAAAAAAAGAATTCATAATATAAAGTTTTTCCTTCTCTGCAAACTCCACAAGTCTATGTCCTCTCTCATTTCTATTACCATAACCAAAATTACCTACAACACTTTCATCTTTCATTTGTTTACCAATTCTAGCATTAAAATCTCCCATAATAATTTTAAAATGTTGTTTACTCTGATCAAAAGCCTTTTGTACATCCATATAAAAATCTTCTACTACTTCATCACTGTGAGAACTTGTTGGGGCATAAACCTGAATTATCTGCATTTGATATCTGCTATTAAGTTGTATAACTAATCTTGCCACTCTGTCTGATACACCATCAATCTCCACAATATTGTTCTTCCACTTTTTATTTATAATGAATCCTACTCCACTTGTATTTCCAATATTTGTGCCTTTATAATAGAGCATATGTCCACTTTTTAAATCAATTGTCTCTTCACCTTTTCTTCTAACTTCACAAAGTCCAATACTATCCCATTTAATATAAGAGAGTTCTTCTTCTAATTCTTGCAATCTTCCTTCACTTGAAAGTGATCTGCAGTTGTAAGTACCTAAATAAAAAGTCATCATCAAATGGCAGCCTGGGTCCGCCTCCAGGATATTCTTAGCACCCTCCGCCTTTGGCCACCAACCGCTGCCTTGGTTGGTGACTTTACAGCCTCCTGGGATTAAGGGCCATGCTTTATTTTTGTCTGTCATAATTGTATAATTGGGAAAAATCTTTATCATTTACACAAACATTCATTCTGCCTTATCAGGCACTGAGAAGAAAGACCATGGTGTTTCTTGATCTTAAACTCAGAGGTAAAAAGCCAATAAACTCACCACGCTGGCTAATGCGTGTTGGTGAGCAGCCCATCCATGTTCGTATACTATATGAATAAACATATAGTAATAACAGCTGCAACGACAAGAACGTATGGAGTGGACATTAGGAATTTGCCCTGCTCGGTTCCTTTAAGGCCTCCAAGAGGAATCAAAGGGTCTCCGTTCAGTTAATAGCAAACTCCTTTCATATGCATTATTACTTTGCTTTTTAACAAAAAAAAATTAAATATTGAATAGTTAAATGTGTGTCTTACTCTTTTTGAGTTTTCTATCAAGACACAAACAATTAAAGAATATAACTGTTATCCCACTCTCTTTCTGCCTTAAGCTTTTAAAACTTGATTTTGTAGGGTTTAAACTTGGATGCCCTACAGCTTCCTTTTCTATATGAAAATGTGATGATGATTTTTGTTCCACATTTTCTTTCATGCACATTACTACAAATTTAGCTAAAGACTAAATTGTAATGGCACAATATATATGCATACAATTTTAAATTATATTTAATATTTTAATTTCTTATATATATATAAATTATTTTTTCTGTTATTAATTAAATGCTTTAAACAATATGTTATTTTTTTAAATATCCTTTCTTAACTAGAATTGAACTTAGTAATTATCAATTCATTGATTAGTAACTTACTTTTCAGAAAAATATTCAATATTGGAGAAGATGCTTCCAGTTTTATAATTACACATGATTTGTAATATATATATATATATATATATATATATATATATATATATATATATATATATATATATATATATATATATATATATATAATATATATGTAACATAAAAAAGGTCGCAAATAATTATAGATGGTTACAATATAACGTTCCATATAAGGAAGGAGTTAAATATCAAGAATTTGTTTCAAAATATAACAATATCAATATAATTATAAGCAAATTATTATAGCAATGTTTATAACTCAGGTATACAGGCGTAGTCTTTCCCCTTTCATTTCTTGGTTTGATGTTAGTGCATGTTTAAACAAATACTAAGTGAATATGGTCTAGCAGGGCGCACTAGATTATCTGAATCTAGACACGGTTATATCTGATAACCTTTCACATGTACGGGTTTGAATCCCTTCTTGGTACTTTATTTATAATAAAATGGAAGATTTTGCTTTTTGAGCCATATCACTATAAGCACTAATATTTAGGTAAAAGTAAAACATCTTTAAACCAAAGTGGAGTATATTAGACATAAATCATTTCTCAGATCTTAGCATAAAAATGTGTTTCAATAGTTTTGTAAGTTTACTAGCTCAGATTATATATAACTAATTTAGGATGGCAATTCACTCATCCTTGCATGAAATAGATGAAGGGATGTGGTTATAATAATACTAAGAAATCACTAAATATTATAAAATCAATATTTATTTATGGCTTTAAACAGTTAAACAGCTCATTAATTAAATGTTGATGACGATGATGATGATGATAATAATAACAATAATGACAATGGTTTCAACTACAGCTCTAGGACTAAGCCTAAACATAAAACTAATTTTTATAAAGAAATTCATAATTATTGCTTAATTTTAGCCTATTTACTTATATCTTAAATAACTAATATTCAACCATTGATGATGATGAATAATCACACTTAACAAAGACTACACTTAATGAAATATATATGCCTCGTTTAATAAAACAAACTAATATTTATTACTACATTTCTAACATATACATAAAAATTTCTAGATAATATGAAAATTGACATGAATAATAATAATAATAATTGATTATATAACAATCCTCAGATTAATTTTAAGTTCTTCCCCCTTTCCCGTTAAATGTATTTGTATTAAGTTGAACGTCACATTGACCATGAAAAGTATTTCAAGACAAAAAATATTATCTGCTCATTAGCACACATACTTTAAAAATCCAACATGTAAATAGAATGTAAAAAAAAAATGTTAGTAGAATTGAAAGAGCAAGTTTTAGAAAAGAGTTTTAAATCATTATCTCCCCCTCCCTTCCAAGCGCTGAAATCTATACTTTCTCAAGAAAAAATAATTTAATATTTTAACACCACCTATTATTTCACATTCACTCGCAATTATACACATATAAAAATATTATTATGTATGTGCGTGTTTTATCCCATAATAACAAAATATTATTAAAAACCAAAATAATAATAATATATCAGTTAAAATTAAAATCATAACACTAAAAAAAAATTGTTTTACATTAATATTGTAAAATTAATAAACAAATAATTTTCATACATTAAGATCATTTATGAAGCTCAAGTTATTATTAGTAAGACATTCTTGTTTTTAATTGATCTGAATAGTCTTTAAAAGTTCTTTAAATAAAATATACCATTTATTGTAAAATGTTTATTAAGACTGATATCATAAAGAAAATAGATATAAAAAGTCATATTACGATCTTTTGTTTGTGGGAATTTCAAGGGTTCAAACTTGTCTTGTATATTGTCTATAGTTCTGCAGCTACCATTTCCGTTTTATGTGGGAACAATCTCTTTCTTGAGGTGTATAACTATTTGATGATGATGACTCTATTGAGGTTATTTGCTTTAGTGGACAATTTGGAAATCATTATATTAAATTTTCTTCTCTTCCTGTCAAGCATGTGGATGAAATACAGCAGTTGTTTTCCCATTTGTAAATTTTCTTGAGTTTAAAATCAGTTGTTGTAACAATTAATTGGACTTGATGATTAATATTTATCAGTAGATTAATTCATCTTCTTTGGATGCAGGTGAATGCTTTCTTCCTTCTATTAAAAACATCTTATTTCTCTGGTCAGTTGAAAGGTGTAGAATATTATTTTAGACACATCTTTTCTTTCCTATGTGATGTGCAGCTTCCCAGATGGTCCGGAACGATGGGACATACATATAATTTTTCTAGCCAGACATTTCTTATATTTTCAGCATTCAATTGGATAGTTTAATAATCTGAATCATAAACAATAATCCTAATAATAATTCAAGACAGCTTTATATCCAATTTTTAGCTACCTTACCCAATCAGAGATAGCATCACTTGTATTTTTGGACAAATTTGTTTTAATTAGATCTCTAATTTATTTTCAACTAAATTATTTTTCAACTGAAAAGTTTAATCCTTTTTCCAGACATTTTGTTTAAAAAATAGACTCAATCCTTATTTTTTCTTTTCTTTTTTTCTTTCTTTTTAACATCCAGGTAACACTTCAAATCTTTGAGCTTCCTTCTTTAGATCTTGAGATAAGACAATTTCAAAATTTAGAGCTCTGACCCATTATAAGCTTCCAAAGTGAAACAATCATTTACAAAAAAAAAAATTGCTACAAAGATCGATATCTGATTAAACAGATTTCCTCTTTTAACAAAAAAATTGTAAAAAAAAATAATTTAAAGATTTAATACTTTTTTTCTTTCAATATTTAGGAAATGTAAATTTTTGTATATAATGTACACACATCCTTCATTCTTTCAAATCATTCATAAACTAATTAAATAATATGATTGCTAGCTTAGTAATTATAACCCAATTATTTAATTAAGTCTGTAACTTTTAAATCCCAATTATAATTAAAGAAAAGAAAATAAAAGTATAGAATAAAATATTAGAATTGATCAAGATAGGTTAGTTTTAAAGAAAGTTAAAATGTTTAATATTTGAAATATAAAACAATTAAATAATTTACACATACATTGCCTATATGTATGCATTATAACTTTGCTTTTTAAAGAAAAATTAAATATTAAATAGTTTAAATGTGTGTATTACCTTTCTATCAACACACAAACAAGTAAAGCATGTAATTGTTGACCCATTCATTCTCTGTTTAAAGCTTTTAGAACTGGACCTTGTAGGGTTTGAACTTGGATGCCCTACAGCTTCATTTATGATTATATAAAAATGTGATGATGATTTTTGGTTTACCTTTTCTACATGCACATTACTATAAATTTAGCTAGTGACTAAATTGTAATGGCACAATATATATAATCATTAAAAATCAGTCACTTATAAAATTTACATTATGTTAATGAAAAGAAAGTAACATAGAAACCATTAAATTAAATAGTATTTTATTTTGAAGAAATGATAATTTTATATTATGTTTACTTCATTGATTTTTTAATCTTTTTTTTTTTTTTGTGTGTGTGATCTTGGTGATTTGAATATTTATTACTGTTAGCATAGATTCACCTTTGCAAATTATAAGATTCATATCTGCTGTAAAATCATTGGACAATTCAACTAGTCTATGTTGTTTTCAAATAATGTATTTATATGCATTTTGTATTATAATATTCAGAAGGTAAAGCAAAATTTTTAATTTTGAAATTGTATGTAGCTAGCGAAATCTTTTTAAAAAACAATTTATGAATAATAAACTTTTACATAAGTGGAGATTAAATTATAAAATAAATGGAAAATATATTAGGTTGATAACTAGCTATAAAATATGTAACAATAATGTTCATTTTATAAAAGATTTGTATATATAATAATGAAGAGAATATTGACTCGAAGGAAAAAGTATAAAATGTTGCAAGAAATTCTCAATGAATTTCCAGAAATAGATGATTAGAAGATAATTTATTTACTGTTATTTGAGCTCTTATTTCCATGCAATTTTTTATTTATGCTTGCAATCTTAATCATGTACCAATATTTTATAGAGATGTAAAATGTACAAAAAAAATCAGTGTATTACATAATCAAAATATATGTTTCATATATTTTATAGTTTTGGAGATGACTGGCAATAAGAGTTAAGGAAAATGAATATAAATAAAAATTGGTTTGCAGTTTTAAAAGAATTAAATTCTTTAAAAACATGAAATGATATATGATAATGCTAGTTGAGTAAATTGCTATATGATATATAAATATAGAAGCTTTAAATATAAAAGAAAAACAAATATGAAATAAAAATTGTAGGCAGTCGATGTCATTTGTGTGAATAAGCAAGAAAAAGCATTGAACAATTATTTTGAAACATATAATGTTGAGAGAAGATAAAGATATATTTCAAGATATATTGTATGTAGAGTAAGAAAAATGAAAAAGTAAGTCAGTGAAAAAAAGATTTTTGATGGATAGGGTTGGGAGAATATAAGAATAGAATTTTGAAACTAATTAAACAAGTTTTATTAATGACTGTTGACTGGAAGAGGATAGTAAGGGGGAATAGTATATGTGTTTCTGAGAATGAACATTAAACTTAAGTAATAAGGTCTCTGGTTATATGAGTCTGACAATTAAGTTTGAAAACTTGCCATCATGCACTTACCTTGGTAGCAGAATATAAATAACTTGATGAAATTTTATAACTTTTGTATGTTAATGGCTCACAATTGTTACATGTAGATGTGTGACAGTGTCTTGTTGAGTGGTGTTCATTATTGTTTTTGTGTTTCTGGTATGCCAGCATGAGAATTCTGGAGTTTGAATTAGGGCAATGAACAAACATTAAATTCCTTATTAAATTTGGAAAGAGTGGAAGTAAAATCACAAGCATGTTAGTTTAAATTTAAAGTGGTAATGCTATGGAATATGAATGGATTAAATATTTTTAAAAGAAGTGAAGATTCACTGTTGTAAAGAAATCAAGGCACCAAGTAATGAGCAGAACTATATCAAATGGTGTCAACATTTTTAGCTGATTATGAAAAGCATAGAAAATGAAGAATAAATTGACAGAGAAATAGGAAAATCATAACATCAAATTTTGTCATCAGAAAGATGTGTGCATAAATGATTCCAAAGAAGCTCACTGTTTAACAAGAGCAGAGAGAATTGAAATTTTCCAAGACTCTTTGGAGATACAGAAGAAGGTTTTGGGCCATGTTATCATGGATGATGAAACTAGGTTTATTAATACAATCTTGAAAGTGCACAATGAAAATCAACTAATTCTTTTCAACCAAGAACATTCCATCCAAATCAAGAATCAAATAATGTTGCTAACCTTTTTTTTAATTTCATAGAGATTGTTCATTATGAATGTGTACCAACTGGACAAACAGTTAATCAAGTTTGATATTTAGAAGTGCTGAAAAGATTATAAAAAGTTAGATGAAAATGGCCTGACTTTTCACTAAAAATCATGGGTCTTATATCACGACAACATTGTTTGGAATGTTTTAGCCAGGAAAAATAAATAACTATACTGAAACACCCTCCCTTAATTATCTGATCTGACAGCCCAAATAATTTTTGTCTTTCTTTGAAGGTAATGGGAATATTGAAAGAAAGAAATTTTGATGGCATTCTTAAAATCAAGGCTAATATAATGACAACTCTGAACACTATTTTAAAAAACGAATTTCAAAGTTGCTTTGAAGGATGGACTAGAAATTGGCATTTGTATATAGCTTCCCAAAAGGAATATTTTAAAATGATCATAATCATATTCAACAATGAGGTACATAACACATTTTTGTAAGATGAGTTTGAAAACGTAATTATCAGACTTTTTATAGCCTATGCAAAGAAATACAATTCTTTATTTATGGAGAAATCATTTTACATCATGCCAAGCAAAGAGGGCTCAATCTTATTTTTAGAAATTATATCATATAAAATCTGCAATATATTTTTTAAAAAAAAAAAAAGCTTTAGGCGAACAAAAAGAGCTCAATCAGTATATGTTTTATTTATGTTTTGATTATATAAAAACAAATATACAGATTATTTCTATATATATATATATAAGAAATTTAAATATTAATAATGGTATTACATTTAATATTATTCTGAAAAGGCTTAAAATTAAAGATATTGGGATATTTGAATACAAATATAATATATATTTAAGCATTAGATGAAATTAGAGAAAAATTGAACACAGATTTTCAAGCTTTCTTCAGTCATCTATTCCATGTTTTATAACAAATACATGTATATTGGAGATCATTTATCTTTTTTACATGTATGTGGTCATATGTATCAATTATATAAGATGGAGTAGATGACAGAAGGAGCTTGAAAATCTGTATTCAAATTCCCTCTAATTAGATATAGGTATAATGGTAATGCAGTGAACCATGATTCTTGAATAAGATTATCATTCTTTTAATAAATTTTGAGTGTATATATGTATTTAATAAACAATATTAAAACTTCTTTAGTAGTTAATAAATTACAGTTTAAATTGTAACTTAATTAAAAATAATGTGCTAAAATATACTTCTGAAAAATTATTTGTAAAAAAGTGTGTAACTGCTAAAAGTCAAATATAAGATCTAATCACAAGAAAATATTAAAATCATTTTGTCAATTATGGGAAGTAATGGCAACTTAATTTCATGTTTTTTTTTTTTTTTATTATTATCATTAATTATTGTGTATTACATTTAAGGCAATAAAGAATATTATTGCTTTCTTTAAATTGAAAATTATCTTACTATTTTTCATTAAAAAAAAATACAGTCAATTGTTTATTTCATTCATTAAAATAAATTATGACTGTTATTTATAAAGGAAGAATATATTGTAATTTTTTTTAAAGCAATTTTTGTTTTAAAGAGATGTTTGTCGATTTTAGGACCCTGAATTTATGTTATAATGGAACATTTATTTATTTTTAATGAAGTAATAGTGTAAAATAAAGTACAAATCAATTTTTAAAAACATAATATGGCTTAATTTTTTGAAATATATATACTTTCCAGCCAATGTCTATAAACTATGCAGTTGAAATGAAAAATTATTTGTAAAAAATAGTTTTCTCTATCTATCTCTGTCTATATATATATATATATATATATACAGATAGATATAGATAGATTTATATATATATATATATATATATATATATATACATATATATATATATATATATATATATATATTGTGTATGCCTTTATTCTGACTAACAACAGATCTTTATGCCGGGATTTACCATATTGATCATTAACTGAAACACACAGGCTTATTAAATACCTGTGTCTATATATGTATTATATAGGGTATATGAGCACAGACTTTCACACGTCCCACCACTCTATCTAATAATACTGATACACTCAAGCACATATATTGCTGAAAAGATAAATAATCACCAATAAACGTATTTCGTGCTAAACCAGCAATCATCAGTTGGTCCAGATTATCATCTCCCACACATATATACTATAAGTGCTCAGATATATATAAAGATAGCCAAACTTCATACTTTAATGGATGGGCTCCAATCTACTACACACTCCAACTCTTCAACCATCCATCCAATTGAAAATCTGATGATGGAATACTAGAAGGCCACCCTGAGGTCGAGATTCTTGTCACACCCATGTTGACCTAATGTCAATCTGAACTCTACATGTACAGGACATAATCCATTTAATACATATGCATTTAATACGTATATTGTGCTTGAGTGTATCAGTATTATTAGATAGAGTGGTGGGATGTGGGAAAGTCTGTGCTCATATACCCTATATACTACATATTGATCATTATCAATTTGTATGCACTATTTGATTTACAATTGATTATTTGCTATTATGGTCTTTAAAAAAAATTATTATTAACATCATAGTAGTGATTTCACTAAAGCTACACATCAATTGAAAGTAAAATGGTGGAACATATACAGTACTGTATAGAGTTTCTTCATTATAAAATATCCAGTATTAGGTTTTCATTATGGAATTTAAATATGATTAATGTATTTTATCTGAATTTAATCCAATGTTCTTGTATATATTTTTATTTATAATACTGAAAGTAAAGAAAGTTTTCATTGTTAATGATTACAAAAGCAAAATAAACTGCCATTTTATTCAATCAAAAAAATAATCAAAATGTATTTTAATAATGTATAACAACAGTATTAGATAAAATATATTCAGTCAGTCAATATGGCTTTTAATTTTTATGCATATTATTTTGTTTGTGGCAAAAACTAGTAATGTATTAGCGTTTTTCAAAATTATAAATTATTTTGAGTGGTAGTGGCGAGAAAATAATTCCATGCATTATGTAGTTAATAAATATCTCATATGATTGACAATTACTAAGTATAATTCTTATAAACATTATTTGGCTTATTACAAAAAGTACATTGATCACAGTTGCAATCATTGTAATTATATATTATTATGAGGGAAATAGGAGAAAAAATGATTTTGTACATTATGTAATTAGTCAACTTTATATAATCAAAGGTAACTTACATGTAAGTTAAATATATTATTGGTTTTCTCAATTTTAAATAATTTATCATGTAATTTCACTCTGGTTGTCATGTGGCAATACTGTATGGAGAGTTTTGCTGTTTATAAACAATTATGTGCTAGTATAAGATAGTGATCATGTGATGATTAATGGTTTAACACCAATCCTGCCTAATAGGATAGTGGTGGCTATGGTTGTTTAAGAGCCAAAGACACCAAAATGTATGGGTGCTGAACTGAGTTTAGACCCATATGACTATATAAATTATTGAGTTTAGATTGAAAATATTTTTGTGTTTTCAATTTCATTCTCATAGTTTTGTAGTTAAGTAGAGATAAAAGGTGGGTGCTGGAGGGTTGCATTAGATCCTAAGATCTAGGTGCAGTGCTCTCAGATCCAAAGCTCCTCACTGACGATGGCCACAAACCAGAAACTAGTCTGGGGTTATTGGATGAGTAGGCATTAGATAGGGATTTTATGCACAAGCCTTCTAGCATTCATTGATTACTCTGGTTGGCACAGGGTGGCAATACTGTATGGAGAGTTTTGCTGTTTATAATTTATGTTAGTCATTATGATCATTTGAATAATATTTGCTTGTTATTAAATATTTTATAAATAACATACTTGGTGTTGACTATTTATTATTCATTACTTAGTGTAAATCTTAATGTTTACTGTATCTTGGCAACCCAAATATATATGTATTGACTTATTTAGAAAGATAGGTAAATACTCATATCATTCGTTATCTTGAAATCGGGGATTAGTCTCAGTAGTAATCATATCTGTTGAGCTAGTTTGTGACGCGTATTCTCGAGTGCCATCATTATATGTTGTTCATTAGGTGTTTGATCTGCAGCGTATGGAGTGGGTTCAAACTCAGGTTGGTCCCTGACCTAAATCTCGGACTTGACTGGGTTTGAAATATATTTTTGAGTTCCAGCTCATGTTAGATGTAGAACATCTTTTGACCAGTACAATATATATATATGTGTGTGTGTGTATGAATTGAATTATTTGCCTGAAGGCAGGTTGGCTATTATCATTGATAGCAGTTTGCTGTTTTGCCATTACTTTAAATAATTTACACTAGCATCTTAATATTTAAAGGTATATCATAAATTTTATTGTGCCCTATACACCATTAAGATGCATTATATACATAGATTCTAAGAAATATTTTGATAATTATTGAAACAGATATTCTTATTCCAATTTTATTCATATATTATACTTATATATATATATAATTTGAATGAAATATATAAGTAATTATTATTCAATAATAATTTCTTTGACATTTTTTATTTATTTATTAAACAGCTGAATAGCAATGAGAATAAGATTCTTTTTATAAGAATATTTAATCTTCCCTTGGAATATAATTTATTGTCTGTTGGAATCATCCAAGTTTCTAATTTAAATTGCTTTCGAAATACATACTTTTTTTCTGTAATT
The DNA here is from genome assembly GCA_028023455.1 of Epiperipatus broadwayi. NCBI lineage: Eukaryota > Metazoa > Onychophora > Udeonychophora > Euonychophora > Peripatidae > Epiperipatus > Epiperipatus broadwayi. Next base: position 1,476,263 of record JAQFVV010012562.1, on the reverse strand, counting down.
TTTTTCTTTATATATATATAATATCATAATAAACACGCAAGCAGCGGCAACGCATAAGTAAAGAGAGCTGATTTGTTGACGTTTAGACTTTTTGAAAAAAATAAGTATATAACTAGTAAAAGATATCTTAATCCGTATTATCAAATTATTTTTAATATATTGCTTATGTTTTTATCTGTTTGCATGTCGGATCCACCTCTGAAATTTTATCAAACACGTAGGACATAAACATGAATTTACAGAATGTATTTTATATATATATTATTCAAAAATCCATTGCTAATAATTATCAAGAAGAGAAACTCTGAATGTTTCCGCTGTTAGCGACCCTCTGTCTGCATGGGACACACCCACCTTATTTACTACCATTTTGGGTGTGACATTATTCATATCTTCTTATATTTATTTAATACATAAACTAATATTTTTATTATATGAACTTTATTTTCAAGAAAATATTATTTACCAATTTTGATTTAACATTAAAAAAAATATATTAAAAATTCTGCATTGAATATCTATATACGTGTATGTACTGTGTATATATTCCAAGCCTTACAGTTGTATAACAATTATAAGTTTGATATTTAAAAAAACTTGCGTTTAAAATAATAAGTATAATAATAATGAATGTTAGCAAAAACATATATTAGCGGAAGTAAAATATATATTTATTTTACAATAAATAAAATTTAGTGTTTTATAATTTTAAAATCAGCTTTACATGGTTAAAAGTAAATGCCTTCGGCAAATTTATAATTATTTATAAAATACTTTTGTAATTACTAGCAAGTTTGAATTTATTAATGACCTTCACTATACATACGAGCTAGATCTTGTGTAGAATATTAAATTATATTTTATATAATAATATAACTAAAAAGTATATGGTGAGAGATTTCGATGGAAATTTAATAATTAATGCAAATATTTAAATCTGTTTTTAATGTTTCTCTGCTGTTCATTTTAAAAATTTATTTATAAAATATGAATTATAATACGATAACTTCTATGTACATGACTGGGTATATAAAATATGTATATTTATTATTTTATTCCGTGTCTTTTTTGTGTTTTAATTTTTAAATGTGAAATTTGGAATCAGAATTTAAAATGAAGTAATGCTTACTAATAACTCAAAGTGTATCTAAATAATTTTGTTAAAGATAATGACATTAATGAATTATAAAAAATGAAAACTTTAAATAGATAGGAGGTAAAAAAAGAATAATAAAAGGAGAATTTTCAAATAAGATTAAATGATAAGAAGCGTCTTAATAAAAGAAGTCCTGGTTTTAGTTGGGATGTTGAGATCAAACAATTTGCTGGATAATTTGAAAATAATAATAATTAGCAGCGTATAATGAACATTTAAGGGAAAATAGACTACAATAAGCTATTAAAATAATATCAGTTATGCTATCTTGATTAGTTTGTTGCAGTTGTGAAGTGGCAAACTCTGGAAATAAAGATTTACAAGTTTGATTAATTCAAATGCTGTATATATAGCTCGGTGGGGTTTTCGGTACTTCCGCATTATTTTACCATATTTAATCGTAGCTTTTATTAGTTTTTGGCATCTATCACTTTCATAATTCATCTGATTATTATTACTATCATTATTTTGTCTCATTTATTTTTTTATTTTCCAATAAAATTTAGTATATGCATATAAACATATATAAAGAAAAGTTCTTTTAACTTAATATATTTACATTTATAAAATTTAATAATTGATTATAATTATCTATATTTCAATTGTATTTTTTTTTTTTTGTTTCCATTGTAAAAAAAAAAAAAAATTGCGGAAAATTATAACATTAGTTTAACCTCCACTTTAAATCTTGTTGAATTTGGGGATATTGCATATATAATTAAATGATAAGACTAGGACTGTATATATATAGTTTATTATATTCATAATTCTTAATACTTTATATATATATGCTTATTAATTTATATATATATGTTTATTAAACCACTAAATATCACATGATCACAGTTTCCTATGCTTACACAAGTTGTTAAAAGCGACAAAACTCTCCACACATTAGTGCCATCCAGTGCTCTCAGTTCCAAGGCTCCTCACTGACTAAGGTCACAAGCTAGAAACTATTCTGGGGATATTGGATGAGTATGCACTAGATAGGAATTTTATGCACAAATCTTTTTGCACCCATTTATTACTCTGGCTTGCATTGATTGGTACTACTGTATGGAATTTTGTTTTATTATATATGTTTAATAGTGGATATTTTTATATTATTAGATGATAGCTGTTTATTTTTATTTAATTTTTTTGTTTTAATTATTAATTTTATCATTTTATCTAAGTTTTATATACAGTATTTGTATAAACTTTTAATATATTTTTAACTCCACACATAATTTTTTCTTCATATGGAATTTGTAAATCGGTATATAAAAAAATAAATACTTCGTTAAATCCTAATAACGTAGGTAAAAATACTACTAATATAAGGGGACTTTGAAACTCTATATTAAATTTTTTTCCAATTACGATTTTATTGACAATAAAAAAATATATAGAATAGAAATATTTGAAGTATTTTACTTTATAAATTAAATGAGTGCTTATTAATATATTTAATCATATACACCCACATATAAACTTTTTAAAGTAATAATGATAACTTAGTTAGCTTGTAAAAAATGAATATGATTCTGTATTTTGGTCAGAAGTTGATTTTCAATAAAGACAATGCTAAAATGAATTGTAAAAAAAGAAAGAAAGAAAGATCAGCAGAATATAATTTGACTAGAATTTGAGATAATTTAAATGATTTTATACTAACATCTTTAGTCAATGCAAAATATTATATTGTCTTTAATGTATTAATAGTAGGGGTTAATATTATTGTGCTTACATTTAACTTATTAAATTATTGTTAATCAAATGTGTGGGGAAGATGATATTTCAATTAAAACAAGCTCTCGTAAATTGTAAACACTTTAGGTGAAAATAATATTTATTAAGCTATAATCTTCTTTAATGCTAATATTTTGAGTTACTAATAAATTAAAAAAAAAACAGACAAAACTTTATTTAGTAATTAGGATATATATATATACTGAGAATCCTTAATTCTTTTTGAGAGCTGAAGGATAAAAATGATATTCAGAAGAAAAAACAACAACATAGTATTGTTAAAGTATTAAAAATTATAAAGTAGAACAAATTAATATTTTTATTATTGACTTTAAGGATATTATTATCTCAATCTAGACAAAATAGAAAAAATGTGCAATATTATCTCTAGGTGGTTGATCAATAAACTGTGAAACAATAAAAAAAATATGAATCTATGCTAAAGGTTAAGTTCCAAACAAAATCCAACAACTATATATCAGTAACGTATTGCAACAGTTTTCATGTTTGTATAAGTCTTATTTTAGCCATTCAATGTAGTCAAACAATTTTACACTTACAACTTACTCTTTTGAGAAGAAGATTAATTTATCCATAAATGTATGGATATTTATTTATTTGTAATTCTATTTGATAAATGAAATTTAAAAAGTACATTATTTTATTCTAAAAGTTTATTTAAAAAAAAAAAAAAGATAAAATATGATGACGATTTTAATAACCATATAAGATTATATCACTCTAATTTGGTGTTGCAAAACAAGTAATTGTAAACATTGTCATTTCTTTCTAATGAATAAATTAATATAACATTTCAACAATTCACTTTTAGATAATAATTTATTCTCAATGCATATAATGTATGGATGTAAAAATTTTACATTTTTACATATTTTATCACAAAATGCCAAATGGAAATAATTATCCATATATCGTCAATTTTAAACTAGAGCACAATTTTAAAAATAGTATATGAAGATGATCTAATCTTTATTATGATATTTTCTGCCAAAAAGTTTTTCTGCATTATTTTATTTATTTATTTATTTTATGGATTCCTTTTATGAAATAACTTTATTACTGCAGTGAATTTTTGCCATTTAGATGGACAAATTTCTTTGCAATCAAATCAATATAAATATTGAATTCAAATTTATTTATTTTTGATTATTATTATTATTATTTAAAAAAAAATAAACTAATAAGTTTCTTTTAATTTATGGTTTTATATTAAGTTTTATTTTTTTTAAAATTTCATTTTACCATAATAATTATAGGGTATGTGAGCACAGACTTTAACATGACCCACCACTCTCCACACTATCTCATAACCCTGATACACCTGAACACATATATGTTGAAAAGATAAATAATCACAAATATACGTGTTTCATGCTAAATCAGCAATCGTCAGTTGGTCCAGATTACCATCTCTACACATATATGCTATAAGTGCTCAGATATATATTAAGGTAACCAAACCTCATACTTTAATGGACAGGCTTCAATCTACTCCACACTCCAACTCTTCAACCATCCATCCAATTGAAAATCTGATGAGGGAATGCTCAAAGGCCACCCTGAGGCTGAGATTCTTGTCACACCCATGTTGACCTAAGGTCAATTTGACCCCTCATGTACAGGACATAATCCATTTAATACATATACAAGGGATGGGCAGACATCTCTACTATGTAATAACTGGAAACCACAGGTTTATTATATACCTGTATCTATATATGTAATATATAGGGTATATGAGCACAGACTTTCACATTACCCACCACTTTCCACACAATCTCATAACCCTGATACACCTGAACACATATATGTTGAAAAGATAAATAATTACCAATATATGTATTTCATGTTAAACCAGTAATCATCAGTCTTGGTCCAGATTATCATCTCTATTCATATATGCAATAAGTGCTCAGATATATATTAAGATAGCGAAAGCTCATACTTTCACACAAATTTTAACACATTAGGATTACCTCACACTGCAATGGAAAAATAAGTAGTTCATGCATTTATAGCTTTAACAATGCCTAGAGTTATAGGAAGTTGGATTTAGGAAATCCCATCCTTAAAGATTGATAAAACTACAGATAATAAAATTATTTACCAATTTACTAAGAAATAACTATGATTAACTACTTGACCTTGAATCTTTCAATTATTCAGAACAAAGTAAAATACACTGGATCCTTTAAAATACTTAAGCAAATATAATGTGTTTTATCTCTTAATCATCCTGAACTTCTTTTCAATTTTTTATTTGGATATAATTAATGATTAATATACTGAAATAGTATGACTTATCTATCATTCAGTTTGACTTACTATGTTTCATAGTAGTATATTTTCTCTAATTTAAACCCATTCAAAGATGCATATATTATTTAAGGTCAACTACAGATTAGTATGTAATAAATGATTAATGAGTATGTGCATGTATGCATATTGTGTACATTAATTAATTAATAAAATCTGTAGGTGTATATTAAGAAACATACACAGATATAATTTAAAAAAAATACTAAATTAAAATATGTTGTCTCATCATCATCATCATCAACCATTATCAATCCACTGCAGGATGAAGGTCTCTCCAAGTTTAATCCATCTTCTCCGATCTTTAGCTTCTCTTTTCCACAACACCCCTGCACATTTTCTTATTTCATCCATCCATCTCACATGTGGTCTCTTTCTGGGTCTTTTAAAATCTTTTGGAATCCAGTTTAAAATTTCAATTGTCCATCTAGTATCATTTCTTCTAGCAATATGTCCAGCCCAACTCCATTTCAATCTTTTAATTTTTTCAATAAGGTCTGTAACACCTGTTTGTTGTCTTACCCATACATTGCGTTTTCAATCTCTTCTTGTTACTCCCAACATAATCTCTCCATACTCCTTTGAATGGTCTGAAGTCTCTGTATTGCTCTTCTATATGTTGTGTAAACATCATTATATGTGTAAAGGAGCACTGACATATATGTGAGGGAAGCTGTAATGTAATAGACTTCATAAACATAAAAAAAAAAAAAAATATTTTAATTCTGATTTATTATAAATTCTGGACATAAATTTGGTTTATTGAGCATATAAATCTCAAATCCAGGGTGACCATGTTATACATATAATAGAATGTTGACAGAACTTAAATTTCTTTTAAGAAAGAGAAGAAAAAGGTTATCGGTTTCTAACTGAGAACCAAAATTTCAAAAATGATTTAAAATAAAGTTAAAAACAAAGGCAAAATATTGGACCATCATGACTTGTCAATAGTCACAGCTGGATCTTTTATCTTGACTAAAATTTCATTAGAGTTATTAAATTTGGAATTTAAGACTTAAAGTTGTAAACAAGTATGGCTTATGAGGGTGGGGAGAAAGATTTGCTATAAAAACCCAGTTTTCATTACTAAAGGGGTCTCTATAATATTAAGAATATACTGCAGCCAGGGGCTCTGCCCAAATTTACCATGAGAATCCATGGTTAGAATGCCTATCATTACCTTTTTTCTTGAGGGGGAAACTGGTCTATGAAATGTAAGGGATCAGGAACAGCAGCCTACCTAAAAGCCACCAGGAATGAAGCAGCCCATCAGTGAATATTAGTGCATATGCCATGCAAGACACCTCAGCAAGAAGATGATCGGTAATTAAATCTTCTGCAGAGCTCTTAAATTAGACCTTAATAAACCACTCTAATAATTCTATAAGCTACTTATAGTATAAATGTGCACAAACTGTTGGACTAAAATTTAGTTGTAATGATTAAAACTCTGTAATAAATTCATAATATTGATTTAAATCTCTTAATGCAGTCAAGCATTGTTAGCTGAGAGGTCATCGCACCCACGTTGCAAGCAAGTAGTTGGTTGCAGACAGGTGTAGGTTCACATCCTGGCCGATGCTATGACATATGAAAAAAAAAATCTCTTAATGCAATCTTATTAATGATGATAATATTGTGAGATATTGTCTAATCTCAAGTTCAAATAAATTTCTGAATTAAACTTTTGTAAAGATAATAACTGTATCCAGTTATTATTCTATCTATTATTGTCTATGCTTATACCTATATTTTATTGCAATGTATTCATTAATTTATGCAATGCCTTTAGAGTGGAGATTGCTAATATTATCAATGGAGAAGAGACAATTAGACACTCTGAAGTAGCTAATTATGTTGCTTTTTAGCATGCACACAAATTTTTGATCTGAAAACCTACTTTTATATATATATATATATATATATATATATATATATATATATATATATATCAGTTAAGCTATGATGCTTTAGTTTATTGTAATTCATTTCAGGTTTGCATGTCAAATAATTATATTTAGTTAAGTAATGGCAAGAATGATATTTGAAGCATACAATAAGTAACTAATTAAGTCCCAAATATGCTGTACCCCTTCTTAGTTTATTATCATGAACTATATAGATTTAATTAGTAAATTAGATCATTTTAATTAAGTCCCAAATATGCTTTACTCCTCCTTAGTTTATTACCATAAACTATATAGATTTAATTAGTAAACTGGATTATTTTAAATAACCCTCTTTAGCATATTTTAGGTGTGCTAATTTACAAATGGGCATATAGTAGTTTTGCAGATCGAAACTATAGATGTAGTGCTTTATTAATTTTAATATTCGATATTTGGAAAGCATTATGAATGTGTCCCTATGAAGCACATACTTGCTATATATATATATATATATATATATAGCAAGTATATATATATATATATATATATATATATATATATATTCCTATTAAAATGGGCTTTGGTTTTATGGGCCACCCCATTATTCTTAGTTAGGACAGCTCTCTTTTAGAACTGGAACACGAGGGTCCAGAATTGTATATTAAGCTGTTCTGGTCACCCAAACTAAATGTTCTTATATTTTAGGATAGCAAGTCATATGGTCCACAGGAACTGAGTACTTGGTACTGAATCCCATGAGTAATTTTATATTTGAGACACAACCCTTATTCAGTTTACATGCCCCATAGTCTCAGAAGCTACGCTGCACAGCACCAGTTCCTTCTTTATATTTTTCAGTTTAGCATTGATCTGAATTCCAGATCTAGTTTTATGAAATGATCTGCATAGGGAGCACATTTATGGCTCATTGTGGAATATTAATAAATGTTATATTTAATGTTATCATTCTGGTAAGATTTAACTCTTAGCAAACCTTGTAGGGATGGTAGAGCATAATTAAGACATGATTATAGACTGTAGACAAATTATTAATTTGTAATAATGTTAAAAATAAATGATAAAATGCAGTCAAAGCTGAGAACTTGTAATTCACCTACTCATCTGAGAGTGGAATATCCAAAGCACTTATTTGTCATTATTATTGTTATTAAATAAGTTTGCTATGATTAAATTATATTAAAAGTATCAGAGTCTGTTATCTTATTCACTTCAATCCATATTGAATCACTTTCCAAATTTATATGTTAGTTAAGTTATAAATTGGCACTATATAGCAACCCTATGTGTAGCTATAAATTAGTATTATTTTTATTATATTTCTTTGAATTATTAAGAATTTTAAACTTCTTTCTTAATATTATAATAAATAAAATTAAAAGCATGTGAAGTGCTTCACACACTTTTAATTTTATTTATTATATTTCTTTGAGTTTCATACTCAATCCTTTGCTACTCCTAGAATGCAAATTAAAAGAGTCCAAGTGTAACCTCATATATGTCATGTATAGAGTAGTAAATCACACAGCATGGGTGAAGGAACTAAGGTGTGATCTGATTCAGATTCTCAATCTCTCCAAAACTCTGGATTTTGTTGCATGAATATACAAATATCACTGTTACATGGAAATATTTTACCCCAGGGATGGCACTGCAACATTGGGCTGATACTTATTTACACAATCCTGAATAAACCACTTCCACAACCCTGACTGCACAGCATGTTGGAATGAAAAGTATATGTATAAATTTTTTTTACAGGTATAAGCATCCAAAGCATGTTTTATGAATCTTTTCCACATTATGAATAGGTCATTATACATATGAATATTTTCCCAGAGATGGATGCCCAATCATTATTAAAGGGTAGCTAAAATTAATTTTGGATTTGTTGGTTAATTATATATATATATATATATATATATATATGTAGTTGTCTATAATATTTGTTTATATATATATATATATATATATATAAACAAATATTATAGACAACTACATTTGAATTAATAAATAATAAATAATAAATTTATTACTTCAAATCGATTTTCGTTCAAAATGAACCTTCTCAAGATGTTAAAATAAATCAAAAAGTCACAAGATTTATATTAACTTATTATACACCTATTGTTCAAATTAAATTTTAAAAATTATTAAAATTTTCAATGTTTAATTGACAACTTACAACTTAACTTCACAGATTCTTGTAGCAATATTTAGAAACTTAGCATCCTTTAACCTTAATAATAAAGGCCTTATAAAATTTATGACAAATCAAGGACACAGTTTATAAAATTTACCATCAACAATCAGAAGACACTGATTTGATGTAATAAATTTATTACTTATTATTTTTATTAATTCAAATGTAGCTGTCTATAATATTTGTTTATATTTTTATATTAAAGTATTTTATGAAGGCAACATAATGTATTTTAATTCCATCATATGATATATATATATATATAAGGGTGAAGAATAAAATTTTAGTTTAAGTTTTAAATTTTGTAATGAGATTTGTAAATGTGAATGATAAAATTGAAATGTGACACACTGTGAATTAATATCAATTTTTTGCTATATAATTCATAATGCATATTGAGAGACCCATTATCGCCTATACATAAGTGTATATCTCACCTACTGACAACTGGAAGCCAACATGATTTGAACAGGTTAGAATCATCCTCATAAATTTGTTGTCAGAAAGGACTCTCTCTTTGAAAATTTTGTTAGTGGGATTGAGCTGTGAATACAACAAATGATTAGGCAAAATTATTATATATGTGTGTGTACTTGGAAGTGAAACTTTATGAAGTCAAAAAAAGCAATCATGGATTAATAAAAAATAATCATCCAATCACTCTGCAGTAAAAGGAAGCATTGGTAAAACACATTTATTATTAATTATTATACTGGGATTGTGGTATATATAACTTTCTGCCCTCCAACTATATCCATTACTACAAGTAAGAGAACATGTAAATATAAACTATTTTACAACTATACTCGATTGAACCTGTAACAATACAAATAATGCTACAAAGTTATTTTTTCCAATCAGACGTCTTTCGACTGCTAAAATTATTACAAATTTACAGTGCTTGGATGAATTTATAAATTTTACAGGAAATTACCAAATCTATACAATAACCAACACATGTACCATTTTACTAGAAATAGATTGTAATTGATTATGAAATAAACCCTACAGTCATATTACTCTGATTTGATTGGTGAGAAAAGAGAGATAAGACATAAAGAGACATCCATTATTAAGCATTATTTAATATATAAAAAAAATTATCCAAACAAGTCATAATATTACGAACAAAAAAAATCATTAAAGATAAATAGGATAAAATTACATATAGTTTTATAGCACTAATACTAATATTAGTAATCATCTCCAATTTTATGAAATAATTATAGAAAGTAGAACATCATTTTCCATTTCAGTGTCTTATTGATAAGTCTAATAGATAGTTCACATTACTAACAATTAATTAAGCGATTACATTTAAGTTCATTTGGCCATATTACTGAAAGTGTCTACACATGTGACGTATATATCTAAAAGTTTGATTTACCTACGTTTTCTTGCAGTTAGAGTATACTCAGCTGACCATCATGTGGGTTATCCCACTTCTTTAGGAGAGATGGTTATTCTTGGGATCTGGCTCTGATTACTTTCATTCATTCATTTTCTTCATATTCTTTATGACATTCAGGTAGCAGAATAGCAGTGACAAGAATGGTGAGCTATCAGGCAGGTGCAATATTTGCTGTTAATTCATTGATTGTGGCTGACCTTATGAGCAAGGTGATTATGGATTAAACTAGCATCCATCTGTGGCTACTAGCCATGCATCCCCAAAGCTTTATAATTATAACAGAGTTTGTTTATGGTTGCTGGATCCAAAATTTCGGCACTCTTCAAAAAAAAAAAAAAAACCCAAAGCAAAGTCTTAGACAAGAAACCTAATAAAAGTTTCTGCTCTTTCCTTTTTTTTTCTCTTAACTCATTTTTATAGCTTTTCCCTTCATTGATCACTGGAATGTCATTATGTCCATTTCACACCTTTATTTCTACTTCCTTTCACAAACATATATATATATAATTTCATAGCATCAGTTTTGATTGATTATTTATTATTATTTTTTTCACTACTCAATAAAATCAATTTTATTTACTTACAATATCTTTTCCCTTCCTTTAAACAGTTATATATATTTCACTCATTCGAATGTGTAGTTTTACAGAAAAGATTCTTGTCTTTACATAAACCTATTTCTACTTATATATATTTCAATAGAATTTTGTAAATATTAGTTCTTAAATTATCTGGGTTATTTTTTTAAAATTTCCCTTTAAGTCTTGATCATAAAATTAAATGATACATGTTTTAATGTTCTCTTATGTTGACTTTGAAGAGTAAAAAATACAAATCTCATTTCATCCCCTTCCCTCTTCTTCATTTAATTACTGTAATGTTTTCCTTCATAATTAGTTCTAAATTAGTTAAATTTTTTAAATCAATTCAAACGACTTCGATTTAAACACATTATACATCTTCTAATATATTTCCTTTTTTTTTTCTTTTGAGTTAATTCTAAAATTTTTGTCTAGTTTTAAACACTATTTCATGTTTCAAGAAAAAAAAAACATATTTAATATTATTTGACATATTATATATATATATATATATATATATATGATCACAGTGTGTGTGATCATTACATTACACTATTTTCACCTTTTTTCACCTTTTAAGAATATAATGGATTGCATGCCATTCAATTCTTTATTAGTATTATTTGGATATCATAATTACATATCCCTAACTTCCCCGGTTAAATGATGATGAGAAAATTTATAGAGAGACAATCAGGCAACTATTTTCCTGCTCAATTGACTGCCTCAGATCTACCAAACCAGTCCTTTTCTGCACAATGTCCATAGCTACAAGTTTGAGCCCACAGCATATCTCTGGTACCTGATTAAACTATTCCTATGCAACACTTTAACCTTTGATGGCTTTTAAAATGACAACTCTTAATGTGTAAGTCTAGGTTTATTTATTTCTGGAATTTTCAATCCAGCGAGTTCAGTGAGCTACAGAATTATTACTGAAGTCTCATTGTAAGAAGGGATTCTTTATTCATATATTCTTTATATTCATATGACTTATAATAAATAAAATATTTTTTATATCTGGAATTTCCTATCCAGTGACTTTCATTATGAGAAGCGATTCTTTCTCTATATCTTCTCTGTAACATGACACTCCATACTCTGTAGAACTCACCTGCACACTCACATAAAACCAAGATGGCTTGCTATGATCTGATATGATCCTCACTGAAGATACTGACCCTACACACCCTTGCATCCATCTATAAATTTGCTCCTCACTTTCTATATTTCATCTCTCACTTAATAGTATTTTCTATTTGTTATCTATGATTACTTTCCTTATGTCCTTTAAGCCATATATATAAGGTTTATTTAAGACATTTGCTGCTTCATAAAGCCACTAAAATCACTTCTTTATAACATTTGTCATTTGTCCAGGTATCAGTCCATCATTGTTACTCACAATCCCCCCAGGTCATTTTAATAGTCGAACTGTTGAATCTGTCCAATCATTAATTTGATACTAGATTTTATCTGGAGGTTGTTTTTCTTTATTGATTCTGTATGCACATGTGTTAGGGTATTGGTCATGACCCTTATGTCCCCTATATTCTATACATTCATTTGGATGCTTCCATGTGGTATCAATTCCAGTTTGTCTGACTCCCTGTGCTCCTCGATTCCTCTCTAGAAAAACATCCTTATTTTCCTCCTGACAACTTCGATAAGAATTCCTTTCACTCTTGGTTATAGATGGTTCTTTTGAGGAAGGTTTAACTTCATAACCCTCAACCCTTTGATTATTCCTAGTGCTGTCCAAGGTATTGAGCAATTTGGCAATTTGTTCGACAGTTTTCCACTCTGTGCCTATGAGTATTTGCTCAACATTATTTGGAAAACTGTCTTATGACACTACTGATTTGCCTTTTGGATAATGGATTAGCCATTAGCATGCATAGTCTTGCTACCCCCGTGGTCTCCATTTATTTTGCATGGCCTGGTGTAATATGTTTTCCTGGAGTTCCACACTCTAATAACTAGATAGCAACAATGTCCGATACTCTGACAATGTCATTGATTTATGGAACCGCGAGTCCCACCCTCCTTTTTATTCCCCTTGTAAATGACTGCATGCGATTGCTATCATGGCTTCATCATTCATTTATTAAATATAAAATGTCTTTCCGAATTTCCAAAGTGTTCAATAAGGCTTTCCCCTGGGTAACTGGAGAAGACTCAATATTTTTTCAAAATTGGTTGAATTTGGCATAGTTAGCTGTATTATTGGCTTCATCATTCATTTATTAAATATAAAATGTCTTTCCGAATTTCCAAAGTGTTCAATAAGGCTTTCCCCTGGGTAACTGGAGAAGACTCAATATTTTTTCAAAATTGGTTGAATTTGGCATAGTTAGCTGTATTATTCCCATTCCTTATAACTGCCTCTCAGTTCACTACATTTTATTTCCTTCTTTGATATGCTAGTTTCCACTCTCCTTACACTCTCCTCTAATTTGGATTCTAAATTATCTACATTTTCTACTACTTGATTCATATCTAAATTTACATTTTCCAGCACCTTGCTATTTTCCAATCTGATCATTTAGATTTTTTCCTTTTGATCTGACTAATCCTTTTCCATTTCCTGATACAATATTAGATTTTTTCCTTTTGATCTGACTATCCTTTTCTACAATATTGCATTGGTTCATGACCATCAGTTCACAAAGTTTGAGCACCTTTGCCTGTTTACCCAATATTTCTCTAGTACCTGACATCTGGTGTGAACTCTGCCTCATAACTTTTATGACATCCTCGATTCTTTGGCTTATGTCTTTAACCATTTTTTCACAAAATTCCTCCAAAATTAATTTATTGGACTCCTTCATTCTTTCTTCTCTGTCCTTCCATCCATTTATAAACTGTCATTGATTCTCTCTTATTTGAATGATCATACCCATTAAACTGTTAAAATCAATTTCATTTTTAGTTTCTTGTTTACTCATCTCCACTCTCTCTGTCTCACTATTATTCTTCTTCAACCCTTCCAATTCATTCCCTTGGGTGTCCATTTTCATTTGTACCCTTGTACATATGTATATTTAAACAATTAAACCCTTATTGATATATATTTACTTTACTGATTCCTTTCTGTTTTTTATTATTCTATTTCTGTTTGCTAATTTATTTTCTATAATGATTGGTGTTTAGTATGCTAGTTAATCGTAACCACACCTGCTTATATTTACCCCTTTGCCTACCTGCCCTAGACTCATTTCCAATCCCTGCTATGTCTTTATTTTCCTGATGTTTGTAATCTACTCCACTTCAATTGCTTTAAACAACACACACACACACACACACATATATATATATATATATAATTTATTTTAACTTAACCACTATAATTTATTCCACTATGTATATGCTTCTCAATAACCCTTTTGAAAATTCATTGATTATTCCTATTTGATTTCAATACGGTTCTGCATTCTTTTACAACATTTATATAGATAATATATATCTGGTTATTATAATTATAAGGCTATCTCTTAAATTCTCCCTTTACTGATCTGTAAAATCTAAACTGGCTGTTCTTTATCCTGAACAATAGGTTTGCAAAAAAAAAAAATTCAAGGAAACCTTCATAAATTTACTTTTTCCTCATTTCGCTTTTTTCACATTTTTTTCTTCACATTTAACTTTGAAATATATATAATGTAGTAATTAAGCAAAAATAAAATATTTCTTGCCCTCATTTCTCACCAAATTATTTTATTGAAATTAATTTTATATCTTTTTTTTTTTAAACAAGATTTCTATCTATATGTGGTAACCGCCACAGATTACGAACTGTATAGTAAAAATCCTGGACAGGTCCCCACAATGTAACGGAATTGTGGTATATATAATTCTCCACCATCTGATTATATCCATTACCACAAGCAAAAGAACATATAAATATAAACTATTTTACATCTATAACTGATTGAACTGATTGAACCCACAACAATATGAATATTGCTACAAAATTATCTTTCGCGATCAGATATCTTTTGACTGCTGAAATTATTACAAATTTACAGCACATGGATGAATTTATAAATTTTATGAAAAATTACCAGTACTATATAATAATCAACATATGTACCATATTACTAGAAATAGATTCTTATTGATTATGAAATAATCCCTACAGGCATATTACTCTGATTCGTTTGGTGAGAAAAGAGAGACGAGACATAAAGAGCCATCCATTATTAAGCATTATTTAATACATAAAAAATATACAAACAAGACAAAAAAAATCATTAAAAATAAATGATAAAATTTTCAAATTACATATAGTTTTATAGCACTAATACTAATATTAGTAATGGTCTCCAATTTTATGAAATAATTATAGAAAGTAGAATATCACTTTCCATTCCAGTGTCTTATTAATAAATCTAATAGATAGTTTACTTTAATAATAATTAATTAAGCAATTATATTTAAGTTCATTTGGCTATATTACTGAAGGTGTGTACACATGACATATATATTTAAATGTTTGATTTACCTAGGTTTGCTCACAGTTAGAGTGTACTCAGCTGACTATCATGTGGGTTATCCCACTTTTTTAGGAGAGAGAGTTATTCTTGGGATATGACTCCAATTTCTTCCATTCAATCATTTCCTTTGTATTCTTTATGACATTCAGGTAGCGGTATAGCAGTGACAAGAATAGTGAGCTATCAGGCAGGTGCAATATCTGCTGTTAATTTGTGAATTGTGATTGATTGTATGAGCAAGGTGGGTATGGATCAAGCTAGCGTCCATCTGTGACCACTAGCCATGCAACTGCAAAGGTTCACAATTATAGCAGAGTTTGTTCATGGTCGCTTGATCCAAACTTTTGGCACTCTTAAAAAAACAAAGGAAAGTCTTAGATAAGAAGCCTAATAAAAGTTTCTGCTTTTTCCTTTTTCTTTCTTTTCTTTTTTCTTATCTTGATCTCTCATTTTTATAGCTTTTCCCTTCATTGTTTACTGGAATGTCATTATGTCCATTTCACACCTCTACTTCTACTTTCTTCACAAACCTATATATTTTTTTAGATTCATAGCATCAGTTTTGATTGATTATTTATTATAATTTTTTTGCTTTTTTTTACTACTCAATAAATCAATTTTATTTACTTACAATATCCTTTCCCTTCTTTTAAACATATATTTCACTCATTCGAATGTGTAGTTTTACAGAAAAGATTCTTACCTCTACCTAAACCTATTTTTACTTATATATATTTCAACAGAATTTCATAATCTTGTAATAGATTTCCTTTTTTTTCTCAAATTTATTCTAATATTTCTGTCTAGTTTTAAACACTATTTAGTATTTCAAGAAAAAAAAAACATTTAATATTACTTGACATATTAAATATTTACATCTGTGATCACAGTGTGTTATATTATAGGCACTAAGTGCTAGGGATTAAGTTATGGGTACATGTAGGTGGTAAGGCAGCCAAGATAGAAAATTTTTTCATGGGAGGAGAGGGCAATTAGCCATTACAAAGAGAGTGCAGATAAATTATATAGAGATTAAATTTAGGAGAAGTGATGGGAAAAAAAGGAAAGTAAGGAACAGTCACAGAAGAAATTAAGATTAAAGTAGGATGCTCAGGTTGGGAAGAGAAACAGTGGAGGACAGTAGCAGTTTAGTGGGGGAGGTAGAATGCAAAGTGAACACTAGCAAATACCCCAAGAGTGAGCCTGTAGAGAGCTCCATATATTCAATGAAGTTTATTAGTATAACACCAGTACCTGAGGCAAGAAAAAATGTAAACATACTAGAATATTGGCTCTGTTCAGGAAGGAAAAGGAGGAGGGAGAAGAAAAGGAGGAGAGAGAAAAGAGGGAGGGAGAAAGGGAAGAAAAGGGAAAAGATGTGATGTAGTCAGCTATATGCAATGGAATGAATGAGAGGGACAGGAAGCCAAGGGAGGAAAATGAAGTTATGGATAGGGAAATAAGATGTAAATAACAGAACCCAGAAGAGAAAATGGAAATATTGTGAATAGAATGCTAGAGAGTTATGTAGAGATACACAATAAATTTGAAGGACTCTTGAAAGATCATAAAATATGACCACAGAAGCTCTACAGAGATTGAGAGGGAAGATAGTACTTGCTAGAGATATGGCAAGCAGGAAATGTCCCTCAAAGAAGCCATGTCCCAGGTTCACAACAGTTTAGAAGTAGCGACACTCAGTACAAAACCTTATAGAAGACCGAACAGAGTGTAGTAGAGATGAAAGAAAGCCAGTATAAGCAAGAACTTATGATGATAGAGATGGCTGAGAAATAAGTTATGGAGATTGATCCAGGAATTGGTGGGGAGCTTGAAAGGTTGGAAGAACTTTATGTTAAGAGAGAGAAGGTAAAAGTAGTAGGACATCATGAAGAGCACTTAGAAATTAGTATTAAATATGATGGGCCAGAACCAGTGGAAGAAGGCCCAGATGAAAACTATATGGAGATAGAGCAAAAAGACAGAAATCAACAGAAACTCTTTCCATAAAATTAGAAGATAGAGTTAGGTGCAGTGATCTAGAATCAATGAAGAGGACAGGAGTGTACTTTGAAGAAGTATAAAGACCCCATGCATGACTCTGACCTTGGGAGAATGTTAACCCCTCAAATCAAGCACAGGTGAGATGAGCCATACAACATAGACAAAAGGGAGGCCTGAATAAATACAAACAGAGGAAGTTCAGTTTGAAGTGTAAAATAGAGAGCAAGATATGTTGGAAATGACCAGACTTTGGAGTTGTAATGAGGGAAAGAAACACTGATAAGATGGTAGAAGTCAAGGCCCATTGGGAAAGAATATTCTTAGAGCAGAGGAAGAGTAGTAAGAATAGTATTAGTGTTAGGAGAGGGAAGAAAGTATGGAAGAGAAAGAAGAGAAAGGGAAGTATGCATGTCTTTAGTGAGAAGTCACATAAGGTTTCAAATACCTAGAGCCAAATTAGAGTGATTAGTGGCATGAAAAGTGAAAAGACACAGACAGAGAGGTAATTGGGTGTAGGTTAGGTCAATACAACCCAGTAATAAGCTGCCGGAAATATATGGAAAAAAATTTTCTCTTTATAAGGGACCTTATCTAATAAAGGACAGCCATGGAGGAAATTTGTTTTTTCTAGAAGGCAATTGGCCATTATTGGAACATACAACACATGCAGCTTAAAACCATGCAGAATAAAAACCCCAGATCCTATTAAAGCTTTAGATTTATCTAGGGGTTATTTTTTCTTTTTTATTATATAAGAAAGTGTGTATAGTTGTATAGTCTTGGAATTATATTGTAAATTACACTTTATAAAATGTTTATATGTAATGTTAGGATGAAAGAATTTAATTTTAATCATATTTAATCCTCTAGTTTATATTTAAATAATTTTATGCATTGGGTGCACTAAATCCTAAAAATGACATGGTGAAGGCTCAAGGATCTCGAGGTAAGAGTGTGAAATAATTGATTGCTTATTCTAAATTTGTAAGTAAATTCATTTTTTATTCTTTTTTTGTTTCTCTGTGACTTCAGTGATATGAAACAGGATGATTTATCTATCATCCAGTTTCACCTACTATGTTTCATAGTAGTATATTTTCTCTAATTTAAACACATTCAAGTAGGCATATATTATTTGAAATCAACTATATATTAGTATGCAATAAGTGATTAGTGAGTATGTGGGTGTATGGATATTGTGTACCTTAATTAATTAATCAAATCTGTAGGTATATAATAAGGAACATATGCGAGGGAAGCTGTGATGTAATAGACTTTAGAAACATTAAATTTTTTTTTTAACCTTTTAATTCTGATTTATTATAAATTCCATACATAAATTTGCTTGCTTTCACATATAAATCTTAAGTCTAGGGATGATTATGTTATACATATAGTAGAATGTTGACAAAACTTAAATCTCTTTTAAAAAAGTGAAGAAAAAAGTTATTGCTTTCTTAGGAATACATCTCATTAGTTTGTAAACTGAGAACCAAAATTTCAAAGATGATTTAAAAATAAAGTTAAAAAACAAAGACAAAATCATTGGACCAGAACTACTTGTCAATAGCCACAGCTGGATCTCTTGTCTTTACTAAAATTTTAGTAGAATAATTAAAATTTGGAATTTAAGACTTAAAGTTTAAGCAAGTATGGCTTGTGAGGGGGGGAGATCTGCTATAAAAAAACCCCAGTTTTTATCACTGAAGGGGATTCTCTAATATTAAGAACATACTGCAGCTGAAGGCTATGCCCAAATTTACCATAAGAACCTGTGGCTAGAAGGTCTATCATTGCTTTCTTCCTCATAGGGGAAACCAGTCTATGAAATGGAAGGGATCAAGAACAGCATCATACAAAGAAGCCACTAAGAATGAAGCAGCCCATCAGTGAATGTTAATCCCTATGCCATGCAAGCCACCTCAGTAAGAAGATGATCAGTAATTAAATCTTCTGCAGAACTCTTAAATTAGATCTTAATAAACTTTCTATAAGCTAGTTATAGTATAATTGTGCATAAACTATTGAAGTGAAATTTACTTTTAATAATTAAAACTGTAATAAATTTGTAATATTGATTTAAATCTCTTAATTAATCTTATTGATGATGATAATATTTGTGAGATCTTGTCTAATCTAAAGTTCAAGTAAGTAAAGTTAATAACTGTATCCAGTTATTATTCTATCCTCATCTATGCTTATGCCTATATTTTATTGCAATGTATTCATTAATTTATGCTATGCCTTCAAAACAGAGACTGCTAATATTCTCAAGGGAGAAGAGACAATTAGTAGCTCTCAAATAGCTAATCATGTTACTTTTTAGCACACACATAAATCTTCGATCTGAAAACTTATTTTTATAATTGTTAGTTAAGCTACTATGTTTTAGCTTATTGTACTCAGGTTTGCATGTTAAATAATTGTATTTAGTTAAGTAATCGCAAGAATTATATTTGAAGCATATTATAAGTAACTAGTTAAATCCCAAAAATGCTTTACTACTTTTTAGTTTATTATCATAAACTATATAGATTTAATTAGTAAACTAGATCATTTTTATTAACCTTCTTACTCTCTTTAACATTGTTTAAGTATGCTAATTTACAAACAGGCACAAATTTAGCACTTTATTAATTTTAATATTTGATATTTGGAAAGTATTACAAATGTGTACTTATGAAGCACATACATGCTATACACTTTGATATATATATATATATATATATATTTGATATATATATATATATATATATATTCTTATTTAAATATGGTTTGGTTTAAAGAGCCATCCCATTATTCTTCATTCAGACAGCTCTCTTTTAGAACTGCAACATGAGGGTCCAGAACTATATATTAAGCTGCTCTGTTCACCTGGACTAAATGTTCTTATATTTTAGGATAGCAAGTCATATGGTCCACAGGAACTGAGTACTTGGTATTAAATCCCATGAGTAATTGCACATTCAAGCCACAACCCTTATTTAGTTTACATGTCCCATAGTCTCAGAAGCTATTCTGAATATCGCCAGTTTGTCCTCCTTTAAATTATTTAGTTCAGCATTGATCTGAACTCCAGATCTAGTTTTACAAAATGATCTGCATAGGGAGCACATTTATGACTCATTATCTAATAGTAATAAATTCATTATATTTAACTCTTAGCAAACCTTGTAAGGATAGCAGAGAATAATTAAGGCATGATTATAGACTGTAGACAAATTATTAATTTGTAATATTGTTAAAATTAAATGATAAAGTGCAGTCAAAGCTGAGAACTTGTAATTCACCTACTCATCAATACCACCTGTGAGTGGAATATCAAAAGCACTTTTTGTCATTATTATTGTTATTAAATAAGTTTGCTATGATTAAATTATATTAAACATAGTAGAGTCTATTGTCTTATTCACTTCAATCCATATTAAATCACGTTCCAACTCTATATGTTAGTTAAGTTATATAAGGACACTATCTAACAGCCCTAGATGTTGGTATTATATAAATTAGTATTATTTTCCTTATATTTATTTGAGTCTCATACTCAACTCTTTGCTCCTGCTGTAATTTAAATTAAAAGTATCCAAGTATAACCTCATATATGTCATTCATAGGGTAGTAATTCATGGAGCGTGGGTGAATGAAATAAGCTGTGATCTGATTTGGAGTCTCAAACTTTCCTTGAGATCTGGTTTTGGATAATTTGCCAAAACTATGGATTTTGTTGGATGAATATACAAATATGACCATTATATATATATATATAGTTAAGAATGAATGTTTTATTATATATATATATATGTGTGAATTGAAGGAAAATATTTGATATTTGGTTGAGTCATCTATTTACACTCTAATCAACTTATTTAGGTTTTTTATACTTCCAACTTTAATAAGTCATTCATAAATTATATGAACTGTCTTATATTGGACAAATGAGAATTCTTTATGAAGTATTATAACTTTATCTTTCTTATTGCTTTGCCAAATCCATATAATATTAAATCATATTACTGTTCTAAAATGTTTTTTTTACAATGCACTATGACAGTTTCAATTGCCCCAGCAACCTTCTTCAGAACTATAACTATAACAAACACAATACAAATACATGGATACAAATATACATGAACATATAATTTTCAATTCTATATATATATTTACATTTTATCCCATCAATTATATGTTCATGTATATGTTACAAAAATATTAATGGAAGAAATAAATCATAAAAAGAGAAAAATTAAGAAACAATATACTAACATACACAGCTCATGGAAAATCATGGAATAATAAACTTCTGTATTAGTTTATAGATGATGAGGATTACGATGTAAATAAAAGTGCTACTGATTAAATAAGCTATATATATATATATTATAATAATCAGAAAATAATAAATTCTTTACAACAGCTAAATAATCAATAATAATTTTATATATAAAAGCCTTTTCAGCATTTGCTTCGCTGCCCTTTTTAAATGTTACTAATATATTTAATGTTGGTAAATTATTTCAGTCATAAAACCATCCAGTGTCCAATAATGGAATTAAAACAAACAAAAATAATATAAATAATTAAAATAAATCAAAACCCTCATATATAAATTCAGTAATTACAAAGTAATTGACTCAATCATAACAATTCATTAAATAAATATTACATGCATTTTTTTTATAGAATTATATATATCACCTTATATAATTTTCCAGTTATTTTTAATCCACCAATTGTTAATCAAATTTATAGAAGTCTTGTAAATATTCATATAATTATTTAAATTATTTTTAATATAGTATGTTTAATATATTTGTCTTCTTTTTGGATCTTTGATGTACTTTAAATATTTAATACTTTTTGTAGCATCTATTCTATGCCCATATTTCAAGTAATAAATATATTATGCAGGTTTATCATCTCTTCTATTAACTGCATTATTATGTTCTTTGGCTCTTACCTCTAGTTGTTTTCCAGTATGCCCAAAGTAAATCATTTTACAAATTCCACATGTAATTTTGTATACCATTCCTTTTTTGTTCCATATATCATCCCTTAACCTATAATTACCTATTAATTGATTGAGATTTTTACTATTCGACCAACCACAATTTATATTCTTCTCAATATAATTTTTGTTATATCTTAATTATTATACATCTTGGGATATTATGAAAGTTTATTCCATTTCTTATTCTCTTCATTATTACCATTACCAATACCATTATTATCCTGAAAAATTTTATCATCCACTATAGATTTTTTAGAATTAAAAAATATATTGTTAATAGTTTTAGGATTCTATCCATATTCTTTATATAATTTAATAAATTGATTTTTTTGCAATTATGCTACACTTTTATCTATATTATTTTTATCATTGCTATATTTAAAATTTTTAATAACTGCTAATTTTTGAACCCATGCTTGTTGTGAATCTACATAAATAATTTTTATTTTATTTTACCATTACAATTATTTGGAACTTACATATAGTATATATATAATGAGTATTTATAATTTTTACACACACACACACATACACACACACATATATATATATATTACTCATTTCATTTCTCATTTTGAACTGTTATTAGTCCAGTGTATATTGAAGATCTCTCCAAGTTTAATCCAGTTCCTCTTATATTTAACCTCTCTTCTCAATAGACCAGCAAATATTCTTATCTTAGTAATTCATATTACATGTGGTCTCTTTCTATGTCATTTGCAATCTCTTAGGATCTAATTTTAAACTTCAATTGTCTAGCCATTATCATTTCTACTACATGTATACCCAGCCAACTTTCATTTAATCCTTAATTCTTTCAATGACATTATTGATATCTGCTTATTCTCTTATCTGTGTATTTAATTTTTGAACTTTTTTAATTATTTTTAATATACATCTCTACACATTTCATTGAGGAGTCAGAAGTATCTGTAGTTATTATTGTATGAATGTTCATGTGACAATCAAGCATCACAATTCACATTGAGTTCAGCTATTCATCTCCCACTATTATACACGATCGTTGATCTAATTTATATTAAGACAGTAAATCTTTAAACTTTAATGGACAAACTTCAATCTTCTCCATTCTCCAACTCTTCAATGATATGGATGACTGAAGAGTTGGAGAGTGATGAAAATTGAAGCTTGTTCATTAAAGTTTGAAGATTTTCTATGTTAATATAAACTGAGCAGTGATTGTATATGTGTATATGTTGGTGATCTGGAACAACTTGAGTGCTGGTTCAGCACAAAATATGTGTGTTGGAGGTAATATATCTTTTTGACATGCATGTGGTCATGAGTATTAGTTGCATAAGAAGGATTGTATAGCTGTTGGGAGTTTGAAAGTCTGAATTCAAGTTTTTTATAATACATTAAGTTTAGTATAGACAATGAGTTTGCAAATAGTTCTTAACAATATTTTTAGAATATCCCCAATCTCAGACTGGTTTCTGCTACTGGATTCCTCAGTGAAACCAGCGTAAGGTTGGGATATTCTAAAAACTTGTTAAGAGCTATTTGCAAGTGCAACATATAACATTTGTAATACAAGTTTGTTAAATTAGATCATATGACATACAACTTGATTTCTTTGTAATTATATATATATATATATATTACTGATAGCTACAACTTGATTTCTTTGTAATTATATATATATATATATATTACTGATAGCTATGTGCAGAGGGGCCAACTGGTGGTGCAGATAAGCAAAATCAAGCAAACAAGTGATAGTTTTAGAGTAATCTGTTAAATAAGTAATCAACAATTATATAACAGTAATGTTTAAGAGTAGTATTTGGGGTTTTATATATAAAAATTATCACAATACAGGTATTAACAAACATAAATTCCAAACTTTACACATCAGGATGCATGTTCTCAGAGTTATGGGATTTTCTTTCTGTGAGTCATATGTGTGACACTAATGCCGAATAATTGTTAGCATGCATTATATAAAACTAAAGGTATTATGACTATATACTGATTATACATTATTAATTCATGTATTTTTAGAAAAGAGAGAAGTGTTATATCCAATAGTTCCTTTTGTATGTGCATAAAAATAACATTCAGACAAATTAATAAATAATAAAATAATTTATTAATAAAAATAAATAAATCAATAGAGTTATTATTTGTAAATTCTCTCTTGAATAGTTCTCAAGTTGGACATCAGAACAAAAGTTCAAGTCTTTTATGTCTCTAACTGTTTATTATAACTTCTCACATATATATATGAAAAAAAAATATTTATTTCAATGCAACTTCAATGAAATAGTTTCATTCATATTATTCACATTGAATTATAACATTTTTCACTATGTGAATAATTCAAATTTAAAGATTTTATTATTCTTGTTCATTCATGAACAAAATATAAGGTTTTATTTGCCAATCTTAAATTTCAGTTTTTATTCTATATTCTTTTATAGTTTAATATGTCGTTTTATTTATTTGTCTCGAATATTCTAAAACAATATCAACCACTAAAGCTTCACTCTTTTAAACTATCTTATTGTTCTGTCTTCAAAGTTTCTCTTCTTCCTTTGAAAACTTTCTTGGCAATTTATCTCCCAAGATTCTGTTTCTTTCCTTCTCTAGCAGCTTCTAATAATTGACAGGTAAAACACTACACAAAGCACCAATGATAAGAGCCAAGGTGTTATTTGTTTTGCTCTGGGGTGCTTCATATTAAAAGAATATCCAAATATAGTGAATGTTTTCATAATTTTAATAAATCAAAGTAATTAAACAAAAAATGACACTCTTTATATAATTTTTAAGTTCATAGTTAATTTTTTTTCTCTTCTACATTTTCAAATAAGAGTGTTAGAGTCACTTATCTCCATTGTATATTATTGAATTCATTTACATATGAAAACTTTTTCTTTTATTTATATATTTTTTGGTATTGTCTTCTCTATAAAAATTAGTTAAATATGCCAGTATATATTTTTCGAATAATTAAAATCTTTATTCATATAACCTGGTTTGTTTATTTCCATTTTGTATGTATATATGTGCATAAGTAAGCACACACATGTTATTGTTCAAAATATACTTGCAATGTAACTTTGTCATCACTGTGATAATAGTTACAATATGTATGTATGTAGGTGCTTAGGATTTGTAGATTTTGAAAAGGTATTTGATTCTATAAATATTTCTTCAGTGATTAAAGCATTGGATCATCAAGGTATAGATCCAGGATATTGTCATAATTTAAAGAATATTTATAAAAATGCAACAGCAACAATTAGATTACATAATGATAATAGGAAAGTCAACATTGAGAAGGGTGTAAGACAGGGTGACTCCATATCTCCAAAACTTTTTACAGCAGTGCTGCAAGAAGTATTTTGTGGGAAGCTAAAGGAGTGAAAGTAAATGGAGATTATTTAAGTCATTTAGATTTTGCAGATGATGTAGTTGTTTTTGCAAATAATGCTTTAGAGTTACAGGAAATGTTGCAGGAGTTATCAGATGAAAGTAGGAAAGTAGGACTAAAGATAAATGTTGAAAAGACTAAAGTAATGTTTAATAGATTTTCTCAAAATATGAAAATAAAGATTGATTATGATGAATTAGAAGAAGTTAACAGTCACAAATACCTTGGTCAGATTATTAATACAGATGGAAACATAATGGATGAAATTAATCATAGAATTAAACTTGGTTGGAGTGCTTTTGGTAGAAATAACTTGATACTAAAAGGAAATATGCATAAGTGTTTGAAAAGGAAGGTTTTTAATAAATGTGTTTTGCCAGTTCTTACTTATGGATCTGAGACTTGGACACTTAATAGAAGAGCAATGCAGAAACTTCAAACTACTCAAAGAAGTATGGAGAGATGCATGTTGGGAGTAACAAGAAGAGATCGAAAACGCAATGTATGGGTAAGAGAACAAACAGGTGTTACTGATCTCCTTGAAAAAATTAAAAGACTGAAGTGGAGTTCGGCTGGACATATTGCTAGAAGAGATGATAATAGATGGACAATTGAAATTTTAAACAGGATTTCAAGAGATTGTAAAAGACCCAGAAAGAGACCACATGTGAGATGGATGGATGAAATAAGAAAGTTTGCAGGGGTGATGTGGAGAAGAGAAGCTAAAGATCGGAAAAGATGGATTGAACTTGGAGAGACCTTCATCCTGCAGTGGATTGATAATGGTTGATGATGATGATGATGATGATGATGATGTGTTAACATCTTTTTTATATATGGTTCACTACTTTCTACAAATTTTAGTACCCGTGCTAAATCTTGGAATAAATATCTTGAAAAGATGGAAGTCTGTGATTTAAAATAATATTTATTTAATTATTTATAAATAAATCAGAACAGAGATTAATAATTTTATTATTTTTCAATTGCAAACTAATAATATATAAAGTTTAAATGTGTGTGTTTTTGTGAAACTATAATTAATAAACAATTTATTTATTAATATATAAATATAATTTATTATTTTAAAAATATGCCTAAAAAGATTTAAAATATTACAGATTGTTTAGCATTTAAATTTATGAATTAAGTTATAGATTATTCTCTAGGAATATTTTTCTTTTTGAGTCATTTACCTGCAAAATAACAATTAGGGATTATTATTATTTAGCGAATTTGAGCTTTTATGAGTAATTTAGATTGTGAATGCATGCCATATATAAGCTTTTTGATAAAATGAAATTCATAACAGATACATTTCTAAGAAAATTTCATTTAAATATTTCTTATCAATCAATGTATTAACATATTTTTTAAGGATATATAATTAACTGTTTTACATTTATTACTTACAAATGTAGCTGGTTTATAATAATAATGTATAAACTCATTCATTTATGCACAACGAGAGATTTCTAAGATTATTTTTATTTATATGTAAAAGCAATAGTAATATTATATGTATTACCGTAGTTTAATTTTATAAAAAAAAACTACTAATATTAGCATTTAAAAAAAACTAAGTTATTAACTTAATAGTCGGTGCATTTTTTTTAATCCTATCAAGTGTTCATTTTCATTTAGTTTTTGTTGGCAGTCTTTGTTACATTTAAAAAGATTAGAAATGTATAATAATTTGTTTCAAATAAGTCTAAGTTTTCATTAGATGCTTTTGTTCTCTTCTGACTGTTTTGAAGATATGGGAACTCTAAACATGAATATGTATGAGATATATAGTTTTGAACTAAAAAATACTGAAACTGGAGCTTAAGACAATCTGTGAGTTCTGTTTCTTCTTTTCTTTTTTTATTAATCATTTTTTAACTCTAGGAAGCACCTTCTGGCATCTTTTATTTGATGAGATTCAACATTACTGCTGCTCTTTTTTAGAAAATTGGTGAAGATTAAAATCTGTAATTCAATCTCCCTATCAGAGGGAGAAAGCCCTGACAATTGACAATCCAATTGGAGCTCTTTCAAACCTGTCATTATTAAAGATTAGTCTTGGCACATCAAAATTTTTCAGAAATAATAACTGTAAATAAATAGCAAAGCTTTAATGTGTTTAGCTGGTGATTTTATATACAAATAGAAAAATACTTCATTTTGTTTTTTTAAAACAGAATCATTGCCTTTAAAAATAAGATTGGAAAAATGTTTATTATATTAAAGATAGATTAATTTGGATACCAACACCTGAAGTATTAACATATTTCTAAATGTGTAAATTTGTATATATAATTATGATAAACATTTTGCTAGTAAATTATATATACACATACAGTTAGTTGTTAAGATAAAATATTGACCTCAAAAGTTTTCTGATGAGTGAAAATTTTATGATTTAATTCTATGTCCACAACTAAAAAGAGAAAGAGAAAAAATAGTGTAGGCATTTTAGATGGATCTATTGAGCTATCATAAAGCAAATATACTTGCCTCTTTCAATGTTTATGAATTTCAGAACCATAATTACTGATTCAAGAGTGCTGAGGAACAGCTTTACAATTAATATATAGAGTGACCATGGCAAAATAACAAAGGCTTATTAGATTATGTAAATTCAGAATTAAATAATCGACAAGTTATTACTGTTTGAAAGGTCATGTGATAATAGAACATCCAAGATTTAGGTTGAGTTCAGCTATTACCTTTAATTATTCAAACTGAAAATTACCTTTTTACTTTACTATCTTTAGTTTCTAAATCCTCTTTTCTGTCATTGCTCTAAACCACAAAGGACATTTAAATATTACATTTTTTGATTATGGATGAATAATTAGATTTGTTAGATTAGTTTAAAGGATTGAACTTTATTAATATCTTCATATATAGGTAAATGTTAAATAACTTTAAGTAGCCATTGCAAGAAAAAATAAAATTTTCTTGTTCATAAGGATGGATGGAGGAAATGGAATTGTGGAGAAAATTTTTGCTTATAAACACTTTCATTGATGATTTCTGATTTTTTCTCATTGCTTAATCACAGTGCTTAATTTTGAAGTGACATTGGAACAATACATTTATATCTTGAAAAATAACATAAAGCAGATTTACACACACACACGCACACACACACACATATATATATATATATAAATATATATATATAACAAAGCATATGTACATAATTTTGTTAGATCAAAGTTAATAAAATATATACTTATTAACAAGTGAATATATTTTCAGTTCTATATACCAGACTCATGACAATAAACTGTTTTGAAATAATAAAAAAATGTTTACAAAATTGATGTAATTTTTACTTCTGTATATCTACATGTATATAAGTTCAAATACAATAATTATAATAAACAAAAAACTCTGGAATAACTAACATACAAAATACCAATATATAGTAACAAATAATAGCTATAGCTAACTTATGGTATATCTGCCAAAATTTAAAATAAAAAAATTATTAAAGGCATACAACATTCCCACAATGAATGGCCAACTTTTTATAATTTATGTATATTAGTATAATTGTATTTTTTATTTAATAAATTGTCTGCCATATTTATAAAATATGGTTCTTTGATTTTTTTTCTTGTAATTATGAAATGCTATTGAGAATGTCTAATATGCAAGCTGGTTATAACTATTATTTATTATTATATATTGCTATTTTGTATATTATTGTGTTTATTCTAGAGATTTTTTTTGTATTTTTTTTTTAATCAAAATAGTTTTTATTTTTTGAATGAATTCCACTTTGTATATAGATCTGTAAGTCTATTTTTTCTTTAAATAATCAAATCTTAAATTAAAAAAAACATATATATTTTAAACATCATTTGATTAATTGATGAACTATCCTATAGAATAAATAGTACCAAGTATTTTTGAAAGCTATTGACTTGGACATTCAATTTAAATTTGTCAATATAAAATATAAACAAAATTTTAAATATGTACATATCAAGAGAATTGAGCATTTGGGGAATAGTTTTAATTTTATTAATAAAAAGAAATTTTGATTGAGTTAAAAGAGAGAAGTACAGTTGAGGAGAAACTGAATTGAATATAATTACAAAAATAAAGATGGAATATTAAAAAAATATTTTATGAAGAGATAGTAATTTATGAAACAAAATGAAAAAAATTTTAAAAAACGTATTCAATAGTTTGACAAAAATTTCAGCTATAATACTTTGACAAGAAAAACTATGAATCCAATATAAAAAAATGGAAAAAGAAACAACTGATTATAGTGATTAATAAGGTAGAAAAAAATGATAGTGTATTACAATTAAAATACATGCATTGTTTTAAATTTTTATCTTTCAACGTTTTTTCATTTTTTTACTCGTTTTTTATTATTTATTTTTAATGTTTTTTATTTTTTTCAACGTTAATATGAGCAATTTAGGAAATAAAAGATTTTTTAGTCTCTTCAAACAACTTTATTTATTGCTAAAATTATTATTGCAGAAATTAAGTTATGCTGCTTTGCATAAAATAATTATAATTGATTATTTGTTTATTGAATTTCTTTATTATATTCTTGCTGAACTGTAAATACTACAATTTTAATTTGATATTATTCATTGAATGTGAACTTTTTTTAAATCTTTAACAATTAACAATTAATTTACTAAGACATATATACATTTTTACACACAAAAAAATAATGTGATCACACATACATATATATAATTATATGCAACCGACAAATAAGAAACACATAAATATTTTTATTATACTTCTCTTTACATACCTATTACTAAACCTTTGGTATCATGTTTTAAAAATATATAAAGAGGATGCTAATTATATCATTAGGAAGTGATTTAGTAGGCAATCACAGACATTTATTGACACTTGGGGAAGCCACATAACCATTGCTGAAAATACCAAGTGATTAATGAAAAAAAAATACAAATCAGTTTATACACATTCAAATTTATTTGTACAAAGCAATATTAATATAAAATATGTATAGTTTTAATAAATGAGTAGTAGATTCTCTCTCCCCTTAACAATAGTAATAAAGTATTGTGAGGTATATAAACAAAATTAAATAAAATATGTTATGTGTACTTTATTTAGAAATGATTCTTTAATTGACAGACAGCTAACAATATAGAAAATTAATTAAACAAATCAAGGAGAATAAAAATATAAATTAGTTGTGCAATTATGAATTTTCATGTATAAATTATTATTATTTAAAAAAAATATACATACAAATGAATAGGAAGAGAAAAAAATAAGAATTTTGTTGTACTAAGTAATTAAACAAATAATCAAGAGGAAAAAAAAAATGAAATGAATTGTATAAAGTTAATTTTTATTTTAAAAATAAAACATTTTGGTGAATGTTGAAATTCTATAGTATTGAGGGTAGCATTTTATTTTTCCAATTTATCACCATTTTCAGGACAAGCTAAAATTTGTTAGTATTGTTCATTAAAATTGTCTAAAGTATTTTAAAATCATTGTAGTATTACTTTGAGAAAGTGCAGAAAGTTATTATTTTACTTTCATTTGTTTGGTCAAAAAAAAAAAACTAGACCTAATTCTAAATATTTATATTTCTTTAAGCTTTGGTGATTAATTGGAAAAATAAAGCACTATTTTCAAATCACAGGATTTCAACATTCAACACAATCATTTTTTTTTTTTTTAAATTACTTTGTACAACTTATTTCATACTTTTTTTCTTCTTGTTTATTTAGTTTAATATTTTATACAACTAAATTCATATTATTTTATCTTAATGTTTATTTGTAATCATTATATTAAAAAAATAATTTGAACAAATAAATTTGTATTTGCATAATTCATTTGTATTTTTATTCTGTTTATTTGTTTAATTAAATTTTTAAATATTTATCTGTTGGCCCAATTGTATTATCATTTCTGAAAGATATTTTATTCAATTTTGTTTATTAAAATTACACCAAATTGACAACTCAAAGAAGATAACCTAGCTTCATCAAAATTACTAATGTGGCCTGTATCTTTTACATGAATATATAAGGAAGAACTAAGATATTTACTTCTAACCCTACTTTATGTATCTTTACTCTTTCATTTAAACTCATACTACTCTGATCTATATATATCATCTTAAAAATACAAGGAATAATGTATACTACTCCAGGAATAGTCTTTTTATATAAAATTTCTTTTGTATATACAAAGACTATTTCTGGAGTAGTGTATATTATTCCTTGTTTTTGTAAGAAGGTATATATAGGTCAGAGTAGTTTGAGTTTAAATGAAAGAATAAATATACATAAATATAGGGTTAGAAATAAATATCTTAATTTCTGCCTTCTATATCATGTAAAAGATATGGTCACATTAGAAATTTTGATGAAACTAAGATTGTTTTCTTTGAGAGTAATGAAATAAAAAAAATTAAAAGATGATATTTATTATTAAAAATTTATGATTCTGAAGCACTTAACTTATTTAAAAGTTTTTTTAATACTAAGGATAGATGGGAGGTAAATGGAATTGTGGTTTAATGTTTAGTTTAAATATGTTGTTATTTTGTAGTTCTTTATACTTGAGAAGTCTGCTTGTAGCAGTGAAATCATTGATAGTGTTTTAGATTTTATTTTCTTAGCTAGTCTGATTGAGTTGTGAATTTGTTGTAATTTTGATTATTTATTTACTAGTTTAGCTTTATGATTTTAATGTTTAAATTTTGTTTGTGTACCCACATTACTTTATTAATATTTATAAGGGAGAGAGGGTTACTATTCATTCATTAAAACTACACATTTTGATATTAATATTGCTTTGCAGCAGCAAATTAATGTTTATACAACTAATTCATTTTTTTCATTTATTACTTGATATTTTCAGAAGTGATTCTGTGATATTAATAAATGTCCTGAGCACCTACTAAATGATTATACAATATTACTAATTCAAAGTTGTAATTGATCTGGTTTACAAATAATTGCATATCTCAGCAAGAAATTTATAGATTTTTTTCTCAGAGAATAATGTTTAAAACCTCTATTATCTATTCAAAACATTCACTTTTACCACCTCCCCCCAATATAAATACTGGGAAGTGCACTTTTTCTTTTTTCACTCCATTCTTCCACCCCAATATGAAACAAAATTTATATTGAACATTAGCAACAAACAATTATGTTTCAAATTTAAATTCTGATGACTAAAACCAAAATATTTTGACTTTAAAAAACAACATAGAATCTTTGTTTACAATACATCTCTACAGGTTCAAAAGAGAGCACTTACTGTTGCTCAGTATATTTTTCATCATACAGAGACTGAGACATAAGCCCACTTTTTTGTTTTCCAGAGTCTTGACAAAATATGAATGATGATCACAGTGACAGAGATATTCAATAACCAAAAGAAGAATATCAACAATCTTGTAGGATCATTTGCTAAGGATTAATATCTCCACATTTATGCCAGCACATCCAATCTCTTTTCTCCATTGTGTAACAGATGTATATTTGTATATAATAATAACAATTGTAATAGTAATAATAACAGCAACATCAACAACAATAATAATAAAATAATAATAATGATAATGATGATATTACTACTACTATGACTACTACTAAAACTACTACTATGACTACTACTACTACTACTACTACTACTACTACTACTACTACTACTACTGCTACAAAAATTACTATGACTATTATGAATACTATGACTATGACTATTACTACTCCAACACAACCACCACTACCATCACCACTACCACCACCTGGGAACAAACCAAATAGCAAGTATGGGAAAAATACTTAGCTTTTTATTACTAAAAGGCAAATTAATTTGCTACTAGATAATTAGAATGTGCAATAGGTCAAATTAAAACACTCACAATACTTTTTTTGTTGAAAAAGAGAAGGAAAAAATAGAAAAATTCAAATGTGTAATTTTTTTTGATATACAGTGTTTAATAAATGCTTGGTTAAGAGTTAGTGGATCTACATCTAATGATAAAATCTCAAAGAAATTCATTTAGTTAAAAAAAGATGAAAAATAATCAAACTTACAGAACTCGATAAAATTGCAGATCACTAATTTGTATTGTTTCTTAAATAATTTTTTTAAAAAAAGAACTTAAAACATACTTTTGGAAAAATAATTGCAAAGCTCAAAATGGTGACTGCTCAGCCACTCAACCAGGTGGGTCATCCAATACAGGGCATGAGAAAAACATATGCGTCAATAGCAAAAAAGCTCAAGACAAAGTATGCCTGGGAAAAGTTCCAAGATTCAGGAAAACATCAGCAGATGATCTGAAAAACTTGAATCTAATAAATCAAATTGAAAATGACCCCAACCCCCTCACAATTTATATGGACTGATGAAATGCTCGGAACAAATTGGAGACGAATTTAACAACACCATTTCTCAATCTCTGTTCATAACTTTTAAACGTTTTTTCACTGACAAATCAATGGTACTAGCTGTAACAGATAGTCTTTGCACACTATACAGTTTTCCCAAATTGCTTATAATTGAAACACTGCAATAAAATAATATGCTGGAATCGATACAATGCATAGTCAACTATCCAAATAGTAAGTATGTTGCAATTGAGTTTTATGAAAATGCACAAAAAGAACAATTTTAAAATCAGATCAAGATACTAGGAAACTTTACACTTATAATTGTAGATAAAATTAAATATAATAATATCTACAGAATTTTGAAAAATACTTATTTTCACTGCAACATAGAAGATTTCCAAAGAAAAATGAATCCATTTGGAAAAGTTATTTTTTTCAGCAAACATACCTTAAGGAAACAACAATTTCTGTACTAACCAATAGCTTTGAATACAAAATTAAATTGCATAAACAAATAGACCTGGAAAATATCACCAACCACATAACCAATGAAGAAGTACACTATATCTCTGCATTAGAGGGCTTAAGCCATGGTGCTTCTGATGTAGAAAAGAGGGCATATTGCAACTGAATGCAATGAACAAACTCAGCAAAATAAAGACAAAAATTCTACAAAAATCCAGAACACTTTATGGAAAGTGAAAACACAACTATTCAAACAGAAAATTCAAATTATCCTATGCTACAAAAAACCTTAGAGCATTACATATCGAATAAGAATAAGAGAATTAATAATCCAACAAACAACATTACAGCTATAAAAAGCAAAATAAATCTGATAAAGAAAAATCAAAGCTGTGAAAACCCATCCAATATAAATAAAATGGAGGAAAAAGAAAACAAGACTATAAAGAAAAAACAAATAAAAATGATCAACAGACAGAAAGCACAATAATAAACAAAACAACCATGGAAATAATGGATAAAATAACTCAGTACTATCCAATGCTATAAAGTACACCACTAGAAAGGAGAAAATAAATTCAAAAAACAAAAAAAATGAGAAAGTAAAAAATTAAAATAAACGAGGAAAAAGATAATCAAATCAATTTAACAGAAGAAATGCCAGATGAAGAAATGGCAATAGAACTAACTACACTAGAAACAAAAAATTAAAAAAAAAACCACCAACACTATATCATACACAACTAAACAGAAGCAGAATCAGCAGAAGAAAAAAAACACACAAACAAAAAGGGCAGAAAAAACAAAAGATCAATAAATAATTCCCCTCACAATATAAGATAAATTCAATGAAAATTAAAATAGGGG
Source organism: Epiperipatus broadwayi (assembly GCA_028023455.1). Taxonomy (NCBI): domain Eukaryota; kingdom Metazoa; phylum Onychophora; class Udeonychophora; order Euonychophora; family Peripatidae; genus Epiperipatus; species Epiperipatus broadwayi. The sequence goes on along the minus strand of JAQFVV010012562.1, from coordinate 1,440,322 downwards.
CAATAAATGTTCAAGGATTAAACTCGAAAAAAAAGTACAGTAAATTAATCACTGGATACAACAACTCCAACCTACTATATTAGGTCTCATAGAAACAAAAACTTGTAACAGATCACAGATAAATCCAGCACAACTAATGAGTAAAATGGGATTTTGCACATAATTGAGAGACATGCTAATGCCCTCAAGTGGCACTGCAATATTTACTAGCCAACAAAATCCATTTACAATGTTTAAAATAGTATACATAGATGCAAATCTCTTAATAATTATGTTCAATAACAAAAATTTTTTAATAAATATTATATTTGTATACATACCACCAGAGCTAACTGTAATTAACATAATAATAACAACAATTAACTCAACTTTCTCAAATAATCCCTACCCAACTATTCTTATGGGAGATTTCAACATGGGTTATACAAAATTTATTATGAAATGGATACACCAGTTAACAATTCTACTCATGAGTGCAGAGGGTTTTCTACCACACAACTCTATATCATATTACAACAATAAACATGGAATGCTAATAGATCTATTGTTTTATTCCCCAATGCTACATCACTCAATAGAACTCAGCCTCTCACCATCATCTTTTTCAGACTTCGCAGCACAAATAATAAAACTAAATAAAAATACATTTCACAGTGCAATAAATAATTTACAAAAACTATCCAGATCCTTTTAACAGATAACACTACTGAGTCGGTCTTCTCAGAAATTTACATTATGATAAACAAAATAAATCAATTAGAATTAGATCTGATATCTAGATACACAGCTTATACAAACCCACTATCATTTAATATAAGCCAGGGGTCCCCATCCTTTTTGCACTTAAGAGCACATTCTATAATACCGGGCAGGTGGTGGGCACCATTTATTTTTTCAATGTAAATTTATAGTTGGATATTGTTAATAATACACATAATGTATAAAAAAATATTTATTTCAAAAATAAAATTTTAACAATTTGATTACAACATAATACAATAATTTATAAGAAATTTTAAAAATTAAATTTATTTATATCAGATAAATAATTTTTTATCGTATTCAGATAGTGGCAGGCACACATAAAATGGTCTGCAGGTGCCATGGTGCCCACGGGCATAGGGTTGGGGACCTCTGATATAAGCCATATCACACAAAAAACACCACCCTCAAAACTAATCGCATTAGGAGATGAAATACATAAAAGATTCAGTTAGTCTAAACCAGTTTAACATAATCAAACAAATATAATAAAACTCACTCAACTCTATAGTCAGGCTTATGATAAATTAAAACAATATCTAAGCATAAAAAAGAAAAAAATTGCCTAGTGCAGCCACACACTTGGACATGCAGATACATTAGGTGACTTTGGGACATCCATCCACAAATAAGGTTCCCATGGTGCTAGAATCAGAAAATAAGATTAAAGCAGGATTTAACATGATTGGACTTATATATAAACACATGAAAACAAAACTAACTAATCATGAGCAATTCACATCCACAGAAGATTTTTTTTTGGAAAAACTGAAGATGAAGCATCATTTAAAATTGAGGATTTTGGGGTAAGTTTAGCATCAATCCCTGTCAACTGTCATCCAGGATCTCCAGGCATATCCCAATTCATACTTGCATATTTTAGCCAATTTACAAATACATATGTGTGTCAACTAGTAAATCAAATATCATAAAAAATCTATAGCATACAGGGATTATATAAAATATCAATGGTACAATTCATAAAAAAACAGGAACCATTTACCAAGATCACCAATTTAAGACCTATCTCAATGGAGCCATTAGTAATTAAAATTCTTGAAAAAGTAATAAAGATGAAAATTGCACTGTACATACTGCCAAAAATATCACAACATCAATCTGCAAAAAAAGGCTCATCAACAGTCAGGCAGCACTAAACTTTAAAACTAATTAAATCAGTTATTAAGAAAAAGAAATATTGCTTCAATTGTTGTATGACTAGATTTTGAAAGTGCTTTTGACTCTGTATGAATAAAATATTGCTAAACCAACTAAACAAAACAGAAATATCATGATCAATATTATACACAATAGCCAATCTACTTTCAAACAGAAAAATACATATCACACTTAATGGAATAACCTCATCATCCTTCTATCCCACTCAATCAATACCACAAGGTTCACCAATGAGTACACTACTGTTCATTTTCTACATAAACCCATTATTAGAAAAAAATGAAAAAAAAAAGATTCAGGGAGTGCTAATACCAAACACCCAAAGATACATTCCATGCATAGCTTATATGGACAACATTATTATATTCTTAAAATCAAAAAAGCAATTACAAGGACTACAAAACATCATAGAAAATTACACAGAAAAATTCAAACTTAAAATCAATCTCAACAAGTCAGGTGATTGGATAATTTTTACAGGAAAAATAAGCAAACAAATTTATCAAGGAAAGCCCACCATTTTTTTAGGTTTTCCATTTTATTTGGGAATGAGACAAATAACAAAAATTCAAAACAAGCTCAAAGTAGAAACAGAAAGAATCTCAGAAACATTATCCAGAGCATATCTATCAATATACACAAAAGTATCTCTGCTCAGTCAACTCATAATAGCAAAAATCAACTACTACTTACCAATGATTAGTTTCACAAAACCATTTATAACCTCAATTAACTCATTTTGTAACAAGCTATTATGGAACAGTAAAGTAGTTGCAATCTCAATAAAACAAACTTAACCAACCAACAAAATGAAATCATCTTGGTCTTCACTCAATATCAGTGTTTCGGACACAAAAACAATAAATTTAATAATAGACATAATTAAAAGGTCTTTAAATATTGAATTAATATTAGAAGTCACACCTATATATTGCCCACCATGCACAGATAATTATATCATTACATTTCTTGAAAGCACTGAAAACATTAAAAACGAAATAATGCTTAAAAGCTTTATTAAATATACATATTGGCTGATACCTGACCTTTTAACCCCAAAACAACCTGAAAATAAACAAATATCTGTACTAGGAATAATTAATAGCCAATTGTGGAGTAGATTGAAGCCTGTCCATTAAAGTATGAGGATTAGCTATCTTAAAATATATCTGAGCACTTATATCATATATGTTTAGAGATGGTAATCTGGACCAACTGATGATTGCTGGCTTAGCATGAAATACGTATATTGGTGATTATTTATCTTTTCAACATATATGTGTTTGAGTGTATCAGTGTTATGAGATAGTGTGAAGAGTGGTGGGTCATGTGAAAGTCTGTGCTCATATACTCTATATATTAAAAAAATTAGAAAATGGTACCTGTAACCACAATTGTACGATTTTATCATTAAAGTCAATTTAAAAGCCCTACCAACAACTCACTTTATAAGATACAGACAATTCTATCTAAATATAGATCTTCTGTGTATGTTGTGCCATGGGGATGAGGAAACACAGGACCATTTTATATTTAACTGTTCAAGGCTTGAAAAAGTAAGACAGATGATGATTGGCAAATATAGAAAAAATGGAATCACAATAGATGAGATACTGCAAACTTTCAAAAGAAATGTAATACCAACAATAAGGGCAGCCACTTTCAGCTTATATGTATTCTGGTGCACTAGAGGCCCTTTTACCCTAGGAAACAATACAAGAAGATGCCCTAACACCTATAAAACAAATTCCAAAAAAATAAAGGAAAGAGACAGGCTTCTTGCACTGCCTGACATCTTTGCAGCAATGTGGTCTCTTTTTAACATACTAGCAGCATTGTAATAAAGAACATAGCAGAAAAGGGCAAGAGCAAGCATAAAAATTCAATGTTACATAAACAATATAAGCAAGAAACAACAAGATGGAACATTGATAGTTAAATGAGAGAAACAGGGCATACTAGGAGAGATGGAATGCAAAGAGACTTTTTGAAACATACACACCGTAATGGAATAACTATGTAGCACAATGTGCAACCTACAGCCAATGTAACCAATTGTTTTAAATTTTGAAACATAATAATAATAATAATAATAATAATAATAATAATAATAATAATAATAATAATAATAATAATGATGATGATGATGATGATGATGATGATGATGATGGTGATGGTGGTGGTGATGATGTTAATGATAATAAAAAAGACATCTAAATACTTTTATTAATGATATAGAAACAATGATTTAAAGGGATAAAAATTTATGAACAAAGTATATATACAAATGTATAAGGGTTATTATGCATATACTAAAGTCTTTAACAAGATGCAGTGATCTCTGAAACAATATAAGTCATGGAAAATAATGGACAATAATCACAACATTGTCAGTTTTCTGTATAAATTAATGTCAAACTTATGAACCACAGGACCATTATTCAATGTTTAAAATGTTCAATTAAATGATGTGTGTGTATATATATATATATGAAAAATAAAAACAAGTTAGTCACGTAACCTGCTATCACTTGTTATTTATGATCAATAGATGGTGTCTTTACCAAAACCGCCGAAACAAGTGTAAAATATTTTTACATAAACGCAAAAGGAGTCAGAATTAACTACCTCTTTCATTTTGCTTGAAATCAGCTGATCTGGAGGTGAGCAAAATGAAAGAGGTATTTAATTCTGACTCCTTTTGCGTTTATGTAAAAATATTTTACACTTGTTTCGGTGGTTTTGGTAAAGACGCCATCTATTGATCATATATATATATATTGTAATTTCTACTTATTCTCTGATTCATGTTTTTTAAGATATAAATGAAATGATTTTACTCATACTTCTTTGTTCAATGATTTATGAACCATTCGAGAAATATAACCAAGGTTATGTATAATATAATGCTTTGAAAGATAAATATTTTCCAATTTTTAGACCATCTTGATCTATTTTGTACCAAGTATATATTTTTTGAAAACAAAAAAATACCAGAGATAAGTTTCCTTGGGTAATTAATTATAGGAAAAAAAAATATAGTTGAGCCATTGTTGAACTGAGGGGGAAGAAGGCAATGTGTTATAGAATACATCAGAAAGATATAAAGAGAAAATTTCAATAAATTGTCTGCAAAGCAGAAAAGATCGGGAATAAACTGTGATTATTGCCTTCGTTGCTGGACAGATTGCGTGAAAACTGAAAATAAAACATATAGGAAACCTCATGGATCACATGGGATAAAGTTGCCATCGTGTCAGGGTTTATGTTTCAACTCCAGCTTTCTCTATCATCTATACCATGTAAACCATTGGAATATATATACCACCTTCAACATGACCACATGCCCTTCAGAACCACAACTATTTAGATCTAGTGCAGATCAACCGCCATTCATGAATATATTCAAAGGAAAGGGAAAAGCACAGCAAAATAAATATGCTACTCTCAGATGGTCTAAATGGTTGGAACACTACACAGAAGAGATGGATGCCATGTTTTGCCTGTGCTAATCATGGGATTAATTCACGAGTGCACTCAGAAATATATATGCAGGTTCTACAGACTCTTTAATACCGGTAAATATACAAGTCTTATATCTTTCCAAATTCTTAAATATAACCAAAATCAAACTGTGCAATAATCTAATGATATGCATGTATATATTTAATTTGTTTTGTTATTTTTTTTAATTTTAATTGTAATTTATTAAAATATTTATCATATACATGATTATGCCATTTCATTGTTATCTTAGAATAAAATATTAATGAATTTTAAATTAAACTGTTAATTTGTCTCAATACACATTGTGTAATTTCTTATGCATTTTAAAATCAGATACATGTGCATGCTGGTGTGTCTCCAATAATAGACTAAAGCCAAACAGATTAGGGAGAAAAGTGCATGGGGGGGGATTTTAAAAAAGTTTATTTTAGATTTTAGTGGGAATTAAATAGGAATTTATAGAAAATATTTGGTTTAAAAGTTAGTTCACTCTTCGTTTCTTCTTCAGCACAATGTGTTACAACACCCTGAGTATAAAGATGGACATCAGGTTAAATAACTGAGTCACACAAATATCTAATAGATCCTGTGATTTTTGTGAACTAGCAAGATTGGTGCTTGGCAATGGACAGAAAAAACAAGTGGGATGTTGTCCACAAATGTGGAGATCTACTTAGAAGTAAAATTAAAACTGGGAGGGTTTTGAATTTTTGCAATCTCCTTATATACATGTGTTTTATGGTTAGCTGTTTTTATAACCTGTTTTGAACAGCCCGGAATTTAGGAAAACTTTATCAGAGGGGTGAATGACTCAAAATTATGGGAACATTTTGTATGGGGAGGGCTGCCAATTAGATACACATCACCTCATAAATTCACTCTCGGGAAGAGAGTATAATCATAAATTTAGTTAGGATAAAGACAAGGGTTTGATGTCAGACAAAAAAAAAAAAGAAAAGATTTAAAAACGAATTACCAAATGGGTAAATATTACAATATATATGTATAATTTTTTTCATTGATGATCCTTTTTTTTCTTGTGTCATCTGAAAATGATAATCATAATTTATTAAAATAAATTGAGAAACAATGTACTTTTTAAAGAATATTGTAGCACAGTATACATTTCAACTTGCATTATGTTTTATTATCAACATTTTTATTTTTGTAATATTTAGCTAGTAAACATTAAACTTTTTTGGCATCCAGTATTTATTTATTTAAAAAAATATATATATTTATTTTACATAAACACTGTCACAATTAAATAAAAAAAATATTTAAAGAAATGTAATATACAGTTGATCTTGTAAATGATTAAATCTTTTTTTTTCTAATTCATCTTTAGAATAAAAACTGTCATTACCTTGAATATATCACATACTAATTACAAGATTATTGATTTAAAATTGAGCAAACAGTCATATAAAAGTGATTATTAAATGTATAATGCACAACATCATTTTCTTTCTCAAAATAACTTACAATTATAATGACCATATTTTACTATTACAGCAATCATATTTCTTACTGTAGGCAATCAATGGTATTTATTAAATGAATATATTTAAGCTAACACACATTTTAAAATATAATATGAGCTATTTCTGACATTATAACTTTTGTCTTCCTTATATTTACCATAAATCCATTTTATTATTGAATTTTTATTAAATTGTAATAAAAATTTTCTCATGTTTTTTATGTTAATTATAAGCATGTTATTATTAGCATATTTAATGTTCTTTGATGTTGTTTATATCAATTTTCAATACAGCTTTACTGATTGTGGTATAATTTTTCCCTCAAAATATTTTATTCTTCATAAAAACAAAGTAATATTTTCTACATCCACTTTCTTGAAAATATTCCAAATTTTTGATTTGTTACAATGAAGTAGAATATTTTATTGTAATCTATAAAGCATATCTTCACTCTTTTGTTTATCTAGTAAGAATATCTTGTTTTTCAATTTTTCATGAAACTAATTTATATATCCATCTGATGTAGTTATTTTTTAATGTAAGTATTTTTTTAAAATTAATTTTCTGTATAGTCTTTCATTTGATGTTGAAAAATGAATGCCTTTCCCCAATTAATTGCATAAATTGATCATAACTTTTAATGATTCCTTTTTAGTTTTGATAAACTTTCTAATGTAATGCCATGAATTTTATTGGACTTATTATCTGCAATAATGTCAATATAATGTGATCTCAGCTTTTATATTGAATGTTTACCTACATTACGACTTCCCAGTAAATATAAATATATATATATATATAAAATTTATAGTGTGTGTGGACACATTTAGCACCACAACAACATTAGCAACCATTTATAAATATGTATGATCATTACTAAATGTAGAAGAGGAAAGAAAAACACAAGGAATAAAATAAATAAATAAATAAATATTGTAGTCAAAATTGATATTAATGCAATTAATGAATGGAAATCTGCTTGTGCAAACGCATAATTCCATTGTTGTACTGATTCCATTATAAGGTGATCATATTTGATTTCGATCCTAACTAAAGTGATTAAAAATTGTAAAATAAAAAAATATCATATAAACATTTGTAACAATTATTAGTGAATGAAATCAAGAAGATAACGTATTATTTCTCATTTAATCATATATCCTTTATATCACACATACGATTTCAAATCCAAACTTTTTTCACTCCAACTAAACATCAACAAAAACGACAAGAGCACACAGTCAATGTAACTTTATAAATTAAAAAAAATACACCTATTAAATATTTAATGCCAAAGCACAGATTTCTCTAATATTTTTTTTTTCCACAGAGAAATAGTAAAGGATAAACCATTACTCATAAGGCTATCATTAGCTAGATGAATAGAATTTATGGTTTTTTTTATATTATTCTCTAGATAAGAACAGCTAGATATTCATTTTTAACCTAAATGGTTTGACCTTGGGCAGCTAACTGATAGAAAAATCCCGTGTGTACTTGTAATTTGAAATATTATAAATTTCAGCAAGTCTGAATTCGAATTCCAAGTTATGAGTGTGGTAGATGAATATGCTGAACTCCTCGTCATGAATATCTTATATATAGAGTTAAATTTATGTAAATAATGTTTAAACTGTCCAGTCAATTAGACATTGTTTAAATTAATTTGCTTATTTATTCAGTTTTGCAGTATGCATATTTGATGAAATATTTTTAATAATAATAAAAATAATAATTTAATACTATAACTATTACTAATATTTTACCCCCCTCCCCATTTTATTAACAAATTTGATTTTTTTTTAATATTTTTAATTTTGTTTTTGTTGTATAATTATTTTTATTTGCTTTTTAAATAATTAATAAAATATTTCACTTATGATAATTCTTTATTATAAATTATGATTTACTCGAAATTATTATTTTTTATATCTTTTAGTTAACAAACTGACTTACACCTAACATAATATACAGGCATCTACTATATTTGGTGTATGTTTTTAATGTAAATATGAACATGATTGGATAATTGTAGATAATGACAAAGGATTTTGGGATTGCAACAGAAAAAAAGAAAGCTTTGTCAGACAGGTACCAAATCAAGCATCTTCTCTTATCCTCTTCACTCTCCTCTTTCATTACTTTACCCCCTCATCCCTTGCTTAATTCTTTTCATAAAGATCAGTATCCAAGGAGTTTTCCTCTAAAGGAACAGCTGTTGCCATGGAAGGCTGTGTTATACAATTTGTAGTAATTATTCTTAGAAGATTTCTATCTTTAAAATCACAATGGTTTTTAAACCTAAAAGTAGAACTGTCTTCTATATTTAAGCATTGTTAGTTTACAAGTTCTCTTCACTGATAAAACTGATTGCAAGGTTACAGGTAAAACTCAACCATATTGATCTTTTTTTAAAAAAAAAACGAGTATAAATTATATATAATTTTCATTAACCAAGTGTATGCATATTTTATATAATATATTTCTGTCATTTTTGAAAATACATGTGAATTTTTATGAAAAATAAGTTAAAAGTTAAATTTTTATTCTTCAATTAAAAGTTTAAGAAATATATTGCCAGATGGTGCTTCAGGTGACAATTAACCCCATTCTCTTTCTATATTAGCATATAATCAGGTGGTATTAAAATGAAAAGTGATACGTAAGAAAGTTTTTATAAAGTCTGGCGTATGTATATATAAATATATATTTTCTAAAGGTGTGCATAGATGCATGTGAGTTTTTATTTGCATGTACATATCAGTTTTTTATTTCACTTTAAATTTATTTTATTTATGTAATCCCCAAAATGATTTTTTACTACTATTATTAGTAAGAATTAATTATTTTTCTATTACTTTAGATGTTTTTTAAAAGTGAATTTAGAATTCAGCATAGTCTGCATGTATACTAATAGAAAGCAAGTATAAATAGACATTATACAAATATAAGATCGTTGTCAATAAGTCATTTCTTAAAATTTATTATTTATAACAATAACATGACATTTAGATGTTATACATTAGACAATGTTGTAAACTTTCATTTTACTTATCTATACTAAATATTTCAATTATTATTTTTTTACACATGATCTGAAGTTTTAATTCATTATGAAACTAACAATCTTTAAATTGATTGAATAACAGCCACTCCTTTATCCAGAAAATATTGATTTCTATCTGGATAGTAAGGTAATGAAACAAAGTATGAAAGTCTAAGCAAACATTACTGCCTTAGCTAATGTGAAGTGATGCACTGTGACTTCTCCTTATATGGAGTCAGGAATCTCTCAGCAACTATACCTAGGCAAACCTGTTAGCGACTTTACCTTCTGTTTCAATTCACCACCCTAAGTTTTTCCATAATCTGCTCCATCCCACTTTTACAACACAATCTTTGTCAACTTCATGGCCTTCATATCTAAATTCCCTTATCTTTTCCCAAACCCAGTATAAAAACCAATAACACACTTTCTGTATAATCACTTTGTTTATATTTATTCTTCCATAACTTTATTATTTGTACCCTTTCTGCTTTCAATCATTTACATTGAATTAACAGATGCCCAATATTTTTTATGCCTTCCTTACACAACTTACAGACTACTTCACCCATATTTTTTCATTTATGTGTATATTCCTTATTGCTAAAGATCCCATTCGAGCCTTAAATAAGCTACTTTTCTTGCTATTGTCATAAATTAACTCGCACACAATGTTCAGTTTGCTTCTATATATATTTAAACTCTTTACTTTCCATACTAGTTCTTCATCTCTCCAACTCCCATCTATTCTTCTATTCCATTCCTTACCACTATAACACTCAACAGTCTTCCTAACACAATCATCCCACCTTTTGTACAAATATATTGATATAAATTCTTTATCCAAATCGTCTGCATAATGCATTACTTTTCTCACCCATCTTGTTGCCTGTTTTTACTCATAACCCAATTAAATACTATTTTGGCTATTCTTCTATTATCCATAAACTGCAATCTACCAAACATTTTCATTTTGCTTTTTGCATCTCTCATATAAAAACTTGACTATCCCATTTCTCCTTGAATTGCCACCTTTGTTGTCCATACATCTGCATTTACTGCATGTCTTCATAATTCTTTATGTACTTTTTCTAAGTAATATAATATCCCTTTATTAACACACAATGCACTATTGCCATATGTTAATGCTGCTACTGCAACTCCCTTCCATAGCTACATGATATTTATTATATGAAAATAATGTTAATTTTTTTTATCAATTCCTTTCTTTTCTTTGCTTCATTTATCAAATTTTTTCCCCCATTCATCCAAGCAATTTTTCTGATTACTTAAGATGATTTCCAAATAAATATATCTATCCGCCACACTTAACTTTATATCCCTCAATAAAAATTCTACTTCTTCTCTTTTCCCAGTATTAACCATCATTACATTTGGATTTTTCTTCACTAAATTTAATCTTCATCTCTTTACTCATCCTTGCACATGTCCTCAGCATAATTTCCTTATTTTCTCTTCTTTCTGCACACAAAAAGCCATCATTTGCGAAAAAAAAAAAGCCCTGACAAAGTATATACTCCCTTGCCACTGATTAACAATATTTCTATCCCTTTTCCTAGTCTTTCTATTGTTCTCTCCATTTTAATCAAATACAACAAACACAAAATAGGTGACATAGGACATCCTTACCTTAGTCTCACCCCATTTTAAACTTTAACTGATTCTATATCCTCTAATTGATATGTACAATAATTATTTTCATATAATCTCTTAATAATATCCACTAAGATTTCATCCATTCCCAAATTTGCTAAACTTACCCATAATCTATTTCTATTTACTCTTTTATATGCCTTTTCTATATCTATAAAACTCATATATAACTGTCTACCTGAGTTCCTACTCATATCTATAAGTTGTGTAATTACAAATAAACTATCTCCTATATGCCTATATGATCTAAAACCTCCTTGCTCTCCCCCCACTACACTATTTTCTTTCATCCATTTTGCAACTCTTCCAGCCACCATATATGAAAAAAACTTTACATAAAACTGATGTTACTGCTATTGGTCTAGAATTATTTAACTTTTTATGATCCTTACCCTTTCCTTTAAATAATAATCTTACTCCTGTACTACTCCAACTATCCAGAAAAAACTCTCTTCTGTACCATCTTATTAAAACATGATAATAGCTTTACTTTTATTCTATGCCCTAAATTCATTACCATATCTGCTGTCTATCCATCTAAATCTCTTGCCTTTCCATTTTTCAATTTTTTCCCTGTCTCATTCAGGTCATTTTCTGTAAACCTAATATTCCCATTACTATATGCTTTCATATTTTTTATTCCCATATTCTTCACATTTAACATCTTTTCTATATACATTACATACCTATTCAAGATTCTCTCTAATTCTTCTCTACAGCTACACTCTATTCCCTCATCATCTAGTAATATTATCTCTCTCTCCCCTACATTTCTCCTTTATACTTATACTGCCATCTAGTGTTTAATGCTATTTTGTTTTTAAATTAGTGATTTCATTATTGTCTAATCTAGATTAAATGCAAACTGAAAAATATTTACCTAAACTGCAATTTATTTTTCCAAATAAGAAAATAAAAAAAATAGTAAATAAATTACCTGAAAAATATGTTACATTATCCCATTCCAGTGTAGCCATATCAGTAATGCCTTATGTTTCCAATTTTAGAATGTAAATCTGGGGAAGCCTGTCTGGTGTGTGCCATTGTCATAACTTTAAATTTTATTTTAAAGTCATAATTATGGAATACATCAAAAGCATGTAAAATATTAAAATAAAGTATTTACCTCTATAAAATCACATATTTATAAATGTGATATTTTGATAACATATTAAATAGGAATGTTTTTGATTTGTTTATACATAAAGAAATATCATAATACATACTAAAGATCTTATACATATGAACAATAATAGATATAATGTAAAACACTGCATAATATAATTTAATTATGAGATTAAATTAATTATTAAATTTTAGAGGGATTTGAACAGACTTTCAAGCTTCCTTCAGTCATCCACTCCTTATACAACCAATATACATGACCACATGCATGTGAAAGAAGATAAATGATCTCCAATTATGTACTTAGTATTTCATGTATTGGTTGTATAAGATGGGTTGGATAACTGAAGGAAGCTTGAAAGCCTATACTATACTTGTATTTAAATATAATTAAATTTAAATAACAACAATAAACCATGGAACTCAGTACAATAAAATATTAATCATATTTGCAGTCTTTGGTTTTTATTTTTCTTACAATTTAAATAGGGTTTTAAATAATTCTAAAGATAAAGTCTCATGCAAAAAACACCTCATATATGTGGTTGAAATTATGAAAGTTCCTGTTGTTTTTTAATATATTATAGAGAGACTAAACTAAATTTGAATACAGGATTTAAACTACACATTTACCAATATAGTCATTCAAAAACTGGTCATAACTGCAATTGAATTTTTTTTTAATCATGAAAGGGAATCCAGGCATGTGTTTAATTCTGAATATGTGACTGTATTCTGAGAAGTAAGAAACTACCAGAAATTAAAAAATAATGTAAATTTGGTTCAAATGTAATTCAAGACAAATTCATTATTAGTATTTTAGCAGTATTCAACTAAATTAATGTTTGAATTTTAAATATTATATGATCTCTTAATTATTACTGTTTTATTAATAGCTAGGAGTATGGTAGAAAAATACTAAAAGTTCTTGATTTTTTTTTTTTTAAATTTGAAATTAAATCTTCCTTACAAGAGTTACTACTGAAATGTAAAAAAATGAGGTTTAGGATCTATAACAACTAATATGAAAGTCGGTCCTTTAAAATTATACATTTTTATGCATGCTTATATCTTATTTTAATTTTTTAATAGATAAGTAGAATATGAGCTCAAGATTAAAAAAAAATCAGACTAAGAACCAAAATAATTTTCATTATCTTAGTTTGAGATTGTTTTTCTTTATAAAAGATTGGATAGAGTGCCTTCACATTATCTTATAACTTTTATTTTTAAGTCAATAAATTTTTTGATAGAAAATAATAAATGTCAAAAAATAAATTATTTTGTATTTGAAAAAAGCTTTTTTTTATTATTCATTCTTGCCTTCTATTGTTATAGTTATCTTAATAACAATCCTCCAAATATCATTTAAAAATGGGTATTATCATACAGCTAAATTTATAAATACATTTTGCATATTTGTAAGTGCAAGCTACATATAAGTCATGTGACATCTGACTTTTTATTATTACTATTATTAAAAAACAATTTTTATTTATTTTGCATACTTGTTCTTTTATTCGTATACTGTTCTTTCAACTAGACTTGAGTAAATGTCAAACATAGCATCATATGACTCTTCTAGATATTGTTAATTGTTCTTGCCAAAGTTTTAAAGATATCTGCAATTATAATATAACTGAAGTCCCTAAAACTTGCTGGCATAGCGTAAAATGTACATAATTATATTAGAAAATTGGCAACACTACTGAGATGTATGTGTAAGTGTGTGAAAATAATGCTATTCATTGATGAAGATTAATAGTTATAATCTAATCTGAAAATTTCAATGGCATTAGCATTTGATGTCTCTTGATCACTAAATTTGTGACAGATGACTCTAGAATAGATTGATAGACTTCATTAAATGTTTCTAATATAAACCCCAGTATTTAAAGAAAAGTAAACAGATGTTATGTGATCATGTTCAGTTTTGAAGGAGACATCACACTTATATATTTTTTTCTTTATTATTAATATCAAATCAAGTCATTTTATTTTGAGCTTTTTTATGCTCTTTATAATCATTTTTTTTGTCTAAAATTGGATGGCCAGCTAGATTTATTATAATCTAGCTATCTGAAATTACATTTTATATTGTCTCTTCTAGAATTAATTATTTTAAAAATACTCATATGTATATATAAAGTCATAGATATAATTATTTATATATTCTGAATGTCTTTTGTTATTATTCAAGACACCTTTAGATTTTTTAATTTGACAATATTTGAAGTAAAAGGCAAGATGAAGTGGAAAGTTAAAAAGAATAGGAAAACATATTTTAAAATACATCATTTAATACAATTATCCAATAAATTGTTAGAAATTTGCAACATAATACACAAATAATAAATTGACATCTAATCAATGTAATCAAGATGCTAAAGATTTAGATGAATAAACTTCTTTGTTTTTGAGCAACAATTCTGTTTTGTCAGTAATGTTTGGAAATTCATCTATTAAACAATAAGGTATGATTTATGTTCTCATGTTGAACTCAAATCATTTAGCAATATTTTATACTTTCATTTTATAATAATGCAAAATCATTATAACAGATGACCTGGAGCAATCATTATCTTTCCACAGATATTATGAAGTTACTGGATAAAATTAGACATCTGTGTTTTAACCATTCATAATTTTAAGTCATCATTCTAGGCTAATCTCTAGAAATTCTCAAGTTATCTTAGCTGATTCCAACACTCTAATAACATTAGTGATTTATAAAAGTTTTCCAATGAAATCGATTATGATTTTTTTAAAAAGCAAGGTATCTCTTGTGTGAAGACATTAATCAAAAAAAGCATTGTCTAACATAAAAAAGATATTGGAGGTACAAACTATTTTCTAATTTGATTAATTGATGAAAATGATC
Organism: Epiperipatus broadwayi; assembly: GCA_028023455.1. Lineage (NCBI taxonomy): Eukaryota > Metazoa > Onychophora > Udeonychophora > Euonychophora > Peripatidae > Epiperipatus > Epiperipatus broadwayi. The sequence continues at coordinate 1,424,664 of JAQFVV010012562.1, read as the reverse complement.
TAAAAGCATTTATTACTAATAGAATCTAATCCGTGAATTTCTGATAGATGATGTGATAAGCAAGGAATGGTAAGATTCCTCAAAAATGTAATTCAAATTATTGAGGTATTAGTTGATAGTGAATCTATAATTTGTTTTCCATTTTTGGAGTAAAATACATAACATTTAAAATTTCTAAAATATTTATTTACTTTAAATTAATACTATGTTCATCAATGGTAGTAACAGTAATATTGCAAAAATAATCTTAATGGATGTGAATTGTTACTTTGAGTGCTAAAGCTCCTGACAGAGTTGCTTGTTGAACAAAATGGATACAAATTTCCAAGCTAATTCTGCAAACAAAGATAAAAAATAGCCTTAAGTTTTTGAATATATGGAGTGTTATCAAAGTGCTTAGTAAAAATCTTCCATCACTTCAACTCATCTCCTCATGTGATTAACATATAAATATTCTGTTTTTCTCATTCTTAGATTTTCACTAATAATTTTTTTAATAAAAAAAAAAATTACTTTGTAAAACCATCAAATATATCCTATAACCATATCTATATTTAGATCATAATATAATTAATTAGCTTTAGCCAAAGTGATACTATTTTATTAATAATTGTAAAACATTAGATTTTAGTATAATACCTTAAAACAAAGATTTACATTGATAATATGTTTAGATATGTAGTTGTTGATTTCTTTTAAAATCAGATCTTCAAATTTGTTTATTAATTTTTCATTTATTTTGACAACAGCATACTAAAGTTCACTCTTATGCTTTTATTTCCAGGAAAAAATCCATTATGAAGAAATCATTATCAAAACAGTTCTTTTTATTGGATTGACAAATAAATAATTAATAAACTTGTTGGATAAACAATGTGACACAGTGGATTTATTCATGAAAAAATTTTATATGAAGTGTCCATGACATCATGTCCAGAGTATTATCATGTAGAAAACATTATCACTAGTTAAAATGTATTTATCTTATCATTAGATGAAATTTAGTGGTAAATCAAATTCTTTTGGAGATAATTGATTCCCTAAAATATTAAAACTTTTGTTTGTTGATCTTATGAAGTAGAAATCCATATAAATAATCTCAACTCATTATTGGTATTCAACAAAATTAATGCACTTTAATTAAACAATATTAAATACATCTTAATACAGATAATCCATTATCATGAAACTATATTAATTTATCTTTAATAAACATTATCATTTTTCTAAAGAATAAGAAAGAGAAAAATCTATGTATTTCTTCTGATTATGATTGAAGTCTTCAATATTTATGATAACATTTTTGTGAAGACTATGCTAAATAATGTTCACTTAGTTTTCAAGCCCAGTTTTCTTTTGATCTATTTTTATTTATTTGATTTTTGTCGACATTATGTTGATATTCTATGAAGCATCAAGATATTAAAACAGTTCAGAAATGAGAAACATTATTGCTGCTTAAAAATGATAATATATTTAAAGCTACTTTTACAAATCGGTTTAAAGTATTAGTAGGTTTTGAACATGATTCAGATTTGAATGACATTAATAGGAAAATAAGCGATACACTTTTAAAAACTGCAACAAAGATAGCTGGTAGAAAAAAGCAGCAATTGACCAATAAAATTTCTACTGAGACTAGAGAATTTATGAAGAAAAGAAGGAATATGAGGATATACAACAATGATGCATTAAAAAAGATTGAATATCTTTGTAAAATGGTATGGAAAAAAGTTGAAAATGATTTAAGAAAGTATAATTGTGAACTAGCAAGGAAAGCTGTAGAAAAGAATAAAAGTCTAAAGAGTGTAAAACAACATTTTGGTATTGGTAGGAAATTTATATCTGCAATAAGAAAAAAAGATGGCATTATTACTAAAAAGAGAGATGACATCATAAAATGTGTAGAAGACTTCTATCAAGAATTATATAGTAATAAAGAACCAGTGCCTCCTATACATATTATATCTTACGAATTGCCCAGAATTTTGAATTAGGAAGTGAGTTATGCAATTAAATTTATGAAGAAAGGGAAGGCTCCAGGTAATGATGGAATTGTAATTGATATATTAAAAGAAGCAGGTGAAGAAATATAAATTTTTTTAGCAAAGTTATATACCAAATGTCTAAATAATAAAGATGTACCAGATGATTGGAAAAATGCAATATTAATATTAATATTTAAAAAAGGTGATAAAGAAGACATTAGAAATTACAGACCTATTAGTCTTTTATCAGTTTTATACAAAATTTTTACTAAGATAATTACAACTCATCTACAGAAAACACTGGATTTCCACCAACCAAGAGAACAAGCTGGATTTAAAAGTGGTTTTAGTACAGTAGATCATATCCAGGTATTGAGAGAAATTATGGAAAGGACAAATGAATATGAGTTGCCATTATGCTTAGGATTTATAGACTATGAAAAGGCATTTGATTCTATAAACATTTCTTCAGTGATTAAAGCATTGGATCATCAAGGTGTAGATCCTGGATATTGTCATATTTTTAAGAATATTTATAAAAATGCAACAGCAACAATTAGATTACTTAATGATAATAGGAAAATCAACATTGAAAAGGGTGTAAGACAGGGTGACTCCATATCTCCAAAACTTTTTACAGCAGTGCTGCAAGAAGTATTCTGTGGATTAAAATGGGAAGCTAAAGGAGTGAACATAAATGGAGATTATTTAAGTCATTTAGATTTTGCAGATATAGTTGTTGTTGCAAATAATGCTTTAGAGCTACAGGAAGTGTTGCAGGAGTTATCAGATGAAAGTAGGAAAGTAGGACTAAAGATAAATGTTAAAAAGACTAAAGTAATGTTTAATAGATTATCTCAAAATATGAAAATAAAGATTGATTATGATGAATTAGAAGAAGTTAACAGTTACAAATACCTTGGTCAGATTATTAATACAGATGAAAATATAATGGATGGAATTAATCATAGAATTAAACTTGGTTGGTGTGCTTTTGGTAGAAATTACTCGATACTAAAAGGAAATATGCCTACGTGTTTGAAAAGGAAGGTTTTTAATAAATGTGTTTTGCCAGTTATTACTTATGGATCTGAGACTTGGACACTTAATAGAAGAGCAATACAGAGACTTCAGACCACTCAAAGAAGTATGGAGAGATGCATGTTGGGACTAACAAGAAGGGATCGATAACACAATGTATGGGTAAGAGAACAAACAGGTGTCACTGACCTCATTGAAAAAATTAAAAGACTGAGTGGAGTTGGGCTGGACATATTGTTAAAAGAGATGATGACAGATGGATAATTGAAATTTTAAACTGGATTCCAAGAGATTGTAAAAGACCCATAAAGAGACCACTTGTTAGATGGGTGAATGAAATAAGAAAGTGCACAGGGATGATGTGGAGAAGAGAAGCTAAAGATAGGAAAAGATGGATTGAACTTGGAGAGACCTTCATCCTGCAGTGGATTGATAATGGTTGATGATGATGATAATGATGATGACTTTTGATGTTTAATCTATATATACTACCAGATTAAATTAGCCACTTTTTCAATGACAATTATTGTCTGATCTCCATAGTTAACCTTTACATAAAATATATCTGTTATTACAAATTTTTATCATATTATAAACTGTCCCCTAGTATAAAAATTTTGGACTATCCTCTTTTGTTATCATAAATGTATGTCAAGCAAAATCTTTTTTTTTATCAGGTATTAGCTTGTCTGCTTATAAAATATTTTTTAACAATACATTTATGGTCAGAGAGAGTAATTTAAAATTTTTACAGTGGAAGATAGGTTATGAACTTATACTTTGTAATTAATGACTGTATTATAAATTTAGAAATATGAGTGGTTAAACATAATTTTTGCAATGTGTCTAAGTCAATTATATATATATATATATATATATATATATATATATATATATATAAAATATAATTATAACATATATATATATATATATATATATATAATAAAATTACAACATAAAATGTTATGTAATAATTTAAGAAATATGATCTTTATCATTAACTATATAACAGTGTTATTGTTCCTATTTGCTAAGCAAATAAAAAGATATATATAAATTTCTATATAAAGATCTTATATAGAATTGAATTTGGACATTATCAAGTCTGAAAACAAAATTATTGTCATTGCACATATCTTGTCTGTTGCAAATAACTTAATACATTACTTATCAAATAATAAGTAAAAATTATCACCGTTCTTAATTTGTTATAAATTATTACATATATATTTATAATAAAGCACATTAATATTGACTTGGGTAATTGTTACCATTACTAAAAGTAAGTATTTAATAACTTTCTTGGAAATATTAAGTGAAACCAAATTTCTTTGGGCATTGTTTGTGATCTTGCAAGTGCAATTCCATTTTTGTAGTTGTTATTGTTTTGTTTTTAGATAAGATTTTTGTCCACAAATAAAAGTATAATTACTTTTGTTGATTGCTTACTGATTGCAAGACTTAAGATGTTATTCAGCAGATGGTGAATAAAAAAAATCATAACTTTTAATTTACAATATATATATATATATATATATATATTAAAACAAAGATTTTCACAGGTTACAGCTATAAATGAAATGTTATTCGGGTACACCCCTGCATAATTTATTGTATAAAAATATATAGTTATGAATTATCACTCATAAATAATTTCATTCTATGTAGTCAAGTTGAAATCTTCAGTGTCTATATAAATATATTGGACCATAAATAATAGTGGAATTCCACCTTTATTGTTAAAAGTTGGTTGCTTTGACAACAGTTTGAGATTGATGACTGTTATTGATGTTTGGATTGTCTAAGTATTGACTGGTTTTAATGATTAAAAAAAATATATAGAAATGTTTCAACCAAGTCACATTGGTTATCAATTGGGTAATAAATATTATGAAAATAATTGTGGAGGTGATGTAAACATTGACATATAACAATAATGAACATTCTGTTAATAGAGAATAGAAATAATAAATATAAGAAATTATTATATTTATTATTTCATTTTCTATCAAAGAGCATTCATAATTGTTATATGACAATGTTTACAGCACATCTACATTTATTTTCATAATATACATTACTCAGTTGATGATGAGTGTGACCTGGCCAAAATGTTGATATATATATATATTGTAATGGTTCAGATTTTCCTCCAGAAAATGGGGAATACATCTCATTACAGTCAGACCTAGGATCTTTGGGTAGGATGCTGTGAATGGTATGGTAAAGTACTTAATCTATGATCGTATCTATGTCCAATGGACTAGCTTTAAGTTTACATATTAAATTTCGATAAAATTTGGCTAGTTCAGCCATACCTCATCCCACTTTTGGATTCCATTATGCTTTAGTATTCAAAGTCAGGGATAAATTTGCTTTTGGCTCTCTTCAGGGGTGAATTTACACTATGTAGCAGCTACCGCACCTTTATACAGGTTCTAACTGATATAAAGATCCATTCAAATACATTACTGTATTACTATATAGGAATGAAATGTGTGGACACACACACACACATATATATATATATATATAACTGATTATAAGTTGATGAATGAACATATAAATGACTTTGATAAACTAGATACCAGTGTAATATTCAAGTTAACAATGTTTTTTAGATAACAAAATAAAAATTCAAAACTTCTTAACATGGTAAAACAATATAATTGCATGTGACAAGAATGTATTTCTACCATATCAACAATCAAATGTATTCACTATTTCAACCCTTACCCATGGTAGAAGTACATATCATGGCATTACTTATTTACAAAGGAAAATAAAAAAAATATTTTATTAAATTGACCACAAAGCTGACTAACTAATTTACAATATTATACAAGTATAACCATAAAAGCCTTGTTATCCAGTTCCAGTTATTGATGTTCCATCTTCTTTGGGGACCTCCTTCCTCAGGTACAATTTCCTAAAGTGGATAGTAAAGACCATCTGCACAGGAATATTAGTCATTTATACTGAAAAAAAATGTAAAGAATTGTTAGTTAACAAAAAAATAACACAAACTCTGTCCTGTAGTAATGTATGTTCTAGATATGGAATAGTATAAAAAATCTTACTTTATTCCATATCATAGTAATGATGATGAAGTGTCAAGTCACTATGGAGAGAAGGCTGACCTAAACTTTATTTAACATAAAAAATATTTTGTCTAACTTAATAACCCCCCTCTTCATTTTGTTGCTTTCAAGCATAGTGGACTCTTCCAAGTTATAGACATGTTTAAGCTTCCAAATATGGAGATAAAACAAAATTAGAATTTTTACAAACATAAATAAAAAAAATACATGATAAATCAAAATATTCATTAGTTCATCTTGGTTAATGTTCATGAGTTTTATAATAATGTCTTTTATGGATACAGTCTAGCTCTCTTCAGATCATTCTTACTTGATAAGTCATTCATCAACCATTAGAATTCCTTGGCAATATGCTTGAAATAATATTGTTTCTATTTTCACAGTTGCTTTCTTTTTGGAACCATTTAGACACTTAGTATAGGACATTTTATGTTTCTTTAGGCATTATATAAGGGATTAGATCAAATCATCATGCTTGTATGGTTGAGTTGTAGCATTTCAATTCTATGGCAATGTTAATTTATCCAGACTACATTGCACAATAGTTCACGGCAGATTTTCTTTTTCTTAATTTACTATTTGGTATTTAACAGTTTATATATGAAAAAAATACTTTATCATTTATATATATGCTGGCAATGTTTTATTTCCTATTTCTCCTGTTTGAATAATAGTGCAGTTTTTATTTTTAAATATCAATTTAAAATCAGTTCAGTTCTTTTGTCAAATTGTACAAATTTATCAAACTTTTCTCTGTTTAAATGTTGTTTATAATTTCTTATAATTTTGTGCTATAATAATTATATGAATAATTTGGAATATTCAAACAATTCATCCATCTTCTCTTGGATTCAAACATTCGATTATTAAAAGTTGGCTTTGTACAGTTATTGTATCATTTGAAAAATAACAAAAGATGATGGGAATGAACTGGATTTGCTTTTATACCCTGCTTAGTTTCTGGTGTTTAGTATACTAGCATTTTTATTTCCTTTTCCATTGTTGTGGCTGTCTATTGTTGCACATATTATATTGATTTTCATTAAAAAATAAAATTACATAATAGAATTCTACTTTTATTTTTTATACTTGGTTGCCTAGTGATTGGCTGGACATTAGATCATCACTGTTTAACAAGTCTAAATCTTTATTCATGACATACAACACTTTGATAAATAACTCATTGTTGGTATATATATATATATATACACACTTGTTATTGCACTGAAACGTTAGCTATTTTACCACAGGGAATATCCCAAAAATAATAATAATATGAAATCATCATTTATCCATAAAAACATTAGAATTAATATATATATATATTTATATATATAAAGGATTTCTTTAACTGGGTTTTTTATTTCTTATTAAATAAGGGAAATTAGTTCATTGTGATATTTGTTTAATTTGCTACTTAATAAAGCAAATATTTGTCACACATATATATATATATATATGTTTATACAAAAAACACAATAGTGCGTATTCAGCCACGTGTTAGCTGGGCTTATGTTTTAAATGCATTTGATTTGGTCGTGTGGATAAATAAATGCTGGTTTTGATAGGATTATAATCTACCCTTACAATATATATATATATGGTATTTGAATATCACGCCACACTGGGCAGCCATATTTTAACATTCTACCCACAATCTTGTTCAAAGAATTTAGTGTGTACCAGTTATCACCCTAAGCTTTGAGCATGTATATTTATGAGCAAAGGCCGAAGCCCCTTTAAAGTGCCAATCTTATCCATTTAATAAGAATTATACGTCTCGAAAGCGTAAACAAAAGTTCCAATGGATACTCTTTGGGTATTTTATCCAAACTAGCTCACTCTCGAGGGTCTGGGAAAACAATGTTTATCGGGAGAACAAAGCTATGGATGATCTCATTAAGAGATGCCTTATAGCTCTAAATATAATTTCTTTCTAAATCCAATCCTATTACAATGGCCCCATCATTTAACAGAAACCCAGAATGTAAATAATATATATAAGTGGTAATTAACTCTAAGATTTATTAGCACGTGCACACATATATTAATATCTAAAACATACAATTCATTTATTCTGTTACATATTGAAGCAGTCGGATCTGAGTTCGATCCTAGCTTCATGACATCTAGCCATAAGCCCACTTCAAACCCTAGTACTAACCTTAAATTTCCGATGCAATGGGGCTTTATACATTCAATCCATGCTAATTTCCATAAAGAATAACTTATTTCATAAATGTGTATTAAAATTAATTAGTTTCAAATTTAGATTGACCAATTCTATTAATAAATTCACGATAGAATTATTCATGAATTTATATATTATAACTGCATGGATTGTGCATATATATTTGTAAATATTTAAATATATATAATTGTTTAAAAGTTTCATTGCGTCGGGAATGTTTGATTTTATTTTTAAATAATTTTTTAAAGTTTTATTGATTAAAAGCTACATTCTTTCGATAAGCTTTTAGATTTTCCCTTTCCAAAAACAACTGTTAAAGTTTTATTAATTAAAAAAAAGATAAGGATTTCCTAATTAAAATCATTTTCTGATTTTAAGAATTCATTTTCTAATTAGAAAATGAATTCAAGTTAATGAGTTTGAAAGCCTTATCAAAGGAATGTATCTAAAAACAACCAGTAAATCTAAAAACATTGATAATGAAAGAAGCGCTAGCCTGAAGGCATCATAGGACAGATATATATAGCTCTGAAAAGTTTGGAGAAAAGGAAAATCCATCTTTGTTGTAGAGAAGTGCAGTAAACTCTGTGCATTTTAAATAGTGTTTCGATCATGGTAAGGGGCTAAACATCTGGAATCTGGCTATCGGTTCCTGAAGTCCCCTGAAAATCTTCAATGGAGCTGCTGAATCTTTTCGGGACCAATCATTCTGCTAAAATTATGAAAAGCCACTAAAATGCTGTTCAAGTAATCGACCAAATGGTGCCTACATTTTTACCAACCTAGATGCATAAACTAAGAACTAGTCCCGGAAGAAATGGGTAATATGTTTCCATAATGAACCTTAAACTTTCTGGCCAGTTTCGAACTTTACTTTACACTCCCTTTAGAGCTCTTTTATTCTTTAATGTAATAATCTTTATAAAACTTTTTATTCATGCTACTGTAAACTTATATCATAATTCTCTCAACCTATAGTTTTTAAACTTTCTCTTTTCTTACTTGGCGGTTCATTTATTATATATATATATATATATTTGTGTGCTTTATCAATGTCGTTTATTTTTAATTATATGCCAATAATCTTTCGACTCGATGAGCTCCTTTGTTCTATTTGCCTCACGCAAATAATATAATAATAATTCTAATAGTAGTTCTCGCCCATTAGAACTAGATTTATACAGTTTTATCAATCATCGAGTCGAAAGAAATTATTAAATGTTTGTTATTTTTATAATTGGCTAATAATAAATTATTAGCTCCATTTCCAACCTATGTCCCCTGCTCCTATCTAATTTACAAATGTTTATATATTCATATATATAATGTTAAAATGTTTTTTCTCGTATTCACCAATATTTATTTATTCACATATAATCTAAAATGTTTTTGTAAAAAGGGTAGATAAAGGAATCAACTAAATACATTCTAATTCATATTGTTTTCACTGTCTATTAATATTCAGGAAGGGCACGATGATTGGGGCATAATTAATATGATTTACAAATACTTAAAAATAATGTTAGTTAAAAGCTCGTTTGACTTTAATTCATTTGATCAAGTCATCACGTACAGCATTCTATATGGGTTTTAGTATTCAAATGATGACTATCAAGTCGTCATCTTTGAACATTGCTGACGTAGGGCAATCTTCTGCTCCGTTAGGTTGGTCGGTGATCATATTTCTGTTATTTTAAATTATTGAGGAAGTAAGAACTTCCTCTCCTGTTCATATTAGTCAAAGGGCATAAGACTTGTCAGACGCAAGCTGTCGTAGGACTTCAATTATCAACTAGCTATCATCTTCAATTTCATTTTATAGCTCATAATTCATCAGCACCGTTGCCTCTCTGTTCCGGTAAAGCCCGCTCTGATGCTCGTAATTCATGATGAAGTGATTTTCAATTAAAGTCAAACAAATTCTCTGTTATATTTAATTAAATAAGTTTTCCAATAAAGATTAAAGTTATGCCCTAAAATACATATCTCACTCTTCATGAATGGATTTGTGAATGTGAAAATAAATATCACATTCTTTTGTATAAAATTAGAGTAATAATTTCCTTTACTAATGAATACCTTTATCTGCCATTATTTTCTTGTTGGGGGCATAGACATAGACTTTCAAATATTGCATAATATTCATTGGCATATAATAAGGACCGCCACTCGTATTATAATTATAAACTTTGTTGAAAGAATAGAATTAATTAATTTAATCTTTATTTAAAATTCAAACAAAACAAATTATTATTATTAAATATTTTCTAAATACACTTGGTTTCTTAGTTTTTAATTCTTTTATAATTATTTTAATGTTAATACTCGCTGTCTGTGTTGGCAACCTGAACATATACATATGATTCGATTTAAAATTATTTTAGTCAGTTTATTATCAGATATTAATATCAGTTCAGGGGTCTCTGATCCTCACCAACCATTGAGCTAGTGTCTTGGTGCATAGCACTGTGCTGTTGATTTAGATTTCTACTAATATGAGCTGGTGAATTGGGTTTGAATTCAGTTTTGGTTCAGCTGAGTTTGGATTCAACTTGCAGTTATTTTGGTGGGTTTTTCGACTGGTACAATATACATATATAATTCATACACATATTAATGAAAGCGTGTGATTACACATCAGAGTTGCATTTTCTTAAACAATTTAATAAATTATTAATTTACTTTATTTAAATTGAAATAACACATGTTTCTTTAGCCATTATTAAATGTTCATTTAAGGCAGATTAAGAAAAGATCAAAGTTACCTCTTAAGAGCGAATGTTCACATGGCTGAGGCTAATAATCTGTAAGCTTACAGCATAGAGAAGATGTTGGTTTAAATGAAAAGTCACTGGTCTGAACAATGATGATAAGCTCTGAAATATTCTGACCAAAACAATCCCTATTAGAATTTAAGTAGATGAGTTTGGCTTGATTGTGAGAGACTCTGGTTGTTAAGAGTTCTATGGCCATTACGCTTGGTTGATTAAATGGCAAATCCATAAATAAAGTTCAGGCGGGTTCCACAATATCTGTCCATTGAGCGGTCTGATGAATCTAGAAGATTATTCTACCCCACATGTAGATGCAGTACATTATGAATAAAATTCTTAATTAATAATTAGGTTGATCAGTTTATACATCTTTCTCTGCTTTCCTGTATCACTTCACTGCCTTTCTAAAATTTAAATCACCACTAAAATCACCGAGAACAACAATAGTTCTATTCATTAGTGCTCTTTAACCTCACCTTTTCTTTTCTATTCTTACACCGATGGTTCGATCTCAAGAGTTCTTTTTCTTTCATTGTTCTAAAAATACGTTCGACCAGTTCTAAGAATTCCGGTGGACATACATTAACTGGAACCACCCATGGCACAACTTTCCATTCTATTGATTATTTTCTAGCCTTATAAGTTTAATGGGTTTTGCTTAAGAAACACGTGTTATCAATGGCATTTAAAATCTACTTTACGATATTCATAACGAAATATCTTTTTAAAACACAAATGAATAAAAAAAAATAATGCAACTCTACATATAATCGCTTCTCTACATTCTCACATATAAATATATTAAGTAATTTTCACTCATCATATTAACACATACAATGAATATATATACATTCATACCTTTAATTGATTAACATACTCATTCATACTCTTGTGCAACAGGGTTCAAATGACTATTGTAAATTTTTACCACTTCGACCTATTTACTTCGCAACAACATTGGCAATTAAACCCGTATTTGAATCCAGCTACTGTTACATACCCCCCCTGGTCCAATAGCCTTCAAATACCCTCTGTGTATTTGAATGGCTTCTTAAATGCCTCTTTTCTATCCTTTATCTCTCTCTGGGTTTGCAAAGAGCTTGAGTGACCGAACATTGTATGACCCCTTTACTTGACCATCATTTGGTTTGTCTGGTGACGCTGAGCTTCTGGCTCATACTGCCATCTCTGCCCATAACTATCATCGCCATTTTTTATATGTTGCATCACCATCAGATCGTCCTTCTCTCCCAACCTTAGCACTTTGCTGATCTTGGACTTTCTTTCCTCGTTCCAACAGCACACCGTGGTCATATGCACTCATGTCCAGTGCATTAAGTAGTTCTGCCTCGCTGGCCTTCCGCTTCTGTTTCACACTCACCCCTCATTCATCTAAACTCCCTTCTACTTCTTTATTTTTCGACTTCTCAGCCTTTTCCGTACTTTCACTTTCATTTCTCTCATATTCCTTTTCCCCTTGACTACTTTCACTTTCCATCCCTAGTCTCTGTTCTAAATTCTAAAATCTCATTTCGAGCCTCTCGTTCATTTTCTGAATTCGGAGTTCTATGCTTTCTAATTTTTCTAAAATTTTCTCCACCATGCTTCGTTCCTTCTCCCTTGCCTTCAGCGGTTCCACTTTCTGCTTGTTTTCTGACTTCATTTCCTGTACCTATACTTATGTATTTATTTAATACTATTCCAATTACATGACAGGTTCATCACCCCGGTTTCAATGGTACATTGCATGACCCACCTGGTAGACCTTCCTCCCTTCATTTCTACCCTTATGTATTTTGTTTTATAATATCCCAAATATTGGTAAATTCTTAAATCCCTATTTATGAACTATGTAACTCTATATATGCCTCAAGGAACAGACATCTCCGACCATCAATGCTATTTTTTCTTCTGATTATTTGAGAAGTTTTCTACCAGTCTATCTTCAGATCGCAAAATATATCATCATTTAACCACATTTCCAAATATATATCCAAACTCTTTCTGTTTCCTCCTTTCTATATATATATTTATATATATATATATATATATATTATTTAAAAAAATATCATTTTTCAATTTCATTGGGAAGCCCTTTTTTAAAATTATATTAGAATGTCATTTTATTGCCTGTTCTCCACTATTCCCAGCCCCATTCATTGGTCTGCCATTTTAATGACTATGTGGTATTTGAATATCATGCTACACACTGGGCAGCCATATTTTAACATTCTATCCACTATCTTGTTCAAAGAATTTAGTGTGTATCAGTTATCACCCTAAGCTTTGAGCATATATATTTATGAACAAAGGCCGAAGCCCCTCTAAAGTGCCAATCTTATCCATTTACTAAAAATTATATGTCTCGAAAGTGTAAACAAATGTTCCAATGGATACTCTTTGGGTATTTTATCCAAACTAGCTCAATTTCGAGAGTCTGGGAAAACAATGTTTATCAGGAGAACAAAGCTATGAATGATATCATTAAGAGATTCCTTATATCTCTAAATATAATTTCTTTCTAAATCCAATCCTATTACAATAGCCCCATCATTTAACAGAAAGCCAGAATGTAAATGATATATATATGTGGTAATTAACTCTAAGATTTATTAGCACACGCACACATATTAATATCTAAAACATACTATTCATTTATTCCGTTACCTATACATATATAATTCATACACATATTAACGAAAGCATGTGATTACATGTCAGAGTTGCATTTTCTTAAACAATTTAATAAATTATTAATACTTTATTTAAATTGAAATCACACATGTTTCTTTAGCCATTATTAAATGTTCATTTAAGGCAGATTAAGAAAAAAAGCAAAGTTACCTCTTAAGAGCGAATGTTCACGTGGCTGAGGATAATAATCTGTAAGCTTACAGCATAGAGAAGATGTTGGTTTAAATGAAAAGTCACTGGTCCAAATGATGATGATAAGTTCTGAAATATTCTGACCAAAACAATCCTTTATTAGAATTTACGTAGATTAGTTTGGCTTGATTGTGAGAGGTTCTGGTTGTTAAGAGTTTCATGGCCATTATGCTTGGTTGACTAAATGGCAAATCCATAAATAAAGTTCAGGTGGGTTCCACAATATCTGTCCATTGAGCGGTCTGACGAACCTAGACGATTATTCTACCCCTGCATGTAGATGGAGTACATTATGAATAAAATTCTTAATTAATAAGTAGGTTGATCAGTTTATACGTTTTCTCTGCTTTTCTATATCACTTCACCGCCTTTCTAAAATTTAAATCACCACTAAAATCACTGAGAACAAAAATAGTTCTATTCATTAGTGCTCTTTAACCTCACCTTTTCTTTTCTATTCTTATGCTGATGGTCCGATCTCAAGAATGATTTTTCTTTCATTGTACTAAATATACGCTCGACCATTTCTAAGAATTCCAGTGGACAGTCATTAACTGGAACCGCCCGTGGCACAACTTTCCATTCTATTGATTATTTTTCTGCCATAAATTATAAGTTTAATGGGTTTTGCTTAAGAAAAACATGTTATCAATGACATTTAAAATCTATTTTACAATATTCATAACGGAATATCTATTTAAACACAAATGAATAAAAAAAATAACGCAACTCTACATATAATCGCTTCTCTACATTCTCACATATAAATATATTAAGTAATTTTCACCCATTATATTAACGCATACAGCTAATATATATACATTCATACCTTTAATTGATTAATGTATGCATTCATACTCTTGTGTAACAGGGTTCGAATGACTATTGGAAATTTTTACCGCTTCGACCTATTTACTTCACAACAACACTGGCAATTAAACCCGTATTTGAAACCAGCTACTGTTATAGACCCCCTGGTGCAATAGCTTTTAAATACCCTCTGTGTATTTGAATGGCTTCTTAAACGCCTGCAAAGGGCTTGAGTGACCGAGCATTGTATGACCCCTTTACTTGACCGTCATTTGGTTTGTCTGGTGGACGCCATGCTTTTGGCTTGTACTGCCATCCAAAAGCACACTATGGTCATATGAGCTCATGTCCAGCACATTAAGTAGTTCTGCCTCGCCAGCCTTCCACTTCTGTTTCACACTCCCCACTCGTTCATCTAAATCCCTTTTACTTCTTTATTGTTCGACTTCTCAGCCTTTTCCGTACTTTCACTTTCATTTCTCTCATATTCCCTTTTCCCTTGACTACTTTCACTTTCTATCCCTAGTCTCTGTTCTAAATTTTGAAATCTCATTTCGAGCCTCTCATCCATTTTCTCAATTCGGAGTTCTATGCTTTCTAATTTTTCTAAAAATTTCTCCACCATGCTTCGTTTCTTCTCCCTTGCCTTCTGCTGTTCCACTTTCTGCTTATTTTCTGACTTCATTTTCCATACCTATACCTACGTATTTATTTAATACTATTCCAATTACATGCCAGGTTCATCACCCCGGCTTCAATGGTACATTGCATGACCCACCTGATAGGCCTTCCTCCCTTCATTTCTACCCTTATGTATTTTGTTTTATAATATCCCAAATATTGGTAAATTCTTAAATCCCTATTTTTGAACTATGTAACTCTATATATGCCTCATGGAACAGACATCTCCGACCATCAATGCTATTTTTCCTTCTGATTATTTGAGAAGTTTTCTACCAGTCTATCTACAGATTGCAAAATATATCATCATTTAACCACATTTCCAAATATATATCCAAACTCTTTCTCTTTTCTCCTTTATATATATATATATAAATATCATTTTTCAACTTTCGTTGGGAAGTCCTTTTTTAAATTATATTAGAATCCCATTTTATTGCCTGTTCTCCACTATTTGCAGCCCCGTTCATTGGTCCACCATTTTAACGACTACGTGGTATGTAGTCGTATTTGAATATCATGCTACACACTGGGCAGCCATATTTTAACATTCTACCCACTATCTTGTTCATGCATGTAGTATGTATCAGTTATTACCCTAAGCTTCGAGCACGTATATTTATGAGCAAAGGCCGAAGCTTCTCTCAAGCGCCAATCTTATCAATTTAATAAGAATTATACGTCTCAAAAGTGCAAAAAAAGTTCCAATGAATACTCTTTGGGTATTTTATCTGAACTAGCTCAATCTCGAGGGTCTGGGAAAACAAAGTTTATCGGGAGAACAAAGCTATGGAGGATCTCACTAAGAGACGCCTTCTATCTCTAACTATAATTTCTATCTAAATCCAATCCTATTACAATAGCCCATCATTTAACAGAAACCCAGAATGTAAATAATATATATAAGTGGTAATTAACTAAGATTTATTAGCACGTGCACACATATATTAATATCTAAGACATACAATTCATTTATTCCGTTACATATACATATATAATTCATACACATATTAACGAAAGCATATGATTACACGTCAGAGTTGCATTTTCTTAAACAATTTAATAAATTATTAATTTACTTTATTTAAATTGAAATAACACGTTTCTTTAGCCATTATTAAATGTTCATTTAAGGCAGATTAAGAAAAAATCAAAGTTACCTCTTAAGAGTGAATGTTCACATGGCTGAGGCTAATAATCTGTAAGCTTACAGCATAGAGAAGATGTTGGTTTAAACAAAAAGTCACTGGTCCAAACGATGATGATAAGCTCTGAAATATTCTGACCAAAACAATCCCTATTAGAATTTAAGTAGATGAGTTTGGCTTGATTGTGAGAGGCTCTGGTTGTTAAGAGTTTCGTGGCCATTACGCTTGGTTGACTAAACGGCACATCCATAAATAAAGTTCAGGCGGGTTTCACAATATCTATCCATTGAGTGGTCTGACAAACTAGATGATTATTCTACCCCACATGTAGATGGAGTACATTATGAATAAAATTCTTAATTAATAATTAGGTTGATCAGTTTATATGTCTTTCTCTGCTTTTCTATATCACTTCACTGCCTTTCTAAAATTTAAATCAACCACTAAAATCACAGAGAACAAAAATAGTTCTATTCATTAGTGCTCTTTAACCTCACCTTTTCTTTTCTATTCTTATGCCGACGGTTCGATCTCAAGAATGCTTTTTCTTTCATTGTTCTAAAAATATGCTCGACCAGTCCTAAAAATTCCGGTGGACAGTCATTAACTGGAACTTCCCGTGGCACAACTTTCCATTCTATTGATTATTTTTCAGCCTTATAAGTTTAATGGGTTTTGCTTAAGAAACACATGTTATCAATGGCATTTAAAATCTATCTTACAATATTCTTAACAAAATATCTATTTAAAACACAAATGAATAAAAAAAAATAACGCAACTCTACATATAATTGCTTCTCTACATTCTCACATATAAATATATTAAATAATTTTCACCCATTATATTAACACATACAGCATATATATATATATATATATATATACATTCATATCTTTAATTTATTAACGTACTCATTCATACTCTTGTGTAACAGGGTTCGATCGACTATTGTAAATTTTTACCACTTCGATCTATTTACTTCGCAACAACACTAGCAATTAAACCCGTATTCGAAGCCAGTTACTGTTACAATATATATATATATATATATATATATATATGCAATAATTTATGCATGGATGTATCCAGACAACATTTAATTTATATATATATATATCATTTGTTTAATTATGCTATTTTATATAAGATAAGATTTTAGAGGGTCTTTATTCATATACTGTTATCAATGACCATTGTTATAGAAATACCATTAGCCAGTAATTAAAATTAACATATTAACTTCAATATTATTTTTAAGTTTCTGAACAGAGATGTTTGCTCATTGAAAATTCTAACAACTTCATCAATTTTAATTGTCTGAGCCAAGTTGACTTAAATCCTGCAATTTATTGTTGCAAAAGCATTCAAAAGATATTTCTGAGATTTCATTAAATTTTCATGCCTAAATGTTTATGATTTAATGGTTATGGCTATACATTATTGCCATTACTTAACATGTTTTTATTAATGGTTATGGCTATACATTATTGCCATTACTTAACATGTTTTTAATAATTTTATGTTTTGACCTATGATGAAACATTTAAAATGCAGAGAAAAAACTTTTTCTAAATATTTTAATTAATATTTCTTTTTCATTGTGGCAAAAGTAATTTGCTCTTGTGAAGTATTGTGTTTGCTATAAATTTCAATAAAAAAAATAGGTCTGATTTGTGCTACATTACAAAATATTTTGGATTTACTCTATGAATTGATTTGGGTCATTAATTATTTGTTAATTTATATGTTTGTGTGTGGTTTGGTTAACCACCTTCATAATATTACATAGTTATATTTTGTTTTTTCAGATTAAAGACATCATTTTATATCATCAATTTCTGTAATTATTGATAAAAGTATACTAGTGATTTTGCTTCTGAAGCCTGAATAATTTGTGAGTTTATTATTCTTCCAACCATGATATTGTTCATTGCATTTATGTTGGGGGCAGCCACTTTAACATCGCTGTTGATGAGAACTAGGATTTTACAGTCTCCTATAGTATTTCTTTTCTATTGAAATATAGCATTTATAATTCATAAATTTATCTCAGTCACGATGTTATAGTTATACTTTTTATTTTTACAGTCTTCTAACCACCTATATTAAACTGTAAGTTTTACCTTCTAGGAAAGGGTACAGAGATGCCTTGCTAAGTCGATTATGGATCTGGAATTTGATCATGCCAGACCCATAACTAATATAGATATTTATTTGAATTTTTGTAATATTATATAGCTGCTTTGAGAAATTTTTTTTTGTTTGCTTTTAATTTGAATTAATACTATCAATCAGGAAGCAAGTTTTATTTTTGCTTTCTAATTAACAGTGTTAGTGATGTTTTACTTGAAACATAGAGGTTTGCTTTTAATTCTTCTGGTGTAATATATCTAAGTATGAATTATTATTTTAAGGCTTTCTGTGACTTTTTTATTTGGAGTATCTGAACTAAATCTAAGATTTGCATAAGAATTGTTATAAAGTTTAATATTGGTAACATTCAAAATATAGGTCAGAAATTCTTGACATATTTTTATTATCTTTTCTTTTTGTGAATTCACTTATCTTCAATTCATAATACTTTGTAGTTTATTATGATACAATGTGCTAGAAATGTTTTGTTATGGAAAAATAAAATTTTATTGTCCAAAACTAGCTGCTAATTTTGCTTTCTTTGTCAATATATATCTTAATTTATTTTTCATGAATCTGATTTTGTTTTAAACTCTAACTGAGCTCATAACTTCTTTATATCACTATCACACTATTATTTCATATTCCTAACATCAAGTAATAGTATATATCATTTTATGCTAGTTTTAAATGTATCAATCTAATTTTTAAACAATCAGCATAAATAAAAATAACTTTGTAAGAGTCCTTATATAAAAAACGGCCCCAATAATTACAATTCAAATATTTTTCACAGATTAACCAGTATTGGCCTTTTTTATTATTTACATTCTCTAAGAAAATTTTATTTGTATACTAATTAGTATTAAGATTTTTCAAAAACATAATATTCAATTTGTTTATATATTTTTTATATTTTTCAAAATATTTTGTCAGCTGACTGACTGCCTTTATTGTTTACCAATTTAATGGGCGCATTCCTTTTGTGGGAATAAATAGTTTCCACCAAATAAGTGATAATTCATAATTACATTTATACAAAGAGAATCTAAACATGTAGATAATATATTAAAGATATGATTTTAAAAACGTGTACCTGCCACTGATAGGTAAATATTTGAAAAACTTTTCATAAATCAGATCAGACTAAAGGTAAGTACATGTATATCTATCTGGTTTTTTTTAAAAATTATAATCTCTTTATTGTTTTTATATTTGTACATCAGTTGATAATCAGTTTATGTATTTCTTTATTTTTGTCTTTCCAAGAACTTTGAGAATACCTTAAGTGGTTTTCCTTAATTGATATACTCAAAGTAAAAGCAGACAAACTCTGCTTGTTTTTCTTTTACACGTTAACTGACTTGAGGCAGTTAGTAGGAGGGAGGGGTCTTTTTAGAAAAGTTTTAGCAAATTAAACATACAGATGTTTTAGCCAGTTTTTATTTTGTTTAACTCAAATCTTTTTTATTTTTAGTTTAGTTATACTGGATACTTTATATGGATTAAAAAAAAGCAAAACAAATACATCCCAAGGCTATTTAATACTTTAATTATTCCAAATCATAAATAGTTTTTATTTTAGGGAAATGTTCATTATTTATGAATGACGAAGAATTAATTTATTTTCTTTTCATCTTTTTTGTCTTTTTTTTTTTTGAAGTTAAACCAGCTATAAATTTTCACAAAATAATTGGCCAAATTTTACAGATATGAAATTGTTGCAATATATATAAAGGTTTCTCTTAAGTATTTTAATGACTGGGCTCATTAAGTTTTATAATGTAGCTCTTTTAAAATTGAGATTAAATTGCGTTAAGAGGGTGGCAAAAACCTCCTTCCCCCGTTGATGATTTATAGATATCGCTTGTCATAGTTCTCTTTTGCCTAGTTAATCGATTATGTATTTAGGGAAATGACTTAATACAGAAATAAAATACAATGTTTAAAATTGTATATACTATGAATATAAGTTTGGAAATAAAAATATTATATTTACTGAAAGGGAAATAAACATATGTATTTATTATATTGTTATTTTTAAAAAAAAAAAAAAAACAAATATTTAAAAAAATAGAAATAGGTGCTGATTAGATATTTAATTAATCATTATGTCCCGAGAAATACTTTTGAATATGATATAGTATTATTCTAAGCAATTTATTTTAAAATAGTAATCCAAATACTTTAAGGATTGCTTTCTTCACATTGCTATTACTGTATATGGTACCTGTGAATGCTCTATTCTTTTTTTTTTTTCCATGTGTCATAGCATCGGCCGGGACGCGAACCCACAACCGTCTGCAACCAACTACTTGCTTGCATGACGGCTGCGATCCCTCTCGGCTAACAACGCAAGACTATGCTCTATTCTTGTATAGAGAAAACCTATCTTCTTGCAGTATTTCTTATTTTTTCACACATTGGTAAATCTGTAAAAGCAAGCTGCAAAATCAATGTATATAAAGCTATTGATTAGAATAAATATACCACTAACTCCAAAGAATTTTTACTGCTTAAAACATACCTCAAATGAACATTGCTTTTACGAATGCTCAACTTAAGTAATCCTTTAAGTAATTGGAAATTTCTGATATGAAAAATGGACTTTATGAGATCTACATAGTTTTTTTTCCAGGTTTGACAATAATGCCACCTGGATATAAATTTTCTAGACATTATTCAGTAACAGATTCAGGGCATATTATGATCATTTCACTATCTATTTAACAAATAAGGATTTGACAATATTTAACTTATGTAATTTTGTTTAAAAAAATCAAACTATGAAATACATAATTAATGGTGTTTAATTTGTGCATGTCATAGAAAAATTAAAGGACTTGATAAAGCTATTGGTGAATCTATCTCATGATTGGAATCTCTACAAATTAATTTATCATATTTGTGAATAATTTATATCAAAAATAAAAATCTATATAATAAATAAATCTCCTTTAACACTATTTTAGAATTAAATATATATCATAATAATGTCAGAGACAATGCAAATAATTCTATTCAATATTACATACTGATATATCTTTTCATTAATATATTTAAAAAAAAAGATTTACTTCTAAAGCAAGGAAATAATTTTTTTTTTTTACATTTAACAGCCTTTATATTTATTATGCTATCAAATCTAATTATAATTTGAAGAAGAAAATTATAGGCAACACAAAAATGTTAAAAATGATTTTTACAATGACTATAAAAATTCAATGTATAAAATATGAATAAATTCTCATATATCATATCACATGCTAGGTTTTTCACTGATTGCCTGTTATAATGACTTAACCTCTTTTACAGGAAATTTTTACCAAAAATATTATGATGTTGCCTAATTATAGTTTTTTTATTATTTTTTATTCTAAATATATTCTGTCAGTGAAAAAACAAAGTATTTTCCTTCTTTATAATTTGTTTAGATAATAAGAGTACCAAACTCTCCATGTAGTAGTGCCACCAGTAAAAAGTGGTTGCTGGAGGATTGTATTAGATCCTACAGTCTAAGTGCAGTGCTGATGAAAGTCACAAGCTAGAAACTAGTCTGTGGATGTCGGATAAGTAGGCATTAGATAGGGATTTTATGCATAAACCTTCCTGCATCCATTGATTATGAAGAGTTGCACTTGGTGTCACTACTATATAGAGATTGGTACTCTTATTAATAGCATGTATAAGCTTATGGAATGGTGATCATGTATTGTCTAGTTAATGTTAAAAAGGCATGCTTACAAGGAAAAGAATACATCAATTAGTCTTATGATTTTTGTATTATCATTAAATAAAAAAAAAAAGAATGCCTTTTATTATATTTATAAGGGATCTGTGTCTCAGGTTTGCACAATATATTTGTTGGAATATTCTAACATATACAATGAATTTAATTGAACTACATCACAGAAAAATATTTAGTTTTCTGAAGAAAAAAAAATTACACACAGCAAACCTCAATCATTTAATCTAAAAGGCTGAATTGTTAATCAGCCAAGCCAAAAAGTGACTGAAAAGCCATTGAGTTTTTTTTAAATATGAAATCAAATTCAAAGCATTTAAAATTTCTTGCATTTGAAATATTTAAAATATATGACAGATACTTTTCTAAATTATTAAGAATAAGGAAAATTAATAATTTATTGTAAATTTAAGAACCAACAAAAATAAAATTGCTTTTATTTTTAACTGGTCAGTTTATATTACATCTTGATTCCTGCTTCATGGGTACTTTATAAAAGTGAAAAATAAAGTTGGAATTTTTGCATGTCTCTGTATACTTCTAGTTTTTATTTCAAAATTTTTTATATTTTCCATCACAATAATTTCTACCATCAACAAAAACACGGTGGTTGGTAATCCATGATGGGAAGCAACTTATTCAATAATATGCTTAAAAATTCTGTTTTGTGTGTGTGTAGATAATAACTATCATTATCATTATTAGTGAATTCAAATATTAATACTAGAATGTGAAATATTATAAAATCCTGTCTTCTTAAATTTTTTTTTTCTATAACTAATTGATATACAAACAGTTTATCAACTAATTGATATACAAACATACTCTGTTTAATAAAATAGAATATATTAAATCTTATATTCTAATATAATAATATGCAATTAATTTAATATTACTTATAATAAATGCAATAATATGATTTGTTGTTAACTCTTTTAAATTGTTTTCTTTTCCACAGTGAAAGTAAAATCTAATTTTTGAACAAAAAAAAAAAAAAAAAAAGGAGGAAAATAAAAAGCAAAAAGTTATTGAGGGCGACTGCTTTATTGATTTGTGTGAACAGCAAAAATAAACGCCTATGATAGTTGTTGATTATATAATCTATTTATTTGACATGTTATAATGCTGACTTTTAATTATTTAACTATGCAGTTTTATTTGAGCCTAACTGCTCAAAAATATGTAGTCCCCCCATCCCTAGCAGAATTTTTTGATTTTACTATAGAAACAAGAAAAAAAAGTATATTATTTTTCACCAAGTAGTCTCTCTTTTTGGCAATATATAGTTTTCACTTATGACATTCTTTGAAGAGCATCATTCTTTTATCCAAACTAAAAGTCTGACTTGGAATACAGTCTTTTAATTACGTAAATTTTAAATGTAGATGACCATTGTTTTATTAGCATAATGAAAATGTTTTACGAGCAAAGCATACCTAATACATGTCTTAGTTATAGAAAATATAGAAAATGTTTTCTGACCATGGACAAACCTAGCATCACATGTTCATAATGATTTGCAACTTTATTATTATGAAAAACTGCTTCAATTCATTTATAGAGGTGAGTTTCCAACATTTATATTTAGTACATTTTTGCTAATGTGTATTTATAGAAAATGATTTGCATAATTATTTGTTCCATAATAATCTTTTGTAGTAATGTGTTAACATAAATCGAAGTATTTCAATATTTTAGCATTTCTAATTTGATAATGATACCTAGTCTACAAGTAAAGGGGAACAGTAGGGACAGTGGTGAAATATTTTTTTAAATTTTTTTATTGGATGATACGATCTAGCATTACCCATGATGTCTTCTTTTTTCATCATTACTTTCTCATTCATAGGTAAAACTTATTTACTCATATTGCCATCATTGTTAAAACAAATTCACATTTTAAGTTAAAGCTGCCAAAACTCATTTCAGGCATTCACCCTTCAGTGATGGAGGTTTGATACAGTAGTTGACATAAATAATGTGTTTATTTAAGTAAAAATTATTATTTGTGCAATCTAAGATTTATAACTCAGAAAATCCAAAATCTTTCATTTTTATAAATAAGAAATCCCATTAACATATATATAAAATTTATAAAAAATCTATATAATATTAAAAATCTGCATAAAAGTATATAATAACTAAACTCTAACATTTTCTTATATTATAAGAGGAAAAAGTTTTTCCAGTCTTATGTAAAGTTTATAAAATTAATATATATATATTGTGAATGTTCAAATTGATGATCCAGGTATATATATATATATATAAAATAAACAATTCAGTACAATATAAGTTTAACTAAATAGGATCGATATTATTTTATATATTTCATATATGAATGCAGTCACCATAGTAACATTATTATATACAGTTCAATGTTTTTTGTGTTGTGTATATGTGTTTATAAATTAATTTAAAAAAAATATTATTATTAAAAAATATAGATATGTGTAAATTATTGATGTTTATCAATAATTTAAAAGGTTATTATATCAATTTTGTATTTTGGTTTGTAAAATAATAAAAAAAATTGTAATCGAATTTGGATTTAATTTTCATGTATCTTTTTCTCCGAACTTACCCCAAAACCGCGCGAAAAGAAACTATAAGAAAATTGATAGAATTGAGTTTTTAATTGAGTAATATTGTATGGTCGTCAAGATACGAAAAACGTCAGAAAGAGAACATATAAAAAAGACGCGACAGAATATAACAGGACTCTTTATCATTTTGCAATAGTAAAGGATAGATCTATTTTCTGTGTCTTAACAAATAAATTTTTTCAATATTTTTTTTTGTGTGTAAAACCATAAAACATGGAAAAATAGTGGAATTATCTGCCCGTTCAATCATTTAGCGGGCAGTTGCGAAAAGTTTCCGGGGAAGCGACAGCAAAGTAAAAAAAAAAAAAAACCTATGAAATAAAAAAAAAATGCTTTATAAAAAAAAATGGATTGGCGTAAACATCGTCTCACGAGCAAAGGAACAAGACCCAACTGGATCAATTCACATCATAATAGGGATAATCAAAGTGCACTCACCTCTTCGGACGGAAAAAGAAAACTTTTAATGAAGTATTGTAAAGTTTACGATTATTATTTCTGACGGAGAAACTTCTCTTTACACTATAACTGAAGTCAATCGATAGACCAATAAATAGTGAACGAACAGACTTATATATATATGGTATGATTTTTTTTTATATGAAATGTGTGTGTATTAATTTTTTTTTATATGTAATAAAATGGGATGATTTTTTTTTAATTATCTCTAAAAGTAATATAATTTATTAAATGAAAATGATCGGAAAGACTCAAATATATTTATTATTTCATATTCATTTATCCGTAATTATTTTGATAAACAAATAGATTTTGATACCCTCCTATTTCACATTTTGGTATCGGTTATATGTAAATTTTTTTTAGTAAAATATCTAAGAGCCTTTCCCGTCATTTACTCATTCATTTTTTTTTTTGTCGTTATCGTTATTGCAACACATATATAGAGATACACATAGCAATTTGATCATTTTATTTAGTCAACCAATCTAAAATATAAAGTCATTTCGGATGTATTTTATCATTAATATTGCCAATTTTCTTTTCTATAATCTAATAAATTGAGTTAATTTAAATATCAAGACTAGTTTAATTATTTTGTTTTATTTGGATTGCGTAAGACGGCGTAGCTATTTAAGTAACAGGATTCAAACTCAGCTTGGTAAGCGAATTGGAATATAAGATAAGGTATGTTTTGCTTATTAGTATTTTATTTTGTTTCTATATGAATTTCATATTTATATTTGCATTCGAATATTATATATACATATTATCATTTATCTTAGTTAATATTACAAAGTCAATCATTTCATGTTTGTCTGATTCCGTCATAAAAATCTAAATAGATTATACTTTATCGTTTGGTTCAGAATAATTCGTCTTGGATATTTTTCTTAAACTCCTATAAAATGAAGAGAATAAACTTCATTGACCGATTTAATTGAATATTGTTTTGATTTGTATAAATATCAAATATAATCATATGTTTTAATTGTTCCAATCAATTTTTATTCAATTGTTTAAAATTTCAAACAAGTTGTATTAATACTCACAGGTGAATAAACATCCAATAGAAGCTCGATATATCTTTTATGTAATGTGGTTGGACATTGTAAAGTTAGAGATGAGCTAATAGAGTGTTGATATTAAACTCCAGTGAAGTATTCTATTTTAAAACCTAAACGAAGCACTAATTAAGCATCATTTTATTGGAAGATATTTGTGAATTATTTATAAATTATTTTGTAGCTTCTTAGTAAACCATCGACGTCTATTAATTTGTTTAAACATTTAAGTGAGCGCATAAATTTTCAAAGTGTTTATAAAATTATAATAAAACCAGTTGATACCCACAGAAAATTATTAATTAGAGATTGAAGTAGAAAGAATTGTATATCGCTTATTGACACGAGTGTTTATCTTTCTATTTAGCGTTTATTAAAATAGATATATGTATATTTGGGTTCAAGTATTATTTTGTTTTGATATTTAAATAATGTCTATATGTAAACAAATGTTTTGTAAAGTACTATTACGGATACTTAGAAGCTTATCCATTAAGTTAAAAAGGCAGCATCTTTAAATAATAAAGTAGATTTAAATTACTATAACAGTAACAGGCTAATAAAATATATATTGGAATCTGTTTTAGTTATTAATTGGATTTGATTTTGATTAGATTGCCAATCAAGTAGTTAGCCTAATCCTATATTATTGTTTAGGGCAATAGTAGTTGGTTTCACTGCTCTTTGCAATTTATGTTGTAATTGTGATGGATTTGTTGATGTCTGGAGCAGATAGTCTCATTATTCCTCCATTTCACTTATAACTTAAGTAAATTAAACTTTAAGAGAGATTATTTGTGCTTTGTGATGGTTTATTACATAACGGCGACCCGATTGAGCTAGACCAGATTAATTTAAATTAGATTTTTAGATTTTTTTATCAGATCAGATTGATCATCCTAACCATCACCTTCATCCATCAATTCAATCAGTTACAAATTGGCACCAACATTTTGGGCCTTCTTTCTTCAATTTAAATGGAATACAGCATTCAACAATTCCGACGGTTACAAAATGGCGCGCCAACTCGGGCCGAAATAACCAATTAAAGACCCAAGTTTGAGTCTCATATAGATGCTAAAACATGGTATTATTTTTATATGCATTGGTGGAGTTATATAGCTGATTATATTGTGTCATAGGTTTAAATAAGATATTAGAATATTTGTTGTTGTCGTTCTTTGGGGATTTTATTCGCAGCTGCAGGATTGAACGGATAGATATGTTTTATGTAAGAATAAATAAAAGTAAAGTATTTCGCAATTTATTTAAAATAGAGATATTATATTTGACATAAATAGAAAATAAAAATGGAAAGCAATAAGAAAGAAAAATTATCAAAACCTGAAGGAGATTTGTATCCAATTCTGAAAGAATTAATGGAAAAGATGGGTGATATGAAAAGTGATATAAATAAAAAATTTTGTGATATGAATAGTGAAATAAATAATAAATTTTGTGATATGAATAGTGAAATAAATAATAAATTTAGTGACATGAGTAGAGATAATCAAATGTTAAGAGAAGACATGAATAATAAACTGGGTGATATGATTAAAGAAAATAAAGAACTTAGAGAGGAGGTAAATATTAAAATTGGCTTGTGCAAAATCGAGCTGAATGCTACTAATGCCAAGTTTGAGGAATTTAAATATGACTTAGATGCTCAGTTAAAAAAATCTGATAGTAAATGTGATAGCAGATTTAATGAGTTAAGGGACCAGTTAAATAAATCACAAGAAAGATTAGAAAATAGATTTGAAAACTTGAGTGAGGAAGTTAAAAATTGTAAAGTTGGGCACAAAGAATTAGAGAAAAAGTACACAAAATTTGAGAAAGCTTACAAGGATGGTCAAGAGGCTTCAAAAGTAGAAGTAAACAATCTTAAGCTAGAGGTTAAGGATCTTCAAAGCCAGATGAAAGTTGAATATAAAGAGGTATGCAAGAAACATAACAAGGCTGATAATGAAATAAAGAAATTACAGAAAGTGTGTAAAGAATCGCAGAATAGTCTACTAGGTGTCCAAGAAGAGTTAAGCAACATTGAGCAAGTGAAGGCAAGAGAGTTAGACGATTTAAAGGATAGACTAGATAGTCACCAATCATCATTGCAACAGTTAGAAAATTATGCTAAAAATCAAGAAGAGGTTTATAATGAAATTAAAGATAATAGCAAGATACTGAAACAAGAAATAAATAGTCATTTGGAGAAACAGGAAATAAATCTCAATCATAGGATATCTATAATGTTGGAAGATAAAATAGTAGGAATAAAGGATACTATGGTAAAAGGTAATGATAGTCTAATGGATAAACCATATCAATATTTGGCCACAGAAAATAAGTTAAATAGAAGTGATCATGATATACCATCAATGTATGGGGATGAGAATAATAAATTAATACATAGTCCAGAAGAAATTAAGAAAGAAAGGATAGATGGAAACATAGCAAGGTTTATCCAACTCAAAGTCTTCAAGGGTGATTATGATGAAAACCCCATAGAGTATCTAAGCGCACTGGAAGAGCTATTCTCATTAAGTAGATTAAGTGAGATGGAAAAATTGTCGGTGGCTAGTAATCATTTGAGTGCATCTGCCAAACATTGGTGGAAGTCCTTGTTTAATAAGCCCGAAACATATGGGGATTTTAAATATGTATTGTTGAATAGTTTTTGGGGGGAAGACAAACAGGACAACATTAGGCACCAGATTAGCCAAGATAAATATAGTGTTAGTAAGGGTAGCTTGACTCAATTTTTCCGGATGCAGACAGCAAAATTGAAAATGCTGACCGCATATCCGTTGTCGGAAAACCAAATAATTCGTATCATTAGGAGAAACCTGCCACGCCATATTGAGCAAACTCTGATTGCTGCCGATAGGCATACTGTTGAAGAGGTGTCCGATATACTTGGATCACTTGAGGCAAGTGAAGCACCTGCAGGAAGTGGTCATAAATACCACAGAAATGATCCTACTTACAATGTTTCTCCCATTAAATATTATAGAAATAGAAGGACCTTAGATAATAGAAATGATAGGTATTATAGAGGCACTAAATATGCCAAGTCTTTAGCACCAGTAAATACAAACAGGGCTAATCCCAAAGGTTATGATAGAGCAGAAAAGGGTGCATGTGCAGCAGGAAGTTATCCTGTCAGCATATCACAGAATACACCTGTGAAAATGCTAGGGGCTAGGCCTAAGACTAGTCCTTTAAATTAAAAATGGCCTCGTTGGAATGTTCCTCACTGCGGGAGCCTCATAGTAGAGACAAATCAGTGACCCACAGAATTATAAGTTCAAAAAGTTTTTGAATATATATGAGGGACCATTCCAAATAAAAAGAAAAGTGGGGGAGAATGCATTTCTCATAGAAACCCCGGAAGGTGAAAAAGGTACCTTCAATGCCCGAAGCTTAAAGCCAGTAGCACCACCCAATTAAATAAAAAGACATTCACTAAAGTAACTTTATTAGTATGTCTCATGATATTTATTATTATGACCAAAAGTCATTAGTAATAGTGTAGATACACATATGAAAGACTAAAAAAAAAAAAAATAGAGTGAGAAATATTTATAGTCAAAGTACTTTTGAAGATTTTCATTGTATAGTATGCAAGTACTGTTTAAAATTAAACCTTGTAGAATTGACTAACGATGGTGAATGTGTTATTTAATGCATTGGAGATGTAGAGTGTAAGATTTTAATGTCTGTGCTATTTGTAAATTGTAAATATTTGTATAGTTAAGTCTTTTCTTTGAGGAAGTTGGCAGAACTATAGATGTGTGTTGTGGCTCATAACTCTATATAAAATTATATTGAAGTCTGAAGTCGACAGATGTCCCAGACTTATTATTATTCATTGGCAGGTAGGAAGAAATCCTTAATGGCAGGATTTATCTTTTAATATGAGTTATAATTTTAAAGAGAAATGTTTAGTAGTTTCCCTAACCTGTATAAAATAAAGCTATTCAAACATAAATGTCCCTGATTAGCATCAATGTAGAGCACAGCTTAGTTTGTAAAGTAGTTGTCAGATCCTCCAGAAATTAAAATTAGGTTTAATTGACATTTAATCAGTTTACTTTAGTATTAGAAGTGATTTAAAAATGGGATATCTCTGTTGTTTTGAATCTCCAGCTCACTGTATGAGTTAATTTTCATTTGTTTAGATTATTTTATAGGAAAAGTGACTTTAAAGGTTGATATTTTCAATGTCCAAAGCAGGAATTGAATAAATATAAGATATTAAATAACTAAAGTTACATTCTCATTATAGGACAATATTGAATGTTTAAAATTTAGGCCCATAGTAGTGTCACTGAAGTGAACTACAGATATGTCTAAAGAAAATAATAATAAAAGCTATTGTTGAGTTTTAAGAAAATAAAACCGTGAATATGTATATATTTTAACAATGCAATGAAAATATATGATTATTAGAGAGTAACTAATAATATTTGGCTTATAAATGAATTTTGTTCCATAATATATTTGGCTTGTATGAAGCAAATACTAAATGATTTTCTTGTTTGACTCTAATTTTAGAGCATTGTTGTCCAGAAAGTTGCAGAGAGGAATATAAAGATGTAATAATTTGATTGTGAAATTAAAAAAAAAAAAAAAAATACATATAGGTGAACTAATTAGTCAAGCATAAATGGAATGAACGAATTCCACATTGCTTCTATGAGAATAAGATATTTGAAATTTTTTTTTTACTAACATTTCAAATGATATTAAAATCAAGACAGATGGAAATGATAGACGTTTATCTGTGCAGAAATTAAAATGTTTAATGATTTTAGAGAGGGAAAGAAAAGGGTGTCGTTATTTTTTTTTTTTTTTCTGTAGAGGGGAGATGTTGTGAATGTTCAAATTGATGATCCAGGTATATATATATAAAAAAAAAAATAAACAATTCAGTACAATATAAGTTTAACTAAATAGGATCGATATTATTTTATATATTTCATATATGAATGCAGTCACCATAGTAACATTATTATATACAGTTCAATGTTTTTTGTGTTGTGTATATGTGTTTATAAATTAATTTAAAAAAAATATTATTATTAAAAAATATAGATATGTGTAAATTATTGATGTTTATCAATAATTTAAAAGGTTATTATATCAATTTTGTATTTTGGTTTGTAAAATAATAAAAAAATTGTAATCGAATTTGGATTTAATCTTCATGTATCTTTTTATCCGAACTTACCCCAAAACCGCACGAAAAGAAACTATAAGAAAATTGATAGAATTGAGTTTTTAATTGAGTAATATTGTATGGTCGTCAAGATACGAAAAACGTCAGAAAGAGAACATATAAAAAAGACGCGACAGAATATAACAGGACTCTTTATCATTTTGCAATAGTAAAGGATAGATCTATTTTCTGTGTCTTAACAAATAAATTTTTTCAATATTTTTTTTTGTGTGTAAAACCATAAAACATGGAAAAATAGTGGAATTATCTGCCCGTTCAATCATTTAGCGGGCAGTTGCGAAAAGTTTCCGGGGAAGCGACAGCAAAGTAAAAAAAAAAAAACCTATGAAATAAAAAAAAAAAATGCTTTATAAAAAAAAATGGATTGGCGTAAACATCGTCTCACGAGCAAAGGAACAAGACCCAACTGGATCAATTCACATCATAATAGGGATAATCAAAGTGCACTCACCTCTTCGGATGGAAAAAGAAAACTTTTAATGAAGTATTGTAAAGTTTACGATTATTATTTCTGACGGAGAAACTTCTCTTTACACTATAACTGAAGTCAATCGATAGACCAATAAATAGTGAACGAACAGACTTATATATATATGGTATGATTTTTTTTTATATGAAATGTGTGTGTATTAATTTTTTTTTATATGTAATAAAATGGGATGATTTTTTTTTAATTATCTCTAAAAGTAATATAATTTATTAAATGAAAATGATCGGAAAGACTCAAATATATTTATTATTTCATATTCATTTATCCGTAATTATTTTGATAAACAAATAGATTTTGATACCCTCCTATTTCACATTTTGGTATCGGTTATATGTAAATTTTTTTTAGTAAAATATCTAAGAGCCTTTCCCGTCATTTACTCATTCATTTTTTTTTTTGTCGTTATCGTTATTGCAACACATATATAGAGATACACATAGCAATTTGATCATTTTATTTAGTCAACCAATCTAAAATATAAAGTCATTTCGGATGTATTTTATCATTAATATTGCCAATTTTCTTTTCTATAATCTAATAAATTGAGTTAATTTAAATATCAAGACTAGTTTAATTATTTTGTTTTATTTGGATTGCGTAAGACGGCGTAGCTATTTAAGTAACAGGATTCAAACTCAGCTTGGTAAGCGAATTGGAATATAAGATAAGGTATGTTTTGCTTATTAGTATTTTATTTTGTTTCTATATGAATTTCATATTTATATTTGCATTCGAATATTATATATACATATTATCATTTATCTTAGTTAATATTACAAAGTCAATCATTTCATGTTTGTCTGATTCCGTCATAAAAATCTAAATAGATTATACTTTATCGTTTGGTTCAGAATAATTCGTCTTGGATATTTTTCTTAAACTCCTATAAAATGAAGAGAATAAACTTCATTGACCGATTTAATTGAATATTGTTTTGATTTGTATAAATATCAATTATAATCATAGTTTTGTTGCCAATCAATTTTTATTCAATTGTTTAAAATTTCAAACAAGTTGTATTAATACTCACAGGTGAATAAACATCCAATAGAAGCTCGATATATCTTTTATGTAATGTGGTTGGACATTGTAAAGTTAGAGATGAGCTAATAGAGTGTTGATATTAAACTCCAGTGAAGTATTCTATTTTAAAACCTAAACGAAGCACTAATTAAGCATCATTTTATTGGAAGATATTTGTGAATTATTTATAAATTATTTTGTAGCTTCTTAGTAAACCATCGACGTCTATTAATTTGTTTAAACATTTAAGTGAGCGCATAAATTTTCAAAGTGTTTATAAAATTATAATAAAACCAGTTGATACCCACAGAAAATTATTAATTAGAGATTGAAGTAGAAAGAATTGTATATCGCTTATTGACACGAGTGTTTATCTTTCTATTTAGCGTTTATTAAAATAGATATATGTATATTTGGGTTCAAGTATTATTTTGTTTTGATATTTAAATAATGTCTATATGTAAACAAATGTTTTGTAAAGTACTATTACAGGTACTTAGAAGCTTATCCATTAAGTTAAAAAGGCAGCATCTTTAAATAATAAAGTAGATTTAAATTACTATAACAGTAACAGGCTAATAAAATATATATTGGAATCTGTTTTAGTTATTAATTGGATTTGATTTTGATTAGATTGCCAATCTAGTAGTTAGCCTAATCCTATATTATTGTTTAGGGCAATAGTAGTTGGTTTCACTGCTCTTTGCAATTTATGTTGTAATTGTGACGGATTTGTTGATGTCTGGAGCAGATAGTCTCATTATTCCTTCATTTCACATATAACTTAAGTAAATTAAACTTTAAGAGAGATTATTTGTGCTTTGTGATGGTTTATTACATAACGGCGACCCGATTGAGCTAGACCAGATTAATTTAAATTAGATTTTTAGATTTTTTTATCAGATCAGATTGATCATCCTAACCATCACCTTCATCCATCAATTCAATCAGTTACAAATTGGCACCAACATTTTGGGCCTTCTTTCTTCAATTTAAATGGAATACAGCATTCAACAATTCCGACGGTTACAATATATATATATTTCTTGTCACTGTATTGTAATATAAAGCCTAATTATATATATATATATATATTAATTCTAATATTCTCATAGATAAGTATTATTTCTGGGAGCTTCTGAGTAACAAACATATAATAGCTAAATAGCTGATGTTTCAGCACAATAACAAGTACTTTAATCAGAGCTTCTTTTTTCTTAAATCATAAGAATGTGTGTGGTGAAGTTTTTAATCGTTATTTTTTTTTCTTTAGTATTTTCTCCTCATTCTCAAATTCTATTACTTGAGAAGTTTTAAAAAATATCTTATCCTCCAATAGCTTTTTCCAAATATTGTTAATTTTCTTTAATTCACACTTTTCATTTACACTTTGGACCTTTTAAAAATTTCTATAGTTTCCCTTAGCAATCTCTGATCATATTGTTCAATTTTTGCCAGAATATGTGTTTTATTAACATTGATGTCATGGTTATTTAATTTAATGTATAAATAAATGGCCAATGAATTAAATTATTGTCTAACTACCAAAATCTGTTCTTTCTTTCTTAGATTTATTCTATGATTTGTCTGTTTAATGTATGAATGTGTGTGTATATATATATATATATTCCCAAGGATCTTTATGATATATATGTCTAAAATATCTAAAATGTACAAGAAATATATATAATATTGAAAGAGTAATATTTTGATATCTTTCAATTTACGAAAATATAGAACTTAAGCTGAATAGCCTATGCTGCTGAAATTATTTGATGTTCAAATAAAAACTTGGTTTGGAACATAAATATTTATATTATATGAAATAAAATTAAAAATATATAATATATATATATGAAATAATATTATAGAATCAATATTCTAAAATAGTCTGCATATAATATATATATATTGTAAACAATATTAAAACAGAGTATTTAGTAGCATTTATTGTACCAAGTATATTTTCAATGTTTTCATATCATATTCATGGTTTGGTTCATTATATATTCATTTTGTGTAATGAATCACACCTCTTTTATTTTATATTTGCGATCTTTTCTTTCTTTGCACATAACTTTAGTACCACTCAGATCACAATTATGGTCATGCTGTCTTTCATGATTATGCAAGATAGAAGAATTAACAGTTTCAGGCTTAACATTAGATTTTTTTACATTAATGAAAGTGAGATCATTCTAGTTCTAAGATTTGCCCTGGTTTCAACATAATATACATATGGCTAATCTTTTAGCTGTAGTTTACAGCATAGACCAAAATGGCCAGTCCAATATTAAAATTTTGTCCTTTGTGTTGTTAATAAGCTTGTTTAATTTATGGGGGTTCTGAATCTGACATTACATTCATCTGAGCATATTTATGCTATTTTATTACTTGTACATGATAAATATGGTCAGCAATCCATCTTTTATTATTTCTAGTATTGGCTGTTTTATTAATTATTTTGATTTTGAATTGATCTATATATCTATGTATGTGCATTCTGTGATAGCCTGCTTTTATCAAGTCACCACATAATGTTGAATGTTCTCAGTTCTGCCCAATTCATATTGACACAAATAATACTTGCAGTATAAAAAAAAATTAGCCCTGCAAATTTATGAGACATAGATACTTCAGATTTTACATTGATGCATTCTCTAATATGTTTTTTTATATCCATTGTAGTGCATTATGTGTTCATTTTAATTTTAAATCCAGATATTGAATTATATTATTTTCTTTGAGTTCAACTGTCTAATTCAAATCTGAATTTGTGTTCAAGTCTTTAAACATGTTATTAATTATATTTTGAAGTGAACTTACAAAAACATTGTTCAAATAATATTTACATAAATAATTTTGTGTGTATAATATAGAGTCTATTATATTTGCTTCATTGTAAGCCAGAATCTGACTACATATGATTGTAGTAATGGATAAGCCCATTGACCAAGACACTGCCATTTCAAATTCTTGCCCTTTGCATATAACCATGATGTCATTGTATAACCAATTTAAGAATTCTATGATCAATTCCATTCTATATGTGTTTGTATTCTTGTTTCTTAATAATTCAGTGATAATTTTTATTAACTCTTTAAGTTTAACTGATCCCATAAAGTTCTGTTACAAAAGGAAGTCATTCGATGTTTCTTAGAAATAGTACCACTTTTCATAATGTCTGCAAATTCATATGCCAGTTTTATGATATGTTGGCCAAAATCTAATTCTTATTTTAGCATTTGGGTGACAAATTTGGAAGTTTCATGGGAGTACATTCTGCCAAAGTCAATCATTGTCTAATTGGATGGCGTTCCATGTGCATTTTCATTTTCACAAATAATCTAGGAAATTGAATGTTAGATGGATACATTTATAAGTATTGATGCTTATCATATAATTTATTTGCTAATTATTTATATATGCACATTCTAAATATGCTTTTTTAATTTTGACATTGTAATTATTAAGTCTATTAAACTTTAAAGCAGCAATGTGCATCATTTTTTCTTCAAACTTGTTATTATTTATCAGTATAAAGCAATGGCCTTTATCTTCCATCATACATGTAATTTTGTTTTTAGCAAGGGTTGTTTTCAGTTCTTTGACACTCTTCAACCAAGTTGAGCAATTCAGAGGTTTTGTATCAGCTTTTAATGTTGTTGCTGCCCTATTAAATAATTTTTTTTATCTTTTTCATTTTTATAAGCAGTTTCTAATTCTGTGATCATTGGGGATTTAACCATTCTCCACCAACAAACTGAGGTTCAGTATTAAGTATTGTAGCATATTTAAATGCCACTCTATATTTTCTCCCTTTTGTTTCAATGCTAAAAATTTAAATTTTTTGTCAAATCTTGTTTCTAGTTCTCAATTTAATTTTGCACATCTTTTTATGATCCTTTGCAGGAGAACAATATGTTGTTCTTTATGCTTGTTTTGGCAACAAACAGTATCTTTTAATACCAAAAATATGAATTTGTCATTAAAATATTTTATATGAACTATATTCAATAAATAAATCAATTTGTTATCAAAAAATAATACATTATCTTTGTTTTTCATTAATTTAAAAAAATATTTTTTTTCAATTTTTTAAGAGCATGTGGTAGAAAAAATAACAGATCAAAGAATTTATATTTAATCCCAACCAAGTCTCAAAGATGTCTTAATTCAGATTTATACAGATTTATGTACTTTGTAAAAAATGCTTCAAAACAATTAATAATTTTAGTACCTGTATTAAAAAATGTAAGAAGTATAATTAGAAACTTTTTTTTAATGAAGAAAAATGAGCACTTATGATAAAAACAAAAACAAAAAAAAGAACTTAAAAGATATGTCTTCCTATTATAATAAAAGATCTTGGAAAATTATGTCCAAAACTTGGAAAGTACTATAGAAATTTTAACTTACTATAATTGATCTTTCTTTCTTAAAAAAATCAATGTCTTACCTAATTGTTTTTCTTTCAATAAAAACAATCAATGTTGCACATCTGCAATGATTCTCTGAAATATTTGTAAGAAGGTTGTTATTATTCAATTACTTCATGATCCAATCCATTACTATTGCAGATTTAAAATTACATTCATCAAGCAAAATAATATATAAATGGACTTATAATTTTGATGAGATAATAAAACATGGAAATCCAATGCATATGTGATTAGTCTCCCAAGCAATTATTATTAAGATATTTATAAAAATAAATGTTTTTGATAGTTTTTAGTATGGTTTGCAATACAACATGCACAACAAAATTAACCAATTGTAACTTTAATAGAACATGAATTTAGTGAAACTGGAGAAAGTATAACATGTTAACACAATAGTCCCTAGAAAGTTGATAAAAATGTTTTTATTAGTTAAAAAATATATATGATTTGTACATTACAGAATTTAAACGTTATTCACTAGAAGTACAATAATAAAAAATAGAAGTTTAATGAGACATGATACATTGTTGTACATATACCGTAATCCAAATCCAATGTCAAGTTGTGTAATTTAGCAGCAAGTGGAACTTATGTGTATATATTAATCAATCTATCCTATGAACAGATCCAGAGAGCAATCATATCACAAATTTCTTCATTTTATTCTTTTCATTGACCAGCTTTTCAACTCCACCTATCTCTTTCCATTTCTTATATAAACTTTTTTGTCCTTTCTTCTTGTTTTTACTCACCATTCTCTTCAAAACATCTTTGATTAAAACATTCTTTTTTATTAATATATGTCCAATCCAATTTCTCTTTTTATCTCTAATTTTTCAATCAATCTTTCTTTATCATTTATGTTTTTCAAAATTTTTTCATTTGTCATATTAATCATCCATCTGATTATTTTCCATATTTCAAAGACTTCCAATCTTTTCCTAACATGTGTGTGTATATATATTTAATTATTTCCTGTAGCTGATTTTTATATAGAACAAAAGTATAATAGACAGTAAGTTATTATTTTCTTGAATTATTTTTCTGCAATATTTTTTTATATTCATATATTTGTACATTTTTAATATTATAATATATACTTTAATGTCATTTGTGTAAATATAATAAAACAGTCTATTGCAATTTTATATTGCATTGATCATTATTTTTAGAATCTGTCATTTTATCACTGCAGCAAACCATGACTAAATTATATACAGATAATTTATATAATAAACATACTAAGTGCTAAGCTAAATGTTATTTGTGAAATTTTTTATTAACTTCACCTAATACATTGGAGTCATGAACTGTACTATATTTATATTATTAATTAAATTTAATAGGTCTCCTTTGACAATCAAACTCTCGTATATGGTCTCATATTATTCCTTCTTTTTTTGTAGCTCTTTTCACTATTATCACATTGTTTACATGTCTTTTAGTCAATGTTTTTATTTCAGTGCTATTCAAAATTATACTTGACACAATTAATTTATACATTGACTTAGTTCATACTATTTTTACTGAAATAATTAAGCATATTGACAACCTTTTAAACTATTATTATTTCTAATACAGTATATAATGATATATAATTTGAATATAAAATATAATTACCTTACATTTACAATAATTTAAAAAAAAAACAGATCAAAAATAATATTTATGTGAATTTTTGCATCTTTTATTTATTATAGATATTAACTGAAATCAAAATTAAGAGAGCTACATGTTTAATATCATTTCCAACTGCAATCATTGATTATACACATCCTATCATGATTTGAATATAATTCTATCTTCACTGTGCATAGAAAGGATGCATTTGAAAAATTAAAAAAATATATAAATCGTTGAAGAATTTTGAAATGTATAATTGCAACATGTGAATGGTGTTAGTTTTTGATCATTTATTAGAAATTTGTTTCTAAATGGAAGTGGATTTTAATATATATAAATATATGAGTTACTTAATACAAATGTGCAAGATTCAAATCTCTGTTTATTTCAAATTATAAGTTGTTATTATCATGTAGATTGTAATATCTATTTATTGCTCAAGTTTCCAATAAATGACAATGCTAAAATAGACTAAATAGAGTTTATTGCTGAAAAGCATTGTGTATGTTGGATACTTATAATATAGTTTGTTTTTATTACTTAGATTGTATATATTTTATATAATTTGAAAGCTAAGTCTATTTTACAGAACAAATATATCTGAATATGTTATTATGCCACATTACAAGTTAGATTCAAAAGAATCATTTAGAAAATAAATCTGAAATATGCCTACATACCATCCTCTTCTATTTGACCTACAGATTG
This sequence comes from Epiperipatus broadwayi, assembly GCA_028023455.1. Lineage (NCBI taxonomy): Eukaryota > Metazoa > Onychophora > Udeonychophora > Euonychophora > Peripatidae > Epiperipatus > Epiperipatus broadwayi. The sequence goes on along the minus strand of JAQFVV010012562.1, from coordinate 1,384,511 downwards.
TTATACTGTAAATAAATTAATCATTGATACCTGAAAAGTTTGAAACTTCAAATTAGCAGTGATCTTTGTTTTTATATCAATCAAGCTAGCTTACCATTTTAAATACCAATTTAGATATAACTTATGATTTTAATTAACATGTAAAATATTTTATGGCTGATCAAATATAACAATAAGATATATAAATGTATTTAATCGAAAATAGAAATCTGAATATATTACTAGAATGCATTATAACATAGATTCTGAAGAATCACTTTTTAAAATAAACCTGTAAATACAGCTACCTTTTTGTTATACCAATGTCAATCTAGTATTTATAATATAACAAACTGAAAGTCAGATAGAAGAGAATATATTTTATAAACAAAATAGATTGACATTGGTATGACAAAAAGGTAGTGAATTTACAGGATTATTTAAAAAATGATTCTTATAGTCTAACTTGTGATGTATGCTAATAATGTATTTGGATGTATTTATTTTGTGATATGAATGTATATTATCCAAACATTACATTTTATCAGTCATAAAATCATTTAAGTATCGATTAAAATCATTAATTTGAAATATGTAAGATAAAAAAATATATATATTTTTTTCAAATTATTTTTTTAGTTCTTGGATATTTTTGATTCAAAAAAAAATATTTAAAATTACTCCATAAATTTCTAATTTTTCATACATTGTACAAATTTATTTCCCTTGTGTTAATATTGAATTTATTGCTGTGTGAATTGCTTTGCTTTGATAAACTTAATTGTATTTAAATTTTTTGTCTATCTCAAGTAGACATAAGTTTGATTTGTTTAGTCTAAATTCTTTTTTTGAACATCCTTTTTTACTGTTTTTATTATATTCTAATGAATCTAAAATACCAACTAAATTACAATAAATTATTATAATAATCTATGGGTGTAAATAATTGCACAATGAAATGTTACAATGATTAAAAATTTTCTATAATGAAAGATCTTAGTATATTTTTAATATTGAAGTTGAAAAAACAAATTGATGATAGAGATACATGCAATAAAAACAGCAACTAAATAATAAATGCATATACATCTGGCTTTTCTAATATTTATTTTACAACACATTTATGGAAATATACAATCAAGCTCATTAAATAAGAAAATTTAAAGCATGAAATTCTGTAATTTTTGTAAACAAACAAGAAAGTATTTTTAATTTGTGATGGCTATAACTGGTATGTTATACCACTGTAAATTTTTATATGTTTTAATTGCATAATGATTTTTTAATTGAACAAGTATTTATCTCAGTACCATTCTAGATATCTCTGTATTTGAAAAAATAAAATTAGTTTGAATTTATCTCACATAGTGCTTGCTTGTAACTTAAATGCAAGTAAATTTTTACTTTTTTTTTTGCAAATCATTGCTACTTTTTGAATACTTTTTTAAAATTAATAATGCTTAATGTAATAAAAAGTGAAATTATTCCATTACAAAAATTGATTATAAGAAAACAACTGATTCCATTTAGAAGCTATTCTAAACAAAACTAATGTTATTTCTATATTATAATTTAAATTTTTTTATACACATATTATAAATCCCATTATGAATAATGCTTATAGTAAAAAAAATAAATTTGGAAAAACAATTATATAGAACAAATACTTTTTTTAGGAGCAGCATGAGGTACCATTTGTAGCATTTATGTTATAAATGTGCACTGTATCTGATTCATCAAAAAAGCTTTGCTCATGTTAGCCTTTTTGAATTTTATACAAATATAGAAATTTATGGTAACACATGCAATGGTGCTATAGATAGTAGCAAAACAAGTATTGAAATTATTAAATACAAAAGAAAACAATATATATAATGTATACAGAAGTTGTAACGATGATTACAAAATGAGTATTATATGTACATATTTTTTCAAATATTTTTATGGATAAATTATTTTTGCATATAAAGGAAATTTAATTAAGAACCACCAAGAAAGAGATAAACAAAGCAAAACTCTCCATACAGTCTATTACCAGCCTGTGCCAACCAGACTAATCAATGAATGGCTTGTGCATAAAATCCCTATCTAATGCCTACTCATCCAATATCCCCAGACTAGTTTCTGGCTTGTGGCTTTTAATATTTACAAAAAACTATAAACATCCTGCTCAGGGTCATGTTATTAATTCAAGCCTCACGATTGGGTTGCCAAGCCTGGGAAACTAGTCTGGGAATATTGGATGAGTAGGCATTAGATAGGGATTTTATGCACAAGCCTTCTGGCATTCATTGATTACTCTGGTTGGCTCAGGGTGGCAATACTGTATGGAGAGTTTTACTTTGTTTATAAACAATTATGTGCTAGTATAAGATAGTGATCATGTGTTGCTTAATGGTTTAAGAAAGAGATACTTGTAATGGGTAGAAAGCCTTTTAATGACAGTGAAATAAACTCCTATACCTTCAACACATGTGTGATTAAGGCATAGCTCCCTTGTCTGCATTTATCAAATTTACCGTATATACATAATATTTTTCGCTAAATCTTCAATCACACACATATATGTATATACCTCACTGGTTTGTTTATTAAGTGTAGCTGTATTTGCGCGGTATGAAATGTATATCTATAAAATAAAAAGAGTGATATTTCATCATAAATATATATAAAAAATCCTGTTTTATTCTTTAATTTTGTTTTTTAATTTTTTTTTTTTAATTGAAATATTTCACTAACTTGTTATAAATAATTTAGCATATATATATAGTGGTAAAACGGTTTGGGATTTTAATAATCTATCTATAAATAATTATCAGCCTATTTGACAAGCCTATTAATTATATGGATTCAAATCCCAATTTGTTGCTCTGACTTAGAGGATGCATAAATCATTACACCAAGAGATCCTTCCAAATAAATTTGCTAATATTTTCATTTTATTTAATTATATTTGTTTAATTGCTTTTAAACATCTATTCTTGTTTTAAATATGTATGTAAAAGTGTGGATAAATCTGTCCTTTTTTTCTATTAAAATGATAAATCATAGTAAATGCCATTTGATAATTAATTTCTAGTGTTTAACTAGTATTTGTTAGTGTTGATAGTTCATTCCCAGGGCAATTGCTATGTTACTTTATGTTTTTTTTTTAATCATTGACATTTATTTTCTGCATAAAAAGAGGTAGACTCTGTTGAAAGAGTAATTACTGTTATTATTGTCGGTTCTTAGTAGAAAGAGACCCATTTTAGCCTGCAAGCTATTCAAGTTATTTTATGTCAGTCATAAATTTTAGTTTCTTGTAAGCAGTACTTGCCTTTTTATGGTTGATATTTACGGACACACACACACATATCTATATATATGATTTATTTATATTTTGCAATAAAATGCTTTTAATTTAAAGCATAATAGTATTATTCCAGAATTATAATTACAAAGGTGGTATACAAAAATAAATTGGGCCACATTAATACTTCCTACTTATAATTTAATGAGTTTACTCTAAACTTAATTTTCATATTGTTTGTATCATTTTTAAATATATATTATTATATGATTTTATGGAATGCATAATTGTATATAATTACAGATTGACTGATTTTGTTTTTAAATAATAGTGCTCCTATAAGAATGCAATCCATCCATCGATTGGAGCAATGTAGTCCATACCAATGATCAAATAAATAAAAAAAAACTCATTGATAAGAAATTAAACATACATATTTACTGTATTTACTGTAAGAAATTTATTAAATAAAAGCCAAAAAGAAATATATTTTAAAAAACATGCACATAATATAGTTAGCAATGAAAAAAATAATTTGTTTGGTTAATAAAAAATACATATTTATTATTTAAACAATTCATAACTGGTTTTATGCAAGTAAGAACTAACCAATGACAATAGTTGTGTTAAATGAATAAAACCCATAACAAACAAATTTTCAAAAAAACAATTCATTTAGAAAAAAAGCGAAAAAGATGGAAGTCAATCTATCATAGAGTTCTGTATTATAATACAAGGGTATAAAGAAACATATAATCTTACAAATTGTAAGAAATGATTGCTTTCATCTCTCTCTCTCTATATATATATATATATATATTATGATGTAATCTTTTCAATTTTTTTCTAAATGAATTGCCTTTTGAAATTTCATTTTTTAATGGATTGCTTTAATTTGACATTCAATTTATAGTAAGAATTTGCATTTAGCCTCATATTTATATTTTTTTTTGTTGTTGTTGTCAGTGAGTAATAAAATTAAAAACAGATTGTAAGCCTTTAAGATCTGGTCATGGAGAAGAATGGAAAAAATCAATTGGATGAATAAAATAACAAATAATAAAGTTTTGAAGAGTAAATGAAGAAGAATGGAAAAAATCAATTGGATGAATAAAATAACAAATAATAAAGTTTTGAAGAGTAAATGAAGAAAGAAGATTGAATGAGAAAATTAGAAAGAGAAACTGGGTTGGACATATATTAAGAAGAAAGTATAGTTTAGTGAAAGATATTTTGGAGGGAATGGTGAGTGGAAATTAAAAGAAAGGATGACAAAGACTGATATTGTTGGATGATATGAGATGGGAAGAATTATGTGAAATTGAAGAGATGGGCAATGAAGAGAACCAAGTGGAAAAATGGATGAATTGGTGATAATACTACTCTCTGGACATAATGATGATAATGGTTAGCTTAAATTAATTTCAAAATAAATTATGAAATAAGAGCTATTCAGGATTTTATTTAATAAAATTCTCACCATGAATTCAATAATACTTACATTTTATTGCTTTGTTAAATTAATATATTATTTTCATGTCTTTATTAAATATATTTGTTGCTATAAATTCAATAACTGTACATTTTATTTATTATTGATAAATTTTTTTCTTTGTTCATTGATATTATTGCATGTCTCCCAGTGAAGGATAAATCCTATACTGCAAAAACATCAAAATAAGTTAGGGATTTTTCTTTAGATATAAATGTTTTTTTTTTTTTTTTAATATAAATATTTTTGAAGCTTTTTTGTATGTGGTTTATTTATTTTTTAATATAAAAATAAAATTTGAAGTCTACATGATATAAAACAGGATTAATTAGTTTGGTAATGTAAATAATTAAACAACTATGTGTTTTTTTAAATTTTGTATCACTATTGCTTACTTTTATAAAGAGAGACATTTGAATAAATTGATAATTAAAAATGATTTAAGTAATAATTCAATTAATTTACATACTTTAAGCTATTTTTAGTGTTTTATAAAGTGTATGATCAAAGTTTATTTTTTAATTATATAGGAATAAAATAGCAGCAGAATAAACTTTTTGTGATGAAATGAGACCTTGAATTTCTCTTTGAAGCCTTAAAGGAATCAATCAACAAGACCCATTTTTAATGTCTGATTTACATGTTCTATTCATTGTAGCTATCATCATCATCATCATTATTATTATTATTTGATTATTTGTATGGTAAAAGGTTACATGCCAATTTGGATCAGTCATCATGGTGAGATTATTGGCATTTTATCTTTGAGTTTAAGATCAATAAGTACTATGGCCTTTTTTTCTTCAGTTACTCGATGTCTTAACTGAAATATCAATTGAGTTTATTTGAAGATAGAATGAATATGTGTAAGATATATATTTGAAATCATGAGAGACAAAACTAAATTATGGCCCTTATTCTCAGAAGGCTATAAAGTCACAAGCCAAGACAGTCATTGACAGATGACGGATCAGAGAGTTAAGAATCTCCTGATTACAAACCCAGGTTGTCATGTGATGATGAAATTTTATTTAACTACCTGTAACTGTAGATCATTTTCAGATGAAATTGATGATCATGAATGGGAAGGACTGTCTAATGTTAATGGTACATCATTGAATTTTAGGAAGTTAGAAGATAAAAATTGTCCAGATACTTTATTACAAAGTCACAAATATTAAAATCACAAATAGAATTTAATTTATTATAAATAAAAATTGGAAGAACAATATTTTGGAAATTGATGATATATCAGACAGAATGGTTAGATTAGTTTTTCAATTTAATGAAAGATACTAAATGCTGATACTTCAGTTTATGTCCCAATAAGTTCCCATTGTGATATAAAAGTAAAGCATTTTCATTTGAATATACAAAATGTTTTTAATAAAAATTTTAAAATTGGCATGGTAGACTTAATTGTTACAATTTATAAGTGAATAAAAGCTGAAAGTGCTATGGATAAATTTAATTATGATCAAAGGAGTAGGAGATAACATGGATTGTGAAGTTCTCAATAAAAGAAACTATATAATAAGAAGTGTTTTTTTAAAAAAAATGTTAAACAGAAATGGACATAAAAGCTTACAAATGAAAGTACAATAGAATTGGATTATATTTTCATTAACATATATTCTTTAAGATGATAATGATCTTAATAGACTCAACACAGGAAGGAATCATCAATTAATGAGATGTAAGATATGTGTTAATGTAAAAGTAAAAAGATGAAAACTATTAAGAAAGACAATATTAATAGTTAATATTCCTAACCTTCAAAATGTTGCAATAAATTTTAATTAGAACTTGGAAAATCCATTTTCAAATATTAGTAGACTTTGAATATTGTTTAAACGATTGAAATCAATATGAAAATAACTAATATACTATTTAGAACGGGATGAAAGATAGATTGGTGTAAAAAAGCAGTAATTTAAAACCCAATTTTCTACTTGTGACATATTTGAAGAAAGAATATGAAAATATCTAAAAATGATTCATTAACAAGAATTGAATATCTAGAATCTTATAAATGATATGAAAATAATAATATTGATATTAGAAAATATAATTATGAATTGGCAAGGAAAACTATGGAAGAAAATAAAAATTCAAAAATATAAGACACCTTGGGATTGGCTGGGTAGTTTTTTCAACAATATAAAGAAAAAATGGAACTATTACTAAAAAGGGAGATGACATCATGAAATGGGGAAAGAGTTATATAAAGAATTATATAACAATAAAGAACAAAAAAATGAAATATTTTACAATTAGTGTTAGTACATCATTTAATTCACCCAGAATTTTAAATGATAACACAATACATTCAATTAAATTTATGAAAAAGAAAAAAATATCTAGAAAAAATTAAATTGTTGTTCAGTTATATAACAAATGTTTGCATGATGAAGATAAATCAAACGATAGGAAGAAGTCACTAGTAATATTGGTATTTAAGAAATATGATGAAAATATTAGAAATTACAAACCTATCAATTCTATGCAAGATATTTACTAAAGTAATTACAATAGTATATTATGAATTGTAACTAATCAAATGAATAAACTGAATTTAAAAGTTGTATTAGTATACTGGAGAAGTTATAGAAAGGACCAGTGAATATGATGTGCAATTATGCTTAGAATGTGTAAATTATAAAAAGGTTTAATTCTATAATTATTTCTACTGACATGTGGCATGATTATGTTATGAAGAATATTTGTCAATGGTATATGATAGGGTGTTTTCATATCCAAAATATTTGCAGGAGTTTTATAAAGAAGTATTTTATGGATTAAGATGTGAAACATAGGGAGTAAAAGTAAATGGAAGTAATTTAAATAATCTAGATTCCATAATTGATTTAATTGTTGTTGTAAATAATGTTTCAGAACTTAAAGAAATGTTTCAAAAGTTATCAGATGAAAATAAAATATTCATGACTAAAATAAATACTAAAAAGTCTGAAGTAATGTTGAATGGATTTTCTCAGAAAAAAAAAAGTGAAAATTAACAATCATGAATTACATTAAATTAATAACTACAAATATATTGGTTACATTATTAATATAGATATACATAATGGATAATATTAGTTATGAAACTAAACTTGGATGGAATGCTTTTGATAGAAGTAACTTAGTATTAAAATATTATATATTTATTTTTTGCAAAAGATTTTTAAGAGGTGCATTTTACCATATCTTTAATTATGAATCTGAGACTTAATCACTTAAAAGAATAGCAATTCAGAAACTTCAAATTACTCAATGAATTATGGATAGATGCATATTAGGAGAAATTGTAAGAGTTAAAAGAAATTAAATTCATGACAGAGAGCAATAATTGGTATCACTGGCATCATTGAAAGAATTAAAATACTGAAATGAGCTGGACTGGACATATAGCTAGAAGAGATGATAACAGATGGACAGCAGGAGTTTTAAATTAGATTCCAAGATGTTTTAAAGGATATATAAAGTTATGTGAAATGAATGGAAGAAATAAAGAATTTGACTGATGTGTTGTGAAGAAGAAAGTCTAGGGAACAGAGAAATTTGGTTAAACTTGTTGAGCCCTATATTTTGAAGTGTACTAATAATGGATAAAATGATGATGATGAGTGAATTAAAATATGTTTTATTGCTCATATTGTGTATGCTTATTATGATGTTGCCTTTTGCAAATAAGAATTTCTATTGCTACAAAAATATTAAATACATATTAGTTAAGTAAATTGTATTTTAAATAATGTACATATTTGATAATTTATTTTTAATGGTCAAATGTTATTTTTTAATTACATGCTATATAAAATATGTACTGTTTGCAATGAAAAATATTGCTATGGGTATGCAAAGATATTTAATATAGATTGTTTTACAAAATACTGAATAAAATTAGTTAAATATGTTTTTACTATATATTTTTAATGTATTATATATCATCAGCTTTTCTTTTATCTATAAAAATATTAGTTGTATTGTAATTTTTTCTGGTAGGAATGCCACTATTTTATTTTGTGAGGAAAAACATTGCTTTTATAATGTTTTCATCTTATGATCTTAGAAATATTACAAACTGACCATCATATATAAGATAGTGAATAGGATGTGGTACAATCTTTTTTTTAAAAAAAAATTCTGTTGAAAATATTTGACATTTATTGAAATAATGGCACAAGTTAATGATGATTGCTTTCCCCAATTGTCATATAAACTATTTGAATGTGAGGGGGTCTAGTATAGCTGGTATAGTTTGATATATATTGTAACAAAATAAAAATGGAATTAAAAATAACATCTAATGATAAATACCATTTCCTCACATTGAACTGGATGGAAAACGTCAGGTCAAATATTTAGCTGTGATCTGCTAATGATCATATTTATGCTTATGTTAATACCATATATGCATAGGCTATAAGTAAAATAGCCATATACTATTTCTCTCTCTCTCTCTGTATGTGTATATATATATATAATACTATCCTTAATGTCATTGTGGTATCCATATAATTACAAAAATAATTATATATTATCCAGATACACACATGTTGAATTCCACCTATTGTTCAGTCTTCATGGATAAAAGGAGATGCTTTCTGATATGTATATAAAAGTAAAATTGACTAATACATAATTTACCATTTAAATAAATTTATTTTAATAATTTATAGGTAATAATTAATAATTTATTTAATTAATATTAAAAAATGTTCCTTCTAAAAATATTATTGTATTGTATACATTGATTATCATATAACATTCTGGTTTACTTACAATGTGTCAGTATTTTTAATTATCAAATAGATAGCAAAACAATAAATATAGTAATATTGTTTATTGTGTATCCATCTTGTTTATACATGTTATTGGTAAATTGTCTTAGATACAATCTTACTTATATGCACAGTCTCATGTATTTTATTATATAAAATAAAAAAATGAATTACTTAATTAATAATTTGCTTTTAAATTGTAGATTCAAGTTACTATTACATATATGTGTTTTATATAAGAAATGGAAAAACATGGATTATTTTTTAACAATTTAAATTTAGACCTATTAAAAAAATTCAGGCTTTATATCAATAAACACATTGCATTTATTAAGTTTCATTCTCTAAATATAAGTTAATCACTAAAATAAAAATTCATATAACATTACAATACTACCCAAAAATTAAACTTTATTAAAATTCTTCCACAACCATGGTTTCATTAATATATGAAACCATGTTTGTGAAACAATTTTAGAAAAGTTTAGTTTTTTTTTTGGTTAGTATTGTAATTTTATATACATTTTTATTTTATTTATTATTACTAATATAGTGTTAGGCAGTATTTAAATTGTAAGTTAATTATTATATATTTATTTGATTTCATTTTCTAAGACTAAATTAATAAAAAAAAATTATAAATGTACATATGATTTTGTTTAATAAATAAACCTTAAAAATCTTTTTTTTATTACTATATATTTATATATAAGAACTTTAATTTTTTTTTATGTGGCTTTTGTAAATGTATTAGCAAATCATTTTTTAGATTCTGATAGCATTAATATTCTGTTTCTTCTACAGATTCTAAATACTTTTGTGATTTTATACAATCTTGTTGATTAGCTTATATTTATTTTAAATTAGTAACTAGTTCAAATTATGAAGACAGTAGTTTTCTTTAAAATTTCTCTTTGACAAATGGCAAATAATCAACTGATTATTTTTTTCTTAACAAACTAACATTCTGACAGTTTTTTTGTTTTCACTTGCTATAAATTTTAAATTTTATTTTAGTATTAAATCATTATTATATATCAGAATATAATAAAGTTGACTTCATTTGATAGATATTTTTGTTTAGAAATTAATTAAATTACAAAAAAAATTACACGTGACTTTAGAAATTACTTTAAAATTAGATTTTAATCAAAACAAAGTACCATTTCATCATTCATTTGTTGGGAGGAGCATATTAATCTTGCAAAATAAATTTAAAATCTGAATGAGTAATTATCATATCTGATAAATCTATCAACTTATTTTTTAAAAGGTTAAATTTTTTAAATAATTTTTATGATATTGTTACATTTTTTAACAAATTGTGATGCTGGTGCATAATTTCCACAGTAATGGTACTCAAAAAATATAATCTTTTATAGTTAAAAATAAAACATTTGGTAGAAAATAAGTACACAATAATATATATTTTCAATCTCTAATGATTATTAAACTATTATTGTGCAAAAATAATCATAAACTATAAATAGACAAAATAAGAGTCATAGATCACATGACCTAATTCTCTTAAGCTTGTAAGATATAAACACTCAGCATTGCCAATTGCTCAACAAGCTTTGTGATAAATGCTTAGCTAGAGAAAGCATTTAAAATATCTCTGTTAGGAACCCCCCACTCTAACCTCTGACCATGGTTTCATGCTTTGGCACTCCTCAGAGAGGCACTAGGGTAGCTTCAGACACTAGATCTAAAAATACCAAAGCAAAGCCAGCATTTTTCTAAAAATTTTCTATTGAGTGGAAGAGTTTTTGCCTGTTTACTAACAGTTATGTGCTAGCATGAGATAGTGATCATGTGATGTTTAGTGGCTTACATATAGTAATGTAAATTTACATTAAAATTTAATGATATTTCACTTCAATAAACTAGTTTCTAAATAATTATAATAACATTTTGAGAACGTTTTATAAACCTACACAATATTTATAATGTTTAAATAAAAGAAGCCTTTACTCACTTTTATATCTAATTTAATGAAATGTTAAAAATAATATTAATATTTTATCCATACTTGACATTATATCGATATGCAATTATTGCTTAAATTATGTATTAAAATAAAACAGTCTACAATAACTCATTATTCATAAATCTATTAGATAATCTTGCATTTTACAATATCCAATCACATCATTATTTTAGACATACCTTAGTTTTCTATTGGATATTTGCCAACTTACAAACACTGATATTATTCATCTACTTAAATCTCTAGTCAATCAATTATAAAAATGGATTTTCTAACAATTTTGACTATATAAAATGATTATTGACAGTTGCCTAAGCCAAAGATAGATATTACAATATACTTTTTAATACAATTTATGACCCCACTTCAAAGAAGTTTAAACATAATTAAGACAAATCATTCTGACTAATGACAGAACAAAATCTATTAAGATTTTTGTAACCATCCATAATAAGCTCTTCAAAATTCAATCATGAATTTATGAAATTATTTCTATCAGTAATATTGACTCAGATAAATAAACAAATATTTCAATGTAATGACAGATATAACATTTATATCTAATTGGACTTAATAATAATAATAATCATATGAAAAATATACATGTATCTAACTCTATTTCATTTACCAAGATTGGTTTGATCTTGGATCAAAATTTAAATATCAAAGATTACTTTGCCCTCTCAAAAGAAAAATAATTAGACAGATTCACTGAATTTTTAATCAACTCTAAAATTTATTTGTTTATATTTAGAAATGTATAATGATAATATATATATATAAGAACAAAACAAACGATGTATGCAATAGATTACAATCGTAACCAGTTTAAAAGAAACTACAAATGTGATTTCTTTTGTATATATCTAATTAACTCGAAAATCTATCATTCTATGAAAATCAATAACAGACTATAAATAAATATATATATATATATATATGAAACTAAAAAATATGTTATGTGACAATAACACTATATATATATATATATTTGTCAACAGATGGTGTTCTACCAAAAACACCGTCAAGTGTATGTTTACATAAACATCAGAGCATTCATTCACTATCTCTAACTTTAATTCCACTTTCAGATCATGATTTCAAGCTATTTGCTATCATCAGTGAAAGACAGGAATTTTAGAAACTAGATCTAAACACAAACTCTGAGCGTTTATGAAACAGTTTCTATTCAGCTTGCAAGCGTGAATCTTTTAGACATGTAATGTCTTCAAACTCAGCATAGCAAGCCAGCTAGCTATATGGGTCTGATCTCAGTTCAGCATCACCACATAGTAGAAGCCTCTGCAATATATATCATTGCTAGAAAGACCTCAAAGGTACATTTATGAAAAACAAAAAAACAAGTTAAAAACTTGCTAACGCTTGTATTTATGTCAACAGATGGTGTTCTACCAAAAACACTGTCAAGTGTATGTTTACATATAGCTATCTGGCTTGCTATACTGAGTTTGAAGACATTATGTGTCTAAAAGATTCATGCTTGCAACCTGAATAGAAACTGTTTCATAAACACTCAGAGTTTGTGTTTAGATCTAGTTTCTAAAATTCCTGTCTTTCACTGATGATAGCAAATAGCTTGAAATCATGATCTGAAAGTGGAATTAAAGTTAGCGATAGTGAATGCATGCTCTGACGTTTATGTAAACATACGTTTGACGGTGTTTTTGGTAGAACACCATCTGTTGACATAAATACAAGCATTAGCAAATTTTTAACTTGTTTTTGTTTTTCATAAAAGTACCTTTGAGGTCTTTCTAGCAATGATATATATTGCAGAGGCTTCTACTATGTGGTGATGCTGAACTGAGATCAGACCCATATAGCTAGCTGGCTTGCTATGCTGAGTTTGAAGACATTACATGTCTAAAAGATTCACGCTTGCAAGCTGAATAGAAACTGTTTCATAAACGCTCAGAGTTTGTGTTTAGATCTAGTTTCTAAAATTTCTGTCTTTCACTGATGATAGCAAATAGCTTGAAATCATGATCTGAAAGTGGAATTGAAGTTAGAGATAGTGAATGCATGCTCTGACGTTTATGTAAACATACGCTTGATGGTGTTTTTGGTAGAACAGCATCTGTTGATATAAATACAAGCATTAGCAAGTTGTTAACTTGTTTTTTGTTTTTCATATATATATATATATATATATATATATATATATATATATATATATATATATATATATATATATATATATATATATATATATATATATATATATATATAAACTGAAGGAGAGGTTCTGGATATTTCCTTATACTTTAAATAGAATATACAATGATAAAAAAAAATGTGATTAAATAAAAAAATGATCTTTATTTATTCACTAATGTAATTTTAAATAATTAAGCCAGCATAAAAATTTATTGTATTTAAACCCATCTAAATGAATATCCCCACGTTAAATCATAAATTAAAAAAATGAATATTTAAATTACTTGAAAACATAGTATCATAAATTGATCTGTATCATCAGATAAGAGCTTAACTAATAATAACAAAAATGAATCTCTCTGACATTATATTATATGAATGGTTAATCGTAGAATAATCTCTGTATATATTATTTGATCCTATCTTTTAAAATAAAATGTTAACAAAATGTACACATTTTTTTTAAACAAAAAAATAATAGATAGAGCTATCATAACATCTAAATGAAAATTCTATTTCTTTTACCCACTGGTCCAGTGTAGTCCTGGTTTTTTTGTTTCTGATTCCAATGCATAGAAATAATTTTTTTTAAGTACAGAAGAAAAGCATGTATGATAACATTTGAGGATTTGAATTCAGTGATTTTTGCTTTTAAATTCTGATATTTTTCTTTCAAGTATACAAACATATCCAACTTTGTAAAATAACAGATACTTGGGCAGTGCAAAACTGCACATCACTGGCTTAATTTTTTTTTTCCATTGGTAGTAGTATATAAAAATAATTTTTTCATTGACAAAATTCAATTATATCCAAATGAATAATAAATGTTAGCATTTTTTTTTTTTCAAATTAAGAAAATGAAATTTTGATTTTTTAACATCACATCTTGTGAAATTCATTGATCAGAAATATGACATCCATATACACACAATGGGGTTTGTATTCATCACAAATAAATAGATGAAATTCTAGATTTTGATACCAGAATATTTTTTAGAGCTGACTTGCAATACAATACATTTTGGTGTTTTTTTTTACATTTTCTTTGGTATTTCATCAAAAAACTGCCCCAATTGAATGGGTTGACAGTTGGATTTATTCTCCCATGGGTTTAGAAATTAATCACTTAAACAAAAAAAAAATTGTTAAATTTTTAAAAGATGAATACAAAGGTGCCCATTCTAAGTAATGATAAATTTATAAGAATCAAGCTATAGTGTTTCAGTTCTATTTATAACATATCCTTGATGATGTCAATGTTGTTAAGACAACTGTACAATATCACTCAAAGATAACTTGTTGATATAAGAAAATTGTTCAATAAAATTTGCCTACAATGCAATGAATAAAATAAAGACTTTAAAGTAATTGGATACAGTAAAATAAAATCCTGTCTTACAGTTTTAATATTATTTTTCATTTTTAATCAAATATAAAGAATTCATATTACATTTCCATATATATATATATATATATATATATACTTATATTTTTAATAATATATTCCAATACTAATTAATAGACAAATATATATGCCATATGAAGCATTTAATCTTGTAATAAGTAAGTTGTTGGTGAAAGTAATAGTATAATGGACACAATAATTATTAATAATGATTTTAATCCAGTGGTTCATTTTATGATTCACTTAATTATTTTCTAGAATCTATTTATTTATTCACTTATTTATATTTCCCCCTAAAATTGATCATAACCAATTTATAATTTGATGTTGATATTAATAATAAATTAGAATGTTATTTTAAAATATTACGTTGCCAAGGTTATCTAGTCACCATTTATATTTCAAGACCTCCATTATCCATAGATCAAGTAAAGTGAGATTAAAGAAGATCAATAAACTTCTTTTTTTTAAATACTATGACATACAGCACTAATCTGGACAAATACAATATATATATATATATATATATATATATATATATATATTGTATTTGTACAATCATATATATATATATATATATATATATATATATAATGATTGTTCTTCACACTCAATCTTGTTATTACTTTAGATATTACATTTGTTTATTAAGACATTAACTTTGAGGATGATGAATAAAATTTTATCAAAACATTGAGAAAATGAACAAAATAATACATGGTTTAATCCAAAATATTTTCTATGTACCTATAGGTCAAATTATCCATAACAAAGCAATGTGCTCAAAAATTATATTTTTAAAGAGAATATTGAAGATATATCATCAATTATAGGGTTTCCAATTTTCATCTGATGGATATTTAAGAATTTTTGCTTTGATTTATGCTCTAACTAGCAATAATTATGACTGACTAGCTGGGGTAGTCATGAGGCTGTTATGGGTGAAAAATATTTTATGTCTGTTTATTTCTAATTAAATATTTATAAGATAAATGTGACCTGTGTTTAAACTTCATATTATAAATACAGCTTCTATTAGATCATGTATATACATATGCATGTGTCCTGTTTTTGAAATAGTGCTTAGAAATTATGTCTGTCTTGTCACTTATTTGACATCTATTAAACAGTCTGCTTTTTAAATAGTGTGTTATATATTAACATCACTAAACAACATATAGAGGAATAAACATTTTCATGTTAAATGGACAATAATTTTAATAATAATAAATGTTTTTTTTATTACTTAGAATTATTAGTATGTAAAGATAAAATTATGTAGTTATAGTTAATTATAACAATATGCAAGTAAACATTCTTGTAATAGCTTTGATTAAAGTGGTTTTATTATAATATTCATATTATCTTACATTTTGTTAGTGTAATGAGTAATTCTATATGCAGTTCTGAAGTGATGTATGAAAGTTTTTCTTTTTCTTGAAAGATCATATTTGCAGTAAAAGCATGTTTGTTATATATTCTTAATTCTTTTCAGGTTTGGACATTTTATGAATTTAAATAGTTACTCAAATATATACCTATAATTAAAACTCATCTGCAGAGAACTTTGGATTTAGTCTTCCAAAAAACAATCAAACAAAAAAATGAGTGGTATATAAAATTGGTCTTAACACATTGGATTACATTCAAGCATTAAGGACATTTATATAAAGAAGCAATAAACATGGGTTGTCATTATGCTGTGGCTTTGAGATTGTGAAAGATCTTTTGTTTCTATAGGCATTTATGCAGTGAATAAAGCTTTGAATCATGAAGATATAGTCTAAGGATATTATGATATTCAGTAGAGTATTTACAAACATACAACTATGATAATTAAATTAAATACTGTCAATAAGATTCCATATCTCCAAAACTTTTTACAGCAGTTATACAAGGAATATTTTATATATTTAAATGGGAAGTTAAATGAATAAAATGCATGGAGAGTATTTGATTCATGTAAATTTTACAAATGACATGTTTTTTTTTTTTTAGCATATAATACTTAGTGATTCAAAAATGTTGCAAACATTATCAGATAAAAGCCAACAAAGTAAGATGAAAGACAAATACTAAAAAGTCTAAAGTATTGTTCAATTAATTTTTTTTAGAAATTTAAAAATAAAGAATGATAATCATGAAGTAGAAAAAAATTAACAACTAATGTAAGCAATTAAACATAGAATAAACTTGGATGAAATGCTTTTCAGTAATATTAAAAGGAAAATATACCTGTATTTTAAAAGGAAGATTTTTAATATATATATATATATATCATCAATGTTTGCTTATGGATACAAGACTTGGATATAGTGAAGCATTGATATATATATATATATATATATATATATATATATATATATATATATATATTGTGGGTAACAAGAAGGATCAGAAATAAAATACTTGGGTGACAGAAAATACAAGTAAAGAAATAAGGTAATTAAATAGTGCTTGTCTGGATATATAGCCAGAATAGATGGATACTCAAAGTCAAACTAGATTCCAAGAGATTTAAAAGATCTAGAAAGAGACCACCATATAAGTAGGATTGATAAATATGCAAGTTCCTTGGTGTGATATGTATAAGAGAGGCTTTAAATCAGAAAAGTGGTTTAAACTTGGTAATATCTTCATCCTGCAATGAATATTAGTTGAAAAAGATGATAAATTGTGATACTAAAAAGGGAAAATATGAGTTAAACATAAAATATTAATATAATTCAAATGCAAGTGAATATTGCTTAAAAATAATAACATAAAAATAGAATCAATAAACTTTGATTTATTATTTAATATATATTTGATTCTTTACACTGCATACTCAATTCTGCAATAACAGTTGTATCATCTTTATTTGGTATCTAACAAATTGTGACTTTCTGTAAACTAACTAATAAAAAGGAAATGCTTATAACTATTTCTATATTATTTGTTTAAAATAGAATATTAATTAAAAAACAAAACCCATTGTTAAAGGAACAAAATTAAACATAATGTAAAAAAAAAAGATTTGAATCAAATTAAATGAAAATGTATCAACATGATTTATTACAGGTAATAACTATTATTTTTAAAATAATAACATTTGCATTTTTTTGGTATGCTGGTTTAGAAATTTTAGTTTAATTTAAAAGTAAAACAGTTTGAGGATAAACTTTTAATTTTAAAATTTTGCTTTTATGTTTAATACACATTTGAGAATTATACAAGCTGTTATATTTTTTAGCAATTCAACTTTTTTATAATTATATTCTGAATTTATTTGTGGTACATTGCAGTGTCTGACATAAGACACAATCACATTATTTTTTTCTTTTAGTGTAGAATTCTTTTTTTGATTTTGTATATCATAAAAAATTGTGAATCAGTTGTATTATTCACAGATTATTTTCATAAACTTTGTTATGGTTACTACTTTTTTTTAAAAACTTGTTTTTGCTGTATCATATTGGTTGACATAACCATGTACAAACATTGGAAGCCATTGATATTTTTATCTTTTGTTTTGAAAATGCATTTCAGTATAGAATTTCAAATTTTTTGTTCATCTATGTAAGTTGAACACAATTATGAATCACTATGTATTATTTAAATATCACATAGATACATTCATCTTTTTCAGAAATGTTCTATATACAATAATTCATTAGAGCACATGTTTCTGTATATCAAGATGATTGATATTAGTTAGAAAGTGCTATTCTTTTATGTAGCATGCAGATGAGAATCAGTATATATAATATAGAGAATTGCTTTAACCTGATTTTTTAAATGCTTTTACAGAAGTTGAAAAATTTGTTTGTTTTTATGTTTGTTTATTTGTTAAGTCACTAGATGGCAGTATAAATATTAAAAAAAATTATTTTAAATTGATATTTAATATATTCAAATTCAATATATTTTGTTGAAATTTTGTATATTTGTTTAAAATGGCTATGAAAGTGACAGGACACATTGATTTTGTAGTTTCTCAGATATATACATAAAGTATGTGCATATTAATTTACTGCAGAAATATCTAGTGATACACACACACACACATATATATATATATGGACTATATATGTGAAATTGATTTAAAATAAAATTATATGTAATAATGAAGTTCATTTATAATATAATTTTGGTAAGTTTTGTTTTTTTAAAAGTAAAAAATTTCAATCAAATGTTAAATACTTTTCATATAAAATTATATATTATATTTTTAATCAGTTATAAATACATTTATTATTATACACACATATTAAATATGATGCAAATGCTTTTATTGACACTGCATTAAAAAGAGAAAAAAATCACAATTTAGGTTTTTAGATTTAACTTGAAATAAAAGCATGGGGGCAGGGTCCAGAAGTTCCCTTGTCATACTTTTATTTCAAGTTAAATTTAAAAACCCCAACATTTTTTTTTCTTTTTAGTGCACAGTCAATAAAAGCTTTTGATATAAAAACTTTTTTTTAATCTTTATTATTTTACAATTTAAACTTCTTTTTGATAAGAGTATTACAAGAGTTATGAATTTTTTTGCATTTTTTTCATATTACATTGATTTTAAAGCATTTAAAAAATAAAATTTTGAAGTTGTGGATTTCAGAAATGTTTTTTCTAGTTGCATTTCTATTAATAGATTTAAATTAAATTTAAATTATAATAAAAGATAATACCTATTGATGTAAGAAGTTTTGTAAATAAAAATTAATTTATTAATGCAGCATTGATTTATCATTAAATGATATAAAAAGAAAGAAGATAAGAAAAGTTTATTATCTAATTTAACATAAACTGACAGGGCTTGTAATAAAGTTTTCAGGTTATTTGCAATTAAAAATGATTTTATAATTTAAATTTTTTTATAATTTTGTAAAAAAATATTTTTCCATAAATGTCAATTAAAAAATACAAAACAATATTTGTATTTTTTCTATCTAACTTTATGCAATGGTGAAATAGTATTATTTAGATTTGCTTCATTTAAGATTCTTATTTTTAGACATACATCCCAAACATTTAATGGATGTATGTGTATGTATTCATTGTTTTCATTTTAAATTACATTTTACATTTAAAAAGTATTATCTAGTATAAAATATGAAATAATAAATAAAAAGTTTTCATTTGATTTGTTTCTTGAGAAATCATGTGTTTAAGTATCAGAAACAATAGGATATGCTTTGAATTTTGAATACTTGAGTTTATTATCTTCCATTCCTCTAAACAACATGAGGGAATATGAAATGTATATGAAATATCAAAAGAAAAAATCATTAAATTTAACAGTGATATTTTAGTATAATAACTATTTGCAGGATAATACAATATTCAAATAGTTGTTTTTGAGATCATTTGAAGTTTAAGCACAAAGTGACAGGTTAAGTATTTATCCATAAAATCTTGAAGAGCTTTTAAATTCAAAATTCTATACACCACAGAACATTTGTCTGGCATCATACAGTAATCAAATACGTAGTTGCTTGTAAGATAATGTGATGTTTAGACTTTGAATGTGACAATATAATCAGTGATTAAGTACCCTCTACTTTTAAATTCCTATATTACTGCATTAAACAGCAGAGGACAATACCTGACTTTTAATACAGTAATCAAATAGGTAATTTTTTGTGAGGTCATTTGATGTTCAAATACCAGAAATCATAAATTGATCATTGATTTAGAAGTATTATAATTTTCAAGTTATTATTCTAACACTGCATTAAACAACACAAGGCATTATCTACAATATGGACTCAGAATATTCATTTTATTCACAATGTTAATGTTAACTGTTCCACTTTTTATTTGCAACTGAGTTGATAGGATTGAAAGATTTTTTTAAAAAAAGATAAAATCACTCCATTTTCTAATAAATCAATAGTATAAATTACAACTTAATAGAATTACATGATAATTAACATTGAATGCATGAAGAAAATATACAGAATGCTTAAGTAACTCATTAAAATTCTAAGACATAAATGACAAAGAGTGTGAATATGGATTATTTTATGGATAATATTAATTGATTAAATTTAGGAAGACTGTTCTTTTGAAAGTGTCAAAACTTTATTCTAAAGAAAATTTTTGTATAAATATGCTGATGTTAACAAAGAAATATTTAATTGATTCCTTGATAGTTTATTGAAGTAATAGAATGATAGATTCTCGAGTTCAATATTCATGGTTGCGATTCCAGCTCAACCAATTATGGACTCAAAATTCTTATGTATTCTTAAGCAAAAAACAATCGATTATTTTATATATATTAATGGCATTATTTTTGTGATTTTTTTAATTCTATATTTTAGTTTTTTATAAATTTTTTAATGTCATTATTTAATTATCAGAAATGAAGTAATGTCATTTAATATGGGGGGGGGGGTGTTTATTCATGTAATTTTAAACTAATATTTTATTATTACTATTTTTTCTATTCTGTAAGCAAACTTTTTTTTATTTATAATAATACAATTTATTAATTGATTTTATAATATCTTTATTGGATGAAAAATCTGTTTGCAAAGAAACGTTTTTTTTTTTTTTTAAAGATTAAAATAAAAACAAACATCTTGCTAAGATTTGATTTGTTTTAAAGAGTACAAGTAATACAAAATTATCTGAGATTTTCTTTTTAATTCTAAAATTGCCTTTGCCTGTTTATCTAGAACTCCATCTAAACAATTTGCACTGAGTTCACTTCTAATCATTTCTTATTCATTGTTTTATCTTCCACCATTAACCATCTGGCCATCTGGTTATAACTCACAAAACTCTGTTATAAGAAAACTGTAAAATGAAAAAGAAAAGACAGAAAGAAAATACAACTATCGACTGATATGAAATAATTAAAAGTACTTAAATTAATGAACTTTGGTGGGATAAGACAGGTTGATAATTATTGAATTATTCAATGCTTAATGAAAATAATAATGTATATATGAATGACACCATTGCTTAGTGATACGTTTCACGTCTTTCACAACTGCTCACTTGTGTATTGAAAGGGGTTTTGTAAATAACAACCCATCATCAATCAATTATTTACATGTATAGGGTTTTTCTATATATATATTTAGAATATGCAAATTCATCTATTTGAAGCAGAGAAAGTTTAAACTAAAAATATAGCTAGCATAGTATCTATACTAAAAATAATTTGTCAAGAGATCACATATCAAATTTAATGATTAATTTATAGAGAAAGAGCGGATTGGAATGCAACTATAATTGTTAATCTTACTAGAACTCGATAAAAGTCAAGGAAAATTTTTGCAGTAATCAGTCAGCTATTGTAAAATTTATAATAAAAAATAATATTTATTATTTTTTAAAATTTTAATATTCTCAGGTATAAAATAATAAAGCTTACAATATATCTATTTCAGAATGGTTGTATATCTTGATTAAAATGTTCTACTGACTTCTATATACATTTTGTTTCAAATAGATCTTTTTACATAGCTCAAATCAAATTGAAAATATGATATATAATTACCACTAAACAAACGTATACAAATGTAGCATTTTTAGTAAAAACTTATATAGAGTGGATACTTTTTAAAAATACATTAATGATTATTAATCATTTTTATTAGATCAAAGATTATGATATTTATTTTATAAATACAATTTATCCAAACTTCAAACACTTTTTAGCAAAACTTTATTTGTACATACACCTATGTTTTGACTGACCTGCAGTCTTCTTCAGAGTAATGTTATTCTGATCTTCTAAATAAAAAAATGAAAAATCGTTTTTTTTTTTTTTTTATTTAGAAGATCAGAATAAATACAGAGGAAAAAAATATATACCACAAACTCACAACAAATTATTTATAAAAAAAAAAAAATTATTAATGAAAGATATCAGATTAGCTTTAGATCACTCACAATATGTAAGGTCACAAAAATTGATGACATTGCAACAGAAATTTTGCAAGAAACTAAAGAATAATTAATAAAATCAGTCATCAGATTGCATCATTTTATAATGACCTACAGATTAGACAAATATTTTTTTATATCAAAGAGAAACACATTTTGATAGACTGTGAGAATTATTATATTATATATCTTACATCCTATGCAATTAAGATTACTTCTGAAAATTATATAGCACAGATTAGAACTTTATAATGAAAGAGAATTGCCAGGTATACTTTGCTTGTTTCAGGAAAGATTAGCAAAATTGTGTTTGATAATAAAAAAGATTAGTGAATATCAAAAAGAAGTTTAAAATGTTTTTAGGAAAATTTACCAAAATATTTAATTTTTTTTAAACATATAAATGTTCAAACATTTATAAACAAAAGATCCATATCTTATTCCTGCTGAGCATGCTTTCAGTCTAATGTGTACCATATTCATAGCTATACTCATCATCATCATCATCATCATTATCAACCATTATCAATCCACTGCAGGATGAAGGTCTCTCCAAGTTTAATCCATCTTCTCTGATCTTTAGCTTTTCTTCTCCACATCACCCCTGCACACTTTCTTATTTCATCCATCCATCTCACATGTGGTCTCTTTCTGGGTCTTTTACAATCTCTTGGAATCCAGTTTAAAATTTCAAATGTCCATCTATTATCATCTCTTCTAGCAATATGTCCAGCCAAACTCCCCTTTAATCTTTTAATTTTTTCAATGAGGTCAGTAACACCTGTTTGTTCTCTTAACCATACATTGTGTTTTTGATCTGTTCTTGTTACTCTCAACATGAATCTCTCCATACTTCTTTGAGTGATCTAAAGTCTCTGTATTGATCTTCTATTAAGTGTCCAAGTCTCAGATCCATAAGTAAGAACTGGTAAAACACATTTGTTAAAAACCATCCTTTTCAAACACATAGGCATATTTCCTTTTAGTATCAAGTTATTTCTACCAAAAGCACTCCAACCAAGTTTAATTCTATGATTAATTTCCTCCATTATGTTTCCATCTGTATTAATAATCTGACCAAGGTATTTGTAACTGTTAACTTCTTCTAATTCTTCATAATCAATCTTTATTTTCATATTTTGAACAAATCAATTAAACATTACTTTAGTCTTTTTAACATTTATCTTTAGTCCTACTTTTCTACTTTCATCTGCTAACTCCTGCAACATTTCCTGCAGCTCTGAAGCATTATTTGCAAAAACAACTATATCATCTGCGAAATCTAAATGACTTAAGTACTCTCCATTTATTTTCATTCCTTTAGTTTCGTATTTTAATCCACAAAATACTTTTTGTAGCACTGCTGTAAAGAGTTTTGGAGATATGGAGTCACCTTGTCTTACACCTTTCTCAATGTTGATTTTCCCAGTATCATTATGTAATCTAATTGTTGCTATACTACATTATTATTATTGGTGATATTTAAGTATGCTTGCTAATATTCAAATTTATTTTAATTTATTATATAGTTATGCAAATTTTATTTGAAAATATTTTTACAGAGTCCATTTCTTCAAGTTAGGAGTGCTGATATCTTTTTTTATTTATCATGAATTGATCTTTGGCTATGATCCAAGTCTTTTTAATTTTTATCTTTTTATATTCCCTCTCAGTACAAACAATTTTTGCTTCAGATAAACTGAATTTATGGTGGTTGTGTTCTATGAGAATGGAGGAGTATTAATTACTTCTTTTATCTTTATTGTAGAGATAGTTGTACTGGGCCAATCTTGTAGATAGATTGGCTTTTGATTCACCATCGTAGGCACATAGGCATTTGGATTGTGTGTAAGAATGTTAATAAACTATTTGATGAGATGATTGAGTGGACAATTTATCTTTTGAATTGTTCAGTAAATTATTTACAGCTATGGGAGAATGAAAAATTATATTAAATTTCTGTGAACAAATTCTTTTTAATTTGCTAGACATTTTTGGTACATATGGTAAGATTATCCATTTCTTCATATCTTCAGGTTTAGACTGCAATATTTTTTAAATTTTGCATGGTATTATCAATTTATTAATATTATATCATATATTTTGTAGATTACTAATATACACGACTATGTTGTTTTTTTTTTGATCAATTTTAAATGTACAAAATTTTGCATTCCTTTGTAGTTATTCTTTAAGCCTAGCAAATTTGTGGGGCATGGGTGTTTTTGATTTGAGATGTATTGTGTCTCTTATATTTAATGGTTTTAATATCATTTTATAATTTAGTGAACATGACTGTCTTTGGATATAAAGATCCATGATAGTCCAGATTAATGAAGATGCCTGTTCCAATTCATGGCAAATATCTATGATTTGAGTGTCAGTTGCACATAACACTATGTCATCTATATCTGAAGTAAAGTATGTTGAAAGGTGGGGAAGTGTACTTAGAAATAATTTTATTTTTGATGTTTGATAAGTATAGGCTATATATAATTCTACTGAATAGTAGGCCCATTGGCCATCCATATTGTATTTGATAATTTTTCTCACCAGCAACTACAAACTTATTCTCATTGATCCATTTCAATGTTTCTATTATGAAATCTTTTTTATGCATATTATAGTTGACATTTTGTAGCAATTCATAAATATATTCTATAGATTGTAAACAAGTACCTATTATGGTGAATCAAAAGCTAATCTATTTACAAGATTGGTTCAGTACAACTATCTCTACAACAGAGCTAAAAGAAATAACAATTACTCCTCCACTTTCATAGAGCATGTATACCCTGGATATAAATTTCATTTATGTAAAGCAAAAATCATGTATACTGAGAGGGAGGATAAAAGATAAAAATTAAAAAGGCTTGAAACGTAGTCAAAGATTAATTTGCAATCAATAAAAAATATACTAGCACCTCTATCTCAAAGTTATGAGCTTTCTAAGAAGATTTCCAATTAAATTAGCATGCCTACACAACAAATTAAAATGAATTTGAATATAAGAAAATATACTTAAATACCATCAATAATAGTAATGCAGTATAGCTATGAGCATGGTATGCATTGTACTGAAAACATGCTCAGCATGAATAAAACCAACTTTAAAATAACACATCATCTATTTTTTATAAATGTCTGGACATTTATATTTTTAAAATTATAAGTGCAAAGAAAAGAGAAAAGATATTAAATGAATTTATGTAAAAATATTTTATTGTTTTTATGAGAAATATGTATATGGATTAAACATGATAGTTTAATTAGACTATGGTAAATCTATTTGCTTTTACATTGGTGATGGAGCTAAACACCATTGTATATCATCTTATATCCATATAATATGCAATGAGCCAAGTCTGATAGAAATGTGGGATTTGGGGAATGGTGAAGGACTTTTATAAATAAAAGATCACATGGTCATCATTTCTTATGCTAGCACATTACTGTTATTAAAACAGGTAAAAGTCTCCATATATTAGTGCCACTCAGTTCCAACCAGAGTAATCAATGGATGCCAGAAGGCTTGTGCATAAAATACCCATCTAGTGCCTACTCATCCAATATCCCCAGACTGGATATTGGATGAGTAGGCACTAGATAATGATTTTATGCACAAGCCTTTTGGCATCCATTGATTACTCTGGTTGGAACTGAGTGGCACTAATGTATGGAGAGTTTTGCCTGTTTTAAATAAAAGATATGTTGATAACACTACAATTATAAAAAAAAAAATTGGAAAATCTCAAGATTTTAATAGCCAGCATCATTTGATGCAATGGAGAATTGGCATCCTGAAGCTCAACATCAAGGATTCATGACACAACATTGTTACTTAATTATTTTAAGAGGGGAAGTTGTTGATTTATGAAGTTTTAATGAAATAAAGAAATGATTGGTAATTTTTGCCTTCTTAGATATTAAAGAATATTATGAATGTAAAGTTATGGTGCTGGAAACTGAATTATAAAATTATTAATAGTGTTGGACTTTGTTGTTAGTAAAAACTTTGGAGAATTCTATTAATAGCAAGATAAATGAATAAGTTGAAATCTGAATTGCAATTGAAGCCCAAATGAAGAAAATTATTCTGCTTTATTCTTATATGAGATCTGAATTTATTAAAAAAGAGTACCATGTTTGATAATTAAAAAAGAAGATGATCAACAATAAAGAGAATGGTATTGAACAAGTAAAAAACAAACAAGAAGATAATGGAATACTTGAAAAATTAAATCCTATTTATATGATCACTAGAAGTTGATGTTGACTTGATAGCATCTAATTTATTTTATGTGTTATATATATTGAAATATAGCTTCTTTTTTTTTTTTTTACGAACATTGTGAGCTAATAAAACAAATAGTACAAATTATTCTAAATACAAATAGATGTAAAATATTTATCAAATTTATCTACATATATATTCATATTATTATTTCTGAGAGCTTCCATATAAATAAAAATATAAGAGCTAAATAGCTGACACTGCATTGCAACAACAGTTACTTTGCTGAAACCTTCTTCTTTCTCAAAGCATAAGAATATGTATAGTGAGATTTAAATTCATTATTTTTTTCCGTTGTTATTTTTTCCTTATTTTCAAATTCTATTGATTTAGAATTTTTTAAAAATATTTATATTCCAATAGCTTTTTCCAAATATTGTTAATTTTCTTTAATTGGTTTTAATTTGTTTTTAGGTCTTGTAAAAATTTCTATAGCTTCCTTTAGCAATCTCAGGTCATATTGTTCAATTTTTGCCAGAATATGTGCTTTATTAAAATTGATGTCATGGATAGTTAATTTAATATGTGAATAAATGGTAGATGAATTATAATTTTCTCTAACTATCAAAATGTGTTATTGTTTTCCTACGTTTATTTCATGATTGGTCTGTCCAGTCTATGAATGTAAACAAACTCCACATAGAATTTCATATACACCATGATACTTATACATGAATTTTATCTTTAGGGTATGGGACTACTTCATCAATTTTTTTAAATGTAGTATAAATTGTGTGGATATTATTTTTATTTATAACATTACCATCAATTTTATTAGTTACTCTCTTTATATATGGTAGAACAGTCTTAATTTTTGAAGTATTAAAATCTTTTTTCTTATATAAAAAAGCTCTATTAATAATCTTATGCTCAAACTATTATAAAGAAGCATTTTTTTAGTAGTATAGATATCTTTTGAAAATGGCTGTCATCAGAAATCTTTTTAGTTTTATCTAACAAAATCGTTGCCATTGAAAATAATTGTTCTAGATGGTGATGAGAAGAAAAATATAGATATCTCACAGTATATACTTGCTTTCTATATATACCATAGGATAAAAAAACTATTCTTCCTTCTTTCAATTAGAACATCTAAGAATGGAAGTTGGTTATTATTTTCTATTTCAGTAAATGAAAAGTGTGAATTAAAGAAAATTAATATATGGAAAAAGCTATTGAAGAATAAAATATTTTTTAAAACTTTTCAACCAATAGAATTTGAGAAGAAGAGGAAATATCAAAGGAAAAAAAAATAATGAATTTAAATCTCATTAAACACATTCTTATGATTTGAGAAAGAAGCTATTATATTTTTATTACACAGAAGCTACCAGAAATAATACTATGAATTCATCATTTATCCATGAGAATATTAGAATTAATATATATATATATTGTAATGGTCAGAATCATGTGATCAGCCAACAAGATTCAGAGACCTAGCAAAAAGTACTTCAATCCCAGCATGTTCGGGATATGGTAGTCCTGGAATAGTACTGAGCTTTAACCTATTTACCAGTGCTCCAAAACCTTCACTATCTGACCAACGCTCCTGATGCTACTAATGGTAATACATTTTTCTTCAGTCCCAGTGGTCAGGGTAAAACAGAGAATCTATCAATTCAAACTCAGCCTGTCATGCATTAGAATTATTAAATTAATGTAAGATACTCACCAGCCCCATCAGGACCTAATACTTTGATACTGCTTATCATACCATTTACTTTATAGGCTCTGAATCAACACATAGTTGATTTAATTAAATGTGGATATAGTTGGATGGATGTGGTGAACCAGGGAATGACATGACAAATGTATAGACATAAATATAGCTGATTTATTAACACAAATTCAGTAAAAGATAGAAATAACAATAATAATGTTTGGATCTTATTATGATCCATGTATGGACATGAAACATGAACCAGAAATAATAATTACAATATTTAACTATCAGTTATTGGCAATGGTTAACAGTATTTAGGTATCATTAGGATAAAGGTATGATTTTTACAAAGAAATAACCTGTCAATAATGACAACAACAGTTATGAACCAGAAACAATAATTACAATAATAATTAGTATTAGATGTGTGCGAGCATTACAATGAAGTCATACTGTCAATAATGACAACAACAATTATAAATCAGTATGATTCTGTATGGGAATTACAAATTAACCAAAAATAATAATTACAACAAATCATAAATATCAGTATTATATTTGTGTGTGAGCATAAAACAAATTTTTATGTTGATAATGATAATATTTAATCAAGAAATGTGCCACTATAAAATTAATATGCCACTATAATTTTAATATGCCAATGGTCAAGAGTACACAATACCTGATTATATTAAGTGAGGGGCCAGAAATATATATATATATATAACAAATTTATGTGTGTTTTCATATACATAGGGGAAGCTAAGTATATATTTTTATTATTATATTTACTTTTAGTATTCCCAGCAGGAGTTATGGACCAAAGCATAATTCTAGCTTATTATTAACAGTTATATGATAAATATGGTTTATCTGTCCCACACAGCATTACTAATAGGCATGATCAAGAAATCTAATCACAGAAGACAGTGGTATCTGGGTTTGAATCTTGTGCCGGCTATATTATTATTGGCATTGGCGAGATAGCCAATCTCCATATCGAGCAATAAAATATATAGATAAGTTCCTATGAAAACACATTTGCAGTCAGTGTGGCATGTGTAGGAAATGGAGCATATCGACTCAAAAACTCGGCCATTTTCAGGACCAGTAAAAATATCCGTCTGGCAGCTCGCATAGCATTACTCGACATATATTCATTAGATAGGCACAGATCATTCTACCAAGTAACACTGATATATTTCCCCCTAAAAAAATCATTAACTCATATCTGTATAGATAATTTTTTAAGCCTGTATTTTAAAATTTAATAACAAGTAATAATGGGAAAATTTAAGATGACCATATTTTATAGGTTATAAAATGCCCATGAGCTTAAATATAAAGCTTAACTACAAAATTATCATCATAAATTGCTAAAGAGGCAAAGAAAATATGATTGCTGAGATAGTACTTTCCCCTAAATGTATGCATCACTAAATATATATATAGCAAGATGAACACATACTTTTATAACAAGTAATACTGCCTGTTTTACATTTAAGAAAAATAAGCATTATCATTATTATTATTTTTTAACACATACATAAATACATATATATATATTATTTCATTTAATTGTCATAAAGAATCTTAATCAAATCTAAATTAAATAAATAATGATTTTAACACTCATTTATATTTTTAATTTATATTAACAAGGTATATATGAGTTGATGGCGAATTTTAATCCAGATATCTGATTTTCTCTCTCTTTTAAAAAAAAAAAAATGATGTTTTTAACTAGTAAGAATTGGACAAACGATTTAAGAAATTCAAGTTTGAGTGTTTGTTACTTTACAGTTATGAAATAATTACCATTCTCCCATTTAAGATTTGAGATAAATAAATTTATGCATAAATTGATTTAATAGTAAAATATAACGTGTCTAATACTGGCTGAGTTTGGCATAAACAAAATTAATCAATAAAGTATAGATTTTTGTAACTAGTGAAAACATACATGGAATATCTCAAAATGAATAATGAAAACTGTATTTATAAACTTTATAGCATCCTCCCCCCCCCCCCATTATTTATAAACTTTATAACATTTTGTTACATTTTAAAATTAGACATTAAAATCTTTTTTTTTACCATTACTAAGTAGAAATATAGTTATAACATAGATTGACTTGCTAAAAAAATACTATACTCATATATATATATATCACTGTCTTATTGAAACACATCTCTTTTTTAAGATAGTCTTTTACCGATCAGTTATAAGTCTGAGAATTTTGAATTTAGATATTCTAGAGTTTTTTTATTTATAGAAGGGATTTTAATTATTTTATCTTGAAGGATTAAAAGTTCATACTTGCAATGATGATATCACTTTGATGAGGCAACTGTTTTCTTACTGGTTCACACTTATTTCAGGATTGATCTTTGGCTTTACTGGAGATAGAACAGGCTGGATTCAAAGTTGGTTCTCCATTTTTTCAGTGGTCATGATGATTATTTGATATCAGCTTATATTCAAAGGGTCTATTAGAGAGAGAGCTTGAGTTTGACTGTCCCTTTGACTTTTACTTTTACTCTTTTTTTGACTTTTACTTTTGACTCTTAAAAACTGCCTGTCTAGAAAACCAACCCAGTATTTATATGCCTGTGACTTAAAAAAAAACTACTCAGCAAAATCAAAAATCCTGTGTTTTTATTAACTCTTAATTTTCTTTTTAACACAGATATCATAACTGCCTTCAAATTCAACCTTTGTTAGAAATGAAAATAGACTGGTTGACTGATTTTTAGTTTAAACCAGTTAGCAAAATCCTATTAAGATTAAATTAAGGTATGAAAATTTTAACTGCCTTTAAAGATGAGAAATAATTAGCATTTCCATGCAAATATATCTTTCCTGAATGTTTAAATAAAATAGACTCATAAAAACTGTTATTTGCAAAGAAAGAATGAGTCAACTTATTTTTCTATACATTTTTTTAAGGAAAAACACAAAGACAAAAGAAAATATATTTTCTTTTCCAAATATATAAATGAAAAATGTATTTCAACAAAACAATATACATATATGCCTTCTCATTCAATAGCACATGCACACATCTGTATACTATTTTCTAACAAAAAAATGAAAAATTAAATATTTGATGTATAAAATCTAGATATATCTTATTTTTAAACAACTATCATGAAGCTCTGTGTGTGCATACACACTAATCGCTTCAATATATATATATATATTGTAATGGTATAGAGAATTAGGGATGAACCTGGGATGATTGAAAATCATTATTATCATCAACTCTAATTCAAAGAGTCAAATCTAAATATTAAATATAAAATGAATAATAATGAATATAATAAATATGAGGAGCATGAGAGATCAACATTTTTCTAACTAAGTAAGTAAGTAAGTTCACCAGCATTACACAAAAAGCAACAATCATTCATTATCATAAATGATAAACAATAAAAAGAAATCAACAGTCAATCTTGTGACTGGATTTAAAATGGATCTATTATAGAACAGGCTGATTATTCGACCCTTGTCAGCTTGGGGCAGATCATTTAAACAGTAATTTGTATGCACAGATGTAAGTGCCAATCCATAAAAATATAACAATAAGAAAGTAATTCTGGGATAACATGCTGATGATCATTAATGATCTGGCCAATTCATGCCATTAATGTACTGTCCAACTATAAACTTAATTTTTAAATCAATAATTAAAATAAAATGAAGTGCTTGGACTTTAAAGGATATCACCTTTGTGTCAACTAAGATCATCATAAATCGGGCAATTATAAACACTAAATATAAACCCCTTCTCTATAACACGTGGTTATACATGAATCCAGCTCAGAGAACAAAAGCTCTATAATTGTTAGTATGAACAAGAGATATAATACAAACATATAATATTTTAAATCTATTTTATGATTTGAGTAAATTCATTGGAATAACTTTAACAATGAATAATAATAAAAATTAAATTAAGGTTTGCACAATACAGCTATACATATAAATTATGCCTTCTGATTTTCATTAATACAAAAGATATCCATTATTTCAAAGAAATTTTATTAGTATAATTCATGTCTATAAACTAATTTATATTTTTCCCAGTTGGTTTATATAAGCACACATATATCAACACACAGATGTGCCTGTATAATTTAAAATGAACATATTTGAATTGCCATATAAAAACATTAATATAATACTTAATTAATGACTGATTAGACATATATGTGTGTGACATGGAAATGTGTGCACACACTGATGTTTATATCATATATTTTAATTTGTCAAAATAATAAACAGTACTGTTGTGTGCGGTGTACTGTGGCTGATAGGCTATGCTGCAGCACCACCAAGAATCCTGCAAGTGATAAATTTCTATCCAAAAATTGCTGAAATTGATGGGAAATTATAATTAAAACATCAAAGGCAAAACATCAAAAGTAAGTAAAAAATCAAGTAAAAAAAATCAAGTGAAATAATATGTAAATTTTAAAAAAGTATACGCATGCACAAAATTGGTAAAAATACATAAACAAGTAAAATACAAAATGCCTAAGGCAGAGTAAATCGAATAAATCCTTTGAAAATACAAATTAAAAAAAAAACCACCAAGAAATCGCTATGAAATTCGAATTACAAAAACAGAAATCATTGAAAGCACGTCAAATGCACCCCCAGAATGAAGAATTCCTTGCTGTAATGGACAAAGTAAAATTCCTAAGGCAAAATAAATCAAACAAAATCTAAAATACAAATTAAAAAACCCCAAGAAAACGCTATGAAATTTGAACTACAACAAAAACAGAAAAAATTAATGGTAAATATAAAAAAAATGGTGGATGGGCTTCATTAATAATGGGAATTACAAAAACAGAATTTCATCATTATTTAGCTATCAACATTTGCAAAAATGCATCTGTGATCAGATTCCAAAGCACCACAAAATCCACATTAAAAAATGCTATGCATCAAGAATTTGATCATAAATAAGTAAAATGCAAAAATAAAAATTGGTGTCTAACTAACAGATATACCCTCCCTTATCCCACATGAAGAATTAAAATGAAAAATGGTGCTCATCAATATTTAAAAATAAAAAACTATTTGCAAATGTGCCTGTGCATTATTTAACTAACAGATATAATAATAATTCACAAACCTTAAATACAGACTAATACATTTTAATCATTAAATATAGATAACAAGTGCATAGTGATCTGTTGTTATCTTTTACAATAATTTCAAAGCAGCTATTTATATCAGGAGAGCTACTAATTGTTTTTCCCAAAAAAATATTACATTAATTATTCTCTGCTTTGAAATTATGGCATATCATAACACATGATTTCAAATAAAATAATCAGAATAGAAAATAGACATGGGCATAGATTATAGAAAGTTTAAAATAGAAAGTTTAAAATAATCATTGATTACAGTTACAGGAAAAATTATTAAAAAGTTATATTTATTGACAAGAATGTTACAAGATTTTATTTTAACAAGAAATTATGGCATATTATTTAAATAGATTTATAGATATTGCAGAAAAATGATTACCCAATTTTCTTCAAGACTGATTTGTCCAGTTCCAAGTGAATAACAGCAGATTAAAAAAAAGAATTTAATAGAAGATATGGACTGAATAATATCTAGAAATCAGTTATTTAAAGAAAGTTGCAAATTAAAGTGTGATATAATAGACTTCTCACATTAAAAAATATATATCCATTTACACTACCCTTTCTTAAATAAAACATAATTAAATATGCATGTTATATATATTTACTGTGCACAGAATATGGTACTAAAGTATATTTTAAAGAAAATATTTTCTCTTTGGCAGAATGCTGAAGAATCACTTATTATTTTAAATTGCATTGGGATGTTATATTTTGCAGAACCACCTTCTTTCAAAATGTCATAGACTTATAAAAAATTCAATTCATTTTTAACAATACATAAATGCATACATATTGTCTATGAAAATAAAAATATATAGTATGAATCAAAGTTATTAATTCATTCATTATCTAAAGGGAAAAAGTTTTTCTTTTTTAATTTTTTAAAAAAAGTAATATTCTTGATTAATTGTAAATGTCTTTAAACATATTCTAGAAACTTTTATATTACCTAATCTAGAAAGACATTTGAAGTTTTTTTTTTTTTAATAAAATGTACTGGAAATGCATCTCACTTTTTTGAATAGTTGTTTACTTAAAAAAAATTGCAATTTCATAAATTACAATTCTCATTTTCATCAAAGAATTAAAGTAAAATATATATATATATATATATATATATATATATATATATGATGCAGTACCTTTGTCTCTGCTTCTCTGCATATAGTTAAACAATATATGTATAAACTAATTTTTTAGCAACCTGATGGACTTTCTTGGTAAGCTATTAACTTTTAAAACCATTGATTGACTTATCATTTCCAGGAAAAGGATAATCTAGTATCTGTTAACACACCATATAGACAGTTCCAGTTAGTCTAGAAGATTTTAAACTTCAGCATACTGGCTCATATACAATTTGGGCTATGGAGAACACAGACAAGCAGCCACTTTACTTTTAGGTGAATCCAGATTCTATTATTGTGAACTAGTAACAGCAGCTGCATATACACTCTTTGTTTTCAGTTATCATTTCATGGTAACTCTGGCATCATCTGTAAAACTTTAAAAAACTCCCCTTTAATATTTTTTAACACTTTATAGTCAGGGTGAAAAAAATACAGTAATCAAAAATAAGTTTTTTGTTTTTTGATTTAAAAAAGTTAAGAACTCTTTTCAATTCATTTTAATCTTTTGAAAAACAACTTTGTAGCATTTCTATCAAAATATGTTACACAAGCTTTAATTAAAAAATTTGCTAATCAAAATAGATACTATAATTTTATAATTACCAGTATATCTATTGGAACATAAAAACATGCTTGTTTTAATTTCAAAATCAGGATCAATAAAATATTAATTAGACCTTTCTAAATGGTTAAGTTATTATTATTTTTTAAAATTCAAAATTATTTCATTCTTAACTCTTATTCCATTGTAATATAGAAAATACCTCCCAAATTTTTTTTATCTGTGTTTATTTCTATTTTTTTTTCAATTTCATATATATATATATAGTAAACACACACTACTATATTATTGTAAGTCATGAGTGTATCAATATATATATATGTGTGTGTGTGTGTTTGATTGATTTAAAATAAAAAGAAAAGATGAAAATTTACAAATAATATACAAAATATGAATCTAGAAAATAAACAATTTAGTGGTAACAGTAGTAGTAGTAAAATATGAAGAAAAATTGGCCCACATTATGATAATCCATGAGGGATTAGCTGTACTTATATTTTTATCTTAGATATTTTTAACAACAATTAATAGATATATAAAATATTTTAAATTCACTATAAAATAAAATTTAATATATGTCAGAGTATATATCTTTAATCTTTAGTGCCTGTGAATATTAATTATATTTTGTATGAGGTAAAAACATGTTGGGTGTAGTATTTTAAATGATAGTCTTATTGATTTATGCATATACTAGGATCATTTGCATGATTTTGTTTCAATTTAACATTATAACTACAGTGGCAGAATTGAACGACTCACAAACAACTCTAATGACTCTATTCTTGGTTGGAATCTCTTCAGATTTCTTTTATACTTTATTAATAGTTAAGCTGTTCAAAAATATCCATATTCTAAATAAATAAATATCAAAATGAATAAGCTGATTATGGTTAAAATTCAAATATTTTGAAAGTTGAATAAAAGATCAGGAAGTATTAATTTTGTTTTACAATAGATTTGCAGATTGATGTTTTAAATATTTTCTGTAGTGATTAAAGCTTTGGAATGCTAAACTCAAAATACTGCAAATTCTGAAGAATGTTTATTAAAATGCAACAGCATTAAGAGTAGATGATATGATTGACCTAAATGAGATTAACTTTGGTAAAGCTGTATAACAAAACATTCCATAAATTCACAATTATTTACAATTGTTTTATAAAAAGTATTTTCTGGATGAACATGGAAAGCAGTGGGGAAAAACTAAATAGACATTTTACTATGTGTATAGGTCATTTATAAGTAGATATATTTTGAAGATGCTGGAGCTGAATTTATAAATAAAACCTCAGAGTGCCATTAAATATTACAAGAGTTTTTAAATGAAAGCAAGAAAGTAGCATTAAAAATTAATATTCAAAAAAGATCAATGGCTTTTCAAAAAAGATAAAAATAATGATCGATAGTTATGAATTAGAAGAAAATCAGCATTTGTAAAATCTTAATTAGTAATATAGATGGGAATGTAATGAATAAAATTAACCATAGAGTTAAACTTAGATGAGTGATTTCAATAAATATAACCAAATATTAAAAGAAATTCTATTAATGTGTTTGAAAATGAATGTTTAAATGATTAAAATTTACCAGTGCATATTTATGATTTAAGCCTTGGACATTTAATATAAAAGCAATACAAATATTTTAGGTCACAAAGCAAAGTATGGTAGTGATGTATGTTATTATTAACAAAACAGTTTCAAATGCAAAATTCATTGATAGATAACATAACAATCAGATTTCATTGATATCATTAAAAACATTAAGTGACTGAAAAAGACTAGTTTTTAATATGCTTTTAAAATTGATAATAGTAGATTAATAATTGATAAAAATAGTCTGGATTTTAACAAATGTGAAAGATATTGAAAGTGAAATACAGAAAATGGATTGATCATATAAAAAATTCACTAGAATGGGAAAGGCAGATTAAATTATGAAAGTTTAAATCTAGTTTAATCATTCTGCTATCGATTGACATTAATTAGTAATACTTAAATATATCTGCAACAAATATTCCTAAACAGAGAAATATGCATATATGAGGTATACTATGAAAAAAATTGGATTTTTTTTCATATGTAGATTTTTCATCAAAGGATACATCCATCAAAATCCATAGTGACAGCTTATTCATCACAGTAAAACTTCCTACAGAAGACATATTTATACATAAAATATTTTCATTTTAATGCTTCAAATATGGGGCTAATATTATTATAATTCAGTTTTATGATATAATAGAACCGTGGAACACTATTTATCAGTTACTGAAACAACAATCAAGTCAAATACCTATTTGTTGGATAAGATTAATCATTGATTGGACAGTCTTCAGATTTTATTACTTTTTTTTTTCATGTAAAGGTGCCAAAATTTGAGAAAAAAAATGTGTATCTAAATTAAGATTAAATAGACTATGGATATTTTAAAATTGTTTTATGAATAATTAAAACTTTTAAAGAACTTGATGGTTGATGGAGCAAAGCACAGTCACACACAGATAAAGTTATATCTACATTCCCTAATTTATAAAGTCATAATCTTGTGTTAAGATTTGTAGAGGTCTCTCTCATAATAAAATTAAGCACTCCAGGCACATAGTATTAATGTTAAAGCCTTATATGTATTTATGTGCTGACCATGCACTTAATAAAAATTAATGTTTACTAATTAATGTTGTTGCTGCTAATTTTTATTTTTGATTGCTTCATTACATCATTTCCAACTATTTCTAATCAATAATAACATTTTTGAACTGTTTTTTTTTTTTTAATATTTATATATGGAATAACCTAAATATTTGTAGTGAAAACAATTTGACTGTAAATTTAATATAATCATAATAACCTATAACTTATATAGAAATTATTTAATTAATTTAAATTTATTATCTTACTGCCAGCTATCTGAATAACAAAGTGAACATAAAATGTTAGCTTATATTAAAATGTCATTAAACATATTCAACATGCTCACCTATTTTTAAAGATTTTTGGTGAGTGAAGGGGTGTTTATATTATACATTAACATAATAAACTACATTTATTGAATAATTATTTTAATTGAGTCTGCTATGCTACTTGGAATTTTCAAATAACATTCTACTAAAATTTCTTTATAGAAAATGATATTTTTATTGTGTTATGAAGTATATGTATTTATTGAATCTTATATATTCTGCCAGATTAGATTCACATAATATAAATTAACTTTTACTCTTATCTATATCTCAATTACTCTGATTATTCAATTATGAGCTTATTAAAGAATTAAAGACTTTTATTTAATATGATTTTAATTTTGAGAGGTCTCAGAAGGTAAACTTATAATGACTTGTTATCCAATACAATCATCCAACAGATAATTACATATAATAATGAATTGATAGATTTAAGAGCTAATGATTTTTGAATTCAATTCTCAGTGCTCAAATAACATATTACCTTCTGAGTATCTAAACATTTGATTATGTATATTTTATGCCATTTTTATTGGTATACCCCATCATAAAAATAAATTGGGAATAAAATGTTATTATATATAATTTTAAATTTTATAAAACAAAATTTAAAAAAATAATAATAATATTCACTTATTAAATTGTGAAAAATATCAGTATTTTATTTACCCTAGGATTTGAACTTGGACTTAAATAATTTAAACTAGTATAAAGTTAAATTTTGTTAAGATATTTATTTTTAAAGGTATCTAAATGATAAAATAAAACAAAGTATAAGTTAATAATATCATAATAAGGAGTCATTTGATAATAATTAAAATGATAAGGGAGTTCAAGCCTAATTTGATAAAAGGAAATATGCATTATGTAGACTAATAATTATGTCTGTGTGCATTCAGGATTATTTATCAATAATGGTTTCTGCTGAAATCTTAAGTTAATTTGCAAAATAAATGATTAACATTCATTTTTGGAATTTAAAATTTAATCTATATAAAATAAAAATGATTTAAAGTGTAATTTTATTAAATTCATTAAAGGATTGTTTTTTTTATTGCTAATAATTTTTTTTTATTTTTAAAAATATTTGTTTTTAAAAATAGTTCAGCTAAAAGCAAGTCATTAAATATTCAGAATCAAGGAAGTGGGAAAATTAACAAATGAGAATGCACTATTTGAAGTACATAAGCAAGCATATGATATTGGTTGGAAAATGTTTTTTTGGAGGAAAGAAATCAGTTACAGATCAGAAAAATATAAACTAAGTAAGCAAGTTTTGTTTTGTTGAAAAAAAAATTTGCTGAAGTTTTTTAAAGCTTATTTTTTTTTTTTTTTAAAAAAAAAAAACAAGTAATTAAGGGTCGTTACTTTAAGTCTTTTACATTTTATAGTAGCAAGTTTTCAGTAGGATGAACCACTAAAAACAAAGAAAATCTCTGCTGGCTAAAATGACCATCAATAAATTCATTGGAGTATTTTAAAATCATTATATTAAGACAATAATAAATCAATGGAAAGAAAAATATGCATATGTGTACCACTGTTTTACCAAGAAATATCAAAATAGGAGGAATGAACTGTAGGTTATATAATTGTAAGATTAAGCAAGATCAAATACATAGATTTTTTAAATGTTATCATCTTTATGAAAGACTAAAATGAAATAGATACATGAATAATAGAAAAATTAGTTGTGACAAAGCTAAAGATATGAATATAAAGATAATTGAAATTAAGTTAAAAATGAACCTGAGTGGAAATATTTATGTATTAAAAAATGTGATATTCAAATGCAAGTTATGAATGTTTCTCTCAATAAAAATGTTGTGAGTAGAAACAGAAAATAAACAGATTCTCATCAGTGAATCTAACTTTTAAGTATAAGGAACACTTTATGATAAACTATAGATAGGGTTCAATGGAAATGGAAAATTCTGACTAAGGATTATATTTATAGAGAAAAAATTATAGTGGTTCACCGGGGAATTGAAATATTTAATTATTAGTACCATCAATGGAAAAAAAATCAATATGTAAAGGAAGAAAAAAGTAAAGTAAATCATGATCAGTGACATCAGTTTCCAGGAAAATCTAAATTATATTGAAAATAATTTCATTTTATTATATTTAATATGATGATGAAATCTGTGATTAATTACATGTGAATATTACTAAGAAATTCATTGAAAATAATGTGAAGATCAGTATTAGCAATATCAAATGGAGCTAAATAAATTATATCATTAGGTAAAAAGTAACCTGCAATTTTTTTTTTAAAAAAGGAATGAAAACCTGATGGATAACATGAAAGCATTAAAAATTCCATACTTTTATTAGTGTTTGAATAAATGTAACAGGAGAAAAAGGGATAAGAAGATTGATATGTGACAAGTAGGAAGCATGAAAAGGGAGAAGAACAATTGTGATATTATTATTAAAATGTATGTATTTTTTTTTATAAACTTGTATGTTCAGAAAAAGAGAAAATGGGTAATGTAATTGTTTCTATATAGTGTTAAGTTCACATTTTAGAATAATAATTATTAATATTGGGGGGGGGGATAAATCAAGAGATAGGGAAATCAATAAATAACATAATTTGTTTATCTATGTTATTAATTGTATAAAGTTTTATTTGATTGAAAGTCACTAAACTATTAAAATAAAGATCTATATGTTATGAGCTAGCACATTACAGACACAAAAATAATAAAGAAGAATATTAGAAGAAGGGGGGTGTATATGTGTTCCAGTATAATATTAAATAACAAATGATAATATTAAAATTTGAACTGATGTTGAATTGTTAATCCTGTAATAGCATTATAATATAGTTAGAGAATTTTAATTTATAATTCTTTGTGAGCAGTATTTATAATACAGGCATAAGGCAAATAGAAATTTGAAATCGGAAAGTAGGACTTAAATTATTAAATAAGATTGGGATAAATATTTTTTATTTAATGCAGATATCACTAAAGAGTGGCTTATATACATTCAACAAATACTGTGAATGATAAATAAAGATTAGTGGAGGAAGAGATAAGTATTCAGATTGAATATGACAAAGGATAAAGGGTATTTATTGTAATTTTATGATATCTTGAGTGATAAACCCATAAGAATATTAAGTAAGATAAAGGGAAAAAAAAGATCAAATGTCTAATAT
Source organism: Epiperipatus broadwayi (assembly GCA_028023455.1). Classification (NCBI taxonomy): domain Eukaryota; kingdom Metazoa; phylum Onychophora; class Udeonychophora; order Euonychophora; family Peripatidae; genus Epiperipatus; species Epiperipatus broadwayi. Next base: position 1,342,549 of record JAQFVV010012562.1, on the reverse strand, counting down.
CATAAAATAAACACAGATAAAATGTAATCGGTCATAATATCATAAAAAAATATTTTACTTAAGATTAAAATATCAATCCATGTTTTTTTTTTTTTTAAAATTTCTTGTTCTCACTACAATCTATCAAGTGTAATTAATGAAAAAGGGGTGGTTATTAAAAAAGGGATTGATTGCTTAAGACACACATTATTTGTAACAAAATTCAACATCGCATATTTGATTATATTGTCAAGAAATTTTATTTTGAATAGAGCTCATTGCCAGTAAAGTGAATATAAATGTTTGATTCTTTTAAGTGGCTTATTATATTATATTTTTGTAGACATTTTGTTTTATGTTAATTTATTTATTAATTCTATTGCATTATTAAACTTTGTACATAATGTGTTATTAAAATTAATATTTTAAAGTTACACTAAGTGTCTAAAGTTGCATTTTTTTTGGGGGGGGAATCATCATCACTACACCACCACTGGAAAGTATTAATTGTGATATGCATATTGACCAAAAATATGATTTGAAATTTGGAAGAAAAATTGATCCAGTATAATATATTATATTACAATTATCTAGGTAAATATTTATTAAATTGAATATTAAATTATTGCAAACTTTTTTGATCACATCATTCACCACTCATATACTTTGTAAATATAGTAAAGTATATTTATTGTTAAAAAATTATATTAGGACTTAGTTTTTATTTAAAGTTCAACATGATGATTACAGTTTAAATAAAAAAATAGTGATTTTTTATTCAATAATAGAGACCATAAAATAAAATAGTGATATAGTTGTAATTATAGAAAAATGTTATGAGTCATCTTTAAAATGCCACACTAGCTATAGATTTGAGTAAAATCCCTCTTGATATTTTGTAGGTGGTATAAATAGCTAATTAAAATCAATGATAATACTGAGATCTCCTTAATATCATATTATTATTATTATTATTATTATTATTATTATTATTATTATTATTATTATTATTATTATTATTATTATTATTATTATTATTATTATTATTATTATTATTATTATTATTATTAATGATAATCTTATAAACGTAATAATAATAAAAGATAAATGTACACTCGAATGATAATACAACTTATTAAGTAGGTTAATTTAAATTTAGTAACTATAGATGTTTTATTCTATTTATTTAAGTATTATTGTTAGTCATGAGAATGTTTAGATACTGAAAAAGAAGGAGTTTCTAGATATTCTTATGCTATTGGATAAATACTTTAGTGTTTATTTAATGTTAAAGGGTATATAATCTTGTTAATAAGATAGGTGAGTCTCACAATTGTTAATATTGACTAAATATAGTTCAGAAAATGTTAAGAGTATTAAATGATACCTAGATAAAGTCATAATATATCCTAATGTAGGACTTGGTATATCTTCTTGGGGTTGTCCTCCTATTGGGAGAGTACAATATATATATATATGTATATATATGTTAAGTTTATTCAATTTTCTTAAATATTTAGTATGTTGTATTTTGTTTGCTAGAAATTTGCAATTTACATGTTAGTATTATCATAATAAATATTCATAATTAAGACAAATTTATCATATTTTGATTTAATTCTTGATCATTTTGTTTTTAATTAAGTTACTATTTTTTCTAATAACAAGAGCCGATTTTTTTTGTCTACTTGCTTGGAACTTTTTTTTTTTTTAATGTTAGCGTTGAATTAATTTTATTTTTAGTATCAACATTCTGTTATAATTTGATAATTTATTGTATCTCCAGTGTGTCGATTTTAGTTTGCTTGCGATTTTGTTTTTTGGTCATTCATTATCATTTGATTCGATCGCAAAACTTTGACTATGTGTAGCTGAAACTTTCACTTTTTATTGAAGTATACAATAATACACTAACAATTCTTTTAACAAAATATTAGTTTTTCTTCTGATAGATTATATTTTATTTTCAAATTACTGTTGTGGATAAGATGTTGTTATAATACTGTTTTTTTACTATAGAAGTAGTGAAAATTTATTTTTTTATTTTTTATCAAGTAAAGTGTTCAATTTTGTTCACAGAATTTATTACAAGATAGAATATATGGTCATTCATTGAGATATACAAATATCCTTAAATGCAATGGCCATGTTAACAGAGAGAGAGAGAGAGAGAGAGAGAGAGAGAGAGAGAGAGAGAGAGAGAGAGAGAGAGAGAGAGAGAGAGAGAGAGAGAGAGAGAGAGAGAGAGAGAGAGAGAGGGAGGGAGAGAGAGGGAGAGAGGGAGAGAGAGAGGGAGAGAGAGAGAGAGGGAGGGAGAGAGGGAGGGAGAGAGGGAGAGAGAGAGGGAGGGAGGGAGGGAGGGGAGAGGGAGGGAGAGAGGGAGAGAGGGAGAGAGGGAGAGGGGGAGAGAGGGGGAGGGGAGGGGGAGAGGAGGGAGAGGGAGAGATTTTAAAATATATATGTTGATCAGATGGCTCACATCTATCAATTTTAATTAAACATTTTATTCTAGTTCACATTTGTTCACATTTAGAGAAATTCCATTTTGATTTTCTTAAGGTGGAGTCTTTTTAACAAGGTCAATAAATTCAATTTCGTTGACTTTTTCTAAATACAAACTCAAATAATATCAATTGTTGCCATGGAAATTATTACAAATATTTTCAGTTAAAACTTTATAATTTAATTTTAGGAACACTAAGTTTGATTAGATTTAGAAAGAAATTCTAAAGTAAAACAATTAAGAAATATTGCATATATTGATTTAAATTTATATTCAGTTTGCATAGAATATAACTATCTAGTATAGTTTAAAAATAATAGAAAGATACTAATAAGTTTAAATTAAAGTTTTGTTGTTGTTGTTATTACTTATACACACTCAATAGATATTATTTATTATAGTAACATTAAATGGATTGTTTTATTTATATTTGTCGGGTTAAAAAATACCATTTAAAAATATATATACAAATTCTAAATTAATTATTATTTTTTTCATGAAATGTAATTTGCAAGGTCATTAAAACGATCCCCACTAGCTTAATTCATCCAAATTTTAAAAATAAAAACTAAAAATATACAAAATACAAATTTTTTTTGATTTTTCTATTTACAAAATATATTTATGAATTATATATATTCACCCTTCATTTTAACAGATTAATGGATAAACAATGATGATTGCAAGTAACCATTAAATCAAATGACAGTGAGTAGGATATATTGTGAAAATGAATATGTGCTAAAGGAAATACTTATTTAAATATTAAAAAGGAAACAACTTATAGTGATGTATTATGTACAAATGAGTAGTAATAAAACTTCTGACCTGTTGACCAAATAAAATACAACTTATTCTTTACTTATGTAGACCCAATTTGCTTAAATTTGCATTTACATGAATGTTTTTCCACATATATAAAGTGGTAAAAATTCCATATCCAAGTTAACACGGGGAATATTTCTTGAGACTTTGGTTTTATCTGAATTTTTTTATTGTTGCTTGTTTTCACTTTAATATATTAATAAAAAAAAATGTAAATATAAGGGTAAATAACATTTTCTAAAGTATAATTCATACAAAAACTGATGGATAACATCAATTAAATAAATAGAGGACTGTCTGTATTTCTAATATAATCTTATAATAAAAAAATAATTTTATTGTTATTCTAACTTCTAAATATAAAAAAATAATAATAGAATGTTTTCATATAGTAACTTAGCCATAAACAAAACATAAAATAATTCTTCCACATTTTTATAGATACGACTTTTTTTTTTTTTTTAAAAAAAAGTCTCTATATTCTAACAAATACAATTTTGTAATCACTAATATCATTCTTTAAATAGTCATTGCATTAAATAAACATGAATACATTTTTGTCTTGGAATTTAAAGTTACTATGTTTTAAAATTTGAATAAAAAAGTATATTTATTGTGTAATTATAGTTTTGAAGAATTCTTTTGTATAGTCAAAACTGTCACTAGATTAGAGAAATAACAAATATTATTGTTATTTATATCTAAATATTAAATTTTCTTTTGATAAAACACAGACACGCACATACACACATATATATGGAATTAGCCTTGAAATGTTTTTAAAATTTAACATTATTTTGTGGATTATTTTCTGACTTAATACTGTTTTTAATAAGATGATGTCATATTAAGAATTACAAGATTAGAGATAGCTATTTATTAAAATCATATATGTAGGAAAAATGAATTACTTTCTTTAGCTAATGGAAATTATAAAGAAATGAAAGGATTATAAATGTTATTCTTACTTATAAACTTATACTGGCCAAAAGTAATTATAAAATATATCAATGTACTTCATCTTTAGCAGTGTTTTTGACATTCCTGCCAATCAGGACACCAATGATAATATAAATTTATGTCTGTATTATTAAGCTTCACTGAAATTTTCAGTTATATATATATATATGTGTAAATGTGTATATATATAATTTTTGATATTTATTTTAAGAAAGATATAGTTATTGGTTAAATATTTAATAATAGTACTTATAATTTATCATTGAGATTTTTAAAAAAAAAATATTACGGTTTTAAAATTAAGTTTAATATTTTAGCAAAATTGTAAATTTGATAAAAATTTGGAGTTTTTGGATAATATTTTGAAATTAAGTATAATGATAAGCTTTTAAATAAATACTCTGCTAATTACTAAAGTTTACCAGAAAAGTAAGATTTCTTAGTTTTGTATAAATGTTCTTAATGCTTATTTTTTAAAAAAGTAAATACGGATATTAATACATTTTGGGACTTAAATGGATTTTTTTTTTTTATGTTGCATTTTTATATTGATAAAAACCAATATTATGAATTCTTTTAAAAAGTATTGATATTTAAAAAAAAAAATTGTCAACAGAAAGTAGTGTAAAACACTGTGATTAATCTGAATATTATTTTTTTTAAATGAGTTTTTCAAAGCTGCACCAAGTCTGTTAGAATGATTATATGCAGATTAATATCAGAAATTAGATGCTTCTTCTATAGTTATTACTGCCAAAAACTGATGGATGAGCAATTACAGTAAGAATAATTTGTATTTCAGCCATGTTTGCTTTTTTATTATTCTGTTTATACTGTACAAATTTTTAATATTTTTTATATCACAAAATTATAATTTATTTAAAAAAAATGAATATCAGAATTGTTCCAGCTATTGTGTTTTATGAAATTGTCTATGAATATGAAACTTGAGCAGAGAAAAAGAGTAATAAGATACCTACTTTTTGAATTGTGGTGAAACTTTGATAATTTAATAGACAACAAGGAAAATGACTGTAGACAAGATTGAAGTCTTATTTTTGTTTATATTATGAGATGATACAATTAATTAGAAAAGTATTTAATGCTTGCAAAGATTATTGAGAAAAAAACATGGTTAGTAAGTAAAATGAGTCAATTCCATTGTCTCTGTAGAAGGAGTGCCTTTAATTAGCCTGGTAATTGAAACAAATAATGGATATTCTACATACAGACATGATTTTTGTAAAATTATTTATGTTGATTTGATGGGATCTAATAATAATATTGGATTTTAAATATGTCAAACATTACTTTTTTATATTTTTTATATTTAGGTATCTTAGAATATTTTCTTTTTTAAAAATATTTTTAGTTATACATAAAATACTTTTTAATTCCTATCCCTCTGTTGTTTAGTGTAGTGATAGAGTGTGAGACTAGATTGTGAGGTCCTATGATCAATTATGATGCTGCCATTTCTTATGCTCAAATTTTTTATGAATTCCTGAGCAATACAGACAACAAAGTACATATATATTATTAATTTTTAGTTTTTGAAGAAACACTGCAAATAAAATCAGAAACATTTAATGATGAAAGAAATAAAGAAGCTTTGAATATGTATGATGGGAATTTTTAATTTTTTATTTTTTCTTATTTATTAACATAATTTTTAATTACTCATGCATTTTAAAAGTTTATTTAAGTATTCCCTTACATTTCACGATTACATTTTTTGGGTGTGCTTTTTAGAGGATTATAAATGTTGGCTTTAAAATTAATATGGATCTTTTATATAAAAACGTATAGCTATATTTTGTATTTATTGATGAAATAAATTTTAAAACGTAGAGTAAAAATATTGTTCTTAATAATTTTAAAAAAATATTTTTATTTTATAAATTATCAAGTGTATATTAAATTTGTATAAAGTTCTTAGTGTTTTTTATTTTGTTCTGATTTCCAAAAAGTAGTTATTTCATATCATTTTGAAGTTGAATCTATTAAAGGCAAATTTTAATAACATTATTTCTCATTCCAAAAATAATTTAAAAAATTAATCATAACAAAGGATTTTTATAATTTTGATGTTATAAGTTATATTACATAACATATGTCAAGATATTATCTAAATCTAATGATTGCTTTAGATGAAATAATAATTGTTTTTTGAAAAAGAAAAAGAATTTTTTTCTATTATTGTAACAATTCCATTAAAGAATTACATTAAACGTAGAGAAGTGTGGATTATAAAAGAAAAAGAGAGAATATGTTTTTTAAAAAAATATCCCCCAAAAAAAAAACGATTAAAAGTTGAAGCAAGAAAAAAATAAAAAATAGAAACCACATTTCTCATAAAGTACTTTTCACAATGCTTTATTTAATTTATAACAGTCTTGATAAATTTGTAGGTTGAAAAAAGATCTGAAGAAGACTGATATCCAGTTAAAATGGTCATAAATTAAATAAAGTATTGTGAAATGTGCATTATGAGAAGTGTTTTTTTTTTTTGTAATTATTTAATAGAAGCAATGCAGTAAAAGTGGAAGAAGCTTTAGACTTCATGGAAAAATTATGTAAATATGTTTTATAAAAATATAGATAAAAATTGCAATAATAATTTTAAGTTAATAAGTGGAAAAGTAATTATTTTATCATGATTTTCTATGAATATCAAAATAAGAATATATATATAAAACAAAGTGTTTTTATATGAATATCAAAATAAGAATATATATATAAAACAAAGTGTTTAATAGTAAATTGATTGCTTTGTGAATAAATAATTTAACTTTTTTCTTAATTAACAATATATATAAATTTTATTAATATTATTTACCATTCATGTTTTATATAGATATATACACATTATGTGTGCATGTGTTAACCCTAATATTCTCACTGATAAATGAAATCATAGTATTATTTCTGGGAACTTCCATGTAATAAAAATATAATAGCTAATAGCTGATGTTTCAGTACAATAACAAGTACTTTCTTTAGAGCTTCTTCTTTCTCAAATTATAAGAATGTGTGCGATGAGACCACACACATTCTTATGATTTGAGAAAGAAGATCAGAGGAAATTACTTTTTATTGTATTGAAATGTCAGCTATTTAACTATTATATTTTTATTACATCCAAGAACCCAGAAATAATACTATATATATATTGCTATAATATTGATATATATATATATATATATATATATATATATATATATAATCAATTTTATAGCAAAATTTTAAATTTTTTGTAACAGTTGTTTTAATATACTATTTTTGTATTTAAAGTAGTTTAAAATACTCTGCTTTTGATATAAAGTGAAGCTAAGTTATTTTAATGAAATGTTATTTAAATTTACTAATACAGTTAAGATATAGAGTAGTATTTGTAATTTAAATACTACTAAATAATTATTAGTTATGTAATATAATGTTAAAATAATCTTAGTAATAAAAATCAATATTATAATTATTAACAGTTTAATTTAAAAATGTCTTATTTAATTATTTGATAATGATGTACTACTTCTGGTATGTAATGTGCGTTGATTTATTTGCACACATATTCTTGATAAAATTAATTAAGTTTTACTACCTTGTTGTTAAAATTAATTTATTATTTGTTTCAAATTTTGATTGCAATTTATTTTTGTATCTATTTTTAAAGTGTATCAAAGTTAATATCATAATTAGATAAACAATAGCTTTTAATATTTCAAATTTAAGTATAATAAAAAGTGTTTTATTAAAAGTATATTTAAAGATAGTATTTAAATAAAGTTTAAAATTTATTATTTAATAAGATTTATTAATTAAATTATTTAAAAAAAAGCCAGACAAAAATAATTTGTATATAAATATTTTTGTCTGGGATTTAATTGACCAATTAGATAGGAACCAAACATGGCTATAAATGCAGGTGTTGATTGAGAAAATCAATTGTTATGATTGCCTGTTAATTTTTTTTAATCAAGTAAAATTTGAGGAATGAACTGTATTCCTTATAGTGTAAATTTTGTTATAATTTTTTTTAAATTTTATTATATTGTTACTAAAGTGTTAAAACTAATTTATAAAATCATGAATAATAGTTTAAGAAATTTATTCAAATTGATTTTATATGGAGTAAAACAAGCAATTATTCCTTGTCAGTACTGCATCAAAACCTAACTAGAAATTAGAATGATGGATGGTAAAAATACATGTTATCAGACAGAAAAGTCCATAGTCAGAGGGCTATACTGGAGAGTGTGTTGTGTCAGCCAAAGAGCAATGTGTAGGGTTTGTAAGGAATTTCTTTTTAATCATATTCATATATCATATATTAAAGAACAGTTTTAGTTAGTTTTAAAAGTAATAATAAAGAGCATAGATTTTCATTCGTTATAGATATTAATTTTTGCTATTGGAAATTTATTACAAACTTTTTTCAAATTTGTATTTAGTTTAAGAAGAAAGTGTGGATGCTAATTAATTATTTGGGAAAATGAATTTGTTTTTTACTAGTCCATTATGTGTAATTTGCAAATGTTTTTAATATAAGAAATATATTCTAACCTAAAAGAGAATTGTATGATTGAATAATGCTTATCAAATATTTTGCAAGTTATTAGAAAGTTGACTATAAATATTGTTTTTAAAACATACTAACTTGGAAAAGTATGTTCCAAATGTATAATGTGATTAAAAATATTAATGCAAATTATTGGGGTGAAAATGTGTATACATGACAGAAGTATTGTAAAATTCGAAGAAATCACTAGTGATATAGTTAAAATTATTTATAATAGTTCTATATTAAAAAAAGTAGTGAATTTGTTTTAAAATGAAATATTTCTGCAATAAGTTACCAAAAGTGAATTGAAGAAGAAACTTTTAAAAATGTGATAATTATTAAATTTAGTATTATTTACTTATTATTAACATTTTGTGAAATTTGTTTCATTAAAGAATTAAAATGAACACATTTTATAAGTATATATTATTCTGTATTGGTGAACAATATTTCCATTGATTTTTTATTTAATATTTTTGAATTTATGTTGCATGGAGGTGAGAGTTCTGTGGGAAGAGAGAAGGAAAAAAAAATCTTGTTAAATGAATAAAATTTGTTATGGTGACAAGCGTTTTCTAAGGAATTTCATGTGAAAGAAAAATTAAAGGAAACATTATATTTATTTTTTCTTAGTTAAGAAATATATTTAATAATTTAGTTAAGATTTTACTTCATTAACGCTTAAATAAATTAATATATATATGTGCTCTGCGCACAGTTAATGAAGCTATTAATAAATTGTCAAAATTTTTTACTGCCAAGCGCTTTCGGGACAGTCTACAGTCCCATATTCGCGATGGGACTGTAGACTGTCCCGAAAGCGCTTGGCAGTAAAAAATTTTGACAATTTATTAATAGCTTCATTAACTGTGCGCAGAGCACATATATATATTAATTTATTTAATAATTTAGTAATTGTATGCATTAATAGATTTAACATGTAGTTTAATATTTATATAATATATGAATTTTATATTTAATATTTGGTATAAAATAGGAGGAAACAATAATATTTTTCTACAGTAATAATAAATCTATAACTTCAATGGAATTCAATCAATGTGATAGGACCACCATAATAATCATAGTATAATAATTAAGATAAAATTTTATTAATGTATTTATATATCAGTCTTGGTATTTATTTCTGTTAGTGACAAAATCAAGTAAACTGAATATTATATTTATTCTGTTTATTTATGTTTGAATAATTTGTTTTAGAAATATGAATATACATGTTATATACTGGATCTGTTTAGATACCATATGAAAATATGAATAAAAATATTATAAGCAGTATTTGTTTAAATGCTATATAGCATTACTGATCTTTGATTTGTTTTATAAAGAAATTTAAATGAATTTATTGATAAGTTAAATAGCTGAAATCATTTATTTGGGCTATATTTAATCTTCTTGACTTTTAATGATTGCTATGTACTGAAGTTTAGGAATTACTTTTTGAAGAAATATTTAAGAATTTTGTTATGATGTTATTAGAAAAGGTACAGAGTGATTACAATAGACACTTAGTGGTTTGGGAGAGTAGTATTAGGAAATCCTGTAATGCAAGAGATCTTTTGAATATTAAGTATAATATTTTGAAAATTAAGTATAATACAGTTAACATAGGCCTATATATTTTTATGATTCATGGACATTAGTGTTTCTTCCCATAAATCAGAGAGAAGCTATGATAGAAATTTAAGATAGACACAAGAATATGTGGCAATAAGCTCTACATCTATGTTTTCATTGTTTTTCTTGTTTTAGCAGTTTTTTAATCCCTCACTTTCAATCATTACTACCATCACTATGATTGTTTAGAATTTTTGTAAGGCAAAAAGAACAAAATATATAACAAATGATGTATAAATACAGTGTGAAATAAATTTCCATGAAATGTTTTGATATTCCAAAAATATTGAAAAGATAAAAATTTATAGTGTGTATGTTAAAGTCATGTAAAAAGTATAAATGAAAGTAAAACTGAAATAAGAAGTGAATAAATATCATATATTTATTTTTTTGTATTATTACAATAATTATATGTTTATTTTGATAGATAAAATAAACATAAGAAGACATATGTTATAGAGTTATTATAAAATTATATTATGATGGAGTGTTGAAGTAAAGAACTTATTATTGAAGAATCTATCTATCTATCTATCTATCTATCTATCTATCTATCTATCTATCTATCTATCTATCTATCTATCTATCTATCTATCTATCTATCTATCTATCTATCTATCTATCTATCTATCTATCTATCTATCTATCTATCTATCTATCTATCTATCTATCTATCTATCTATCTATCTATCTATCTATCTATCTATCTATCTATCTATCTATCTATCTATCTATCTATCTATCTATCTATCTATCTATCTATCTATCTGTCTGTCTGTCTGTCTGTCTGTCTACCTACCTACCTACCTACCTACCTCCCTATCTCCCTCCCTACCTACCTCCCTCCCTCCCAACCTACCTACCTACCTACCTACCTACCTGCCTGCCTGCCTGCCTGCCTGACTGCCTGTCTGTCTGTCTGACTGTCTCTCTGTCTCTCTGTCTGTCTGTCTGTCTGTCTACATACCTACCTACCTACCTACCTACCTACCTACCTATCTATCTATCTGTCTATTTGCCTATCTACCTATCTACCTACCTATCTATCTACCTATCTATCTACCTACCTATCTACCTACCTGTCTACCTACCTATCTGTCTATCTACCTATCTATCTGTCTGTCTGTCTGTCCATCATCCGTCCGTCCATCCGTCCGTCCGTCCGTCCATCCATCCATCCATCCATCCATCTATCCATCTATCTATCTATCTATCTATCTATCTATCTATCTATCTATCTATCTATCTATCTATTGTACCGGATGAAAACTTTAGGTCTCACATATACTGACCACAAGGGTGCCACTAGTCTGAAAATCAGAACTATACATTTATTATGAAGGGTGGACAGGATTGTGAACCCGAATGCGCCGGACTAGCTCAATCAAGCAACTGAGATCTTATGCTTTGTTCAGAAAGTTGGAAAGGTAGCAACAGAAAACAAAATCAACTAAGTAAAAAAGAATAATTATTTTATTAGTAGCATGGTTAAATAAACATAAATCTAAATAATAAGCTTTAAAATACACTTAAAACGTACTAGTCGTACATTCATCAAAATTAAAATATTTCTTTCTTTTTTTTTTAACACTACTTAGAAATGATTTCTGTGCATTGTATAACTATAGTGGAAAGAGTGCAAAATACAGACAGTAGCAGAAGTCTTAGTAAGTATTCAGTGATCTCACATAAAAAAAAAGTTTAGCTTCTTGCTTATAACCCACAGTTAGGAAAAGAATAAATCTCCGTATTTGAGAGCTTATGTCGAAAGAGGAGAAATGCAAAGATAGCTTCCAAAACATTAACTTTACAAAACAAAACAGGGTGTTGAAAGATATTACTTTCAATCTATTGATCTCCCTCATAGTGAGACAGGCTAGGAGCTCATGATCTACCTATAGAAAGGGTTAAAATCATCATACGTGCCCCTAATAAACGAATTGGAAGCTCGAAGGAATAAAACTTATGGCTATTACCTTCCGTAATAATCTATTATAAATAGTTGTAGTTTCTCAACATAAGTAGAAGTAATAATAAATTGGATCATGAGCCAGAAGTTAATTAAAATAGCCTGTAATATCCAGAATGCTTTCTATAATAAAAAGGACTGTGAGATTATAAATAAAACTATTTTGTCTTACTTACTAAGACTTAAATGGGACGTGCAGTATAGGTTTGAAAGTAGCACTCATTTAAAAAAGAAAAAATATATATCAAACACACAGAAACTGAATCACATAAGATGAAACTTGAAACACATTTATATTTAAAAAAAAAACAAATTTGATACAATAAAATTATTTAAATTGTAGAACATAAGGTACCTTAATAATTTAGTTAAATGCTAGTGCACTAGAATTTTTACATATGATCCATTAATCTGGATTCCCTGACAGTATAGGCTTGGGCAAGCCCATTTGTGGTTTCTTTGTAGCTGGTTGTTATGGCATTATAGACAGTTAATGGAGACACAGGAAGCATGAATCTGTCCTGGTGAAAAGCTTAGCACATCATGGTAGATGAGAATATCCCTACAGTAGGTTTAATGTTCATTCTAGGTAGAATAATTACCAGATCAGCTTTCAGAATATGCAGAAATCATTCTCTTCAAGTGTTTTTGGCAGGAATAGTTTGTGCAAGTATCTCTCAGAGTTGGTGGAAGTATCTCAGAGTTAGTGAAAAGATAATACAATGGCCTGATTAAGCTTTTTATAGCTGAATCATATCTAATATCTCACCCAATTACAAAACTTTTTGTTTTTAAATAAAATTTATAAAATTCTCTATCTAGTTAACAATAGTTATCTAATTAACGAAAATAAATTGCCTTTTACAGATCTAGGAATTAACTAATGAAAAATTCTTTTCTTTTTATTTTCATTCTTTTTAATTATTCTTATCAATATAAATCCCAAATCTGAAAAGCAATTTATTTATATAATTTACTTTTACATAAATTTAAAAAAAATGTAATCTTAGTTTTCTTTTTTTTTTTCCAAAATTAAAAACCAAATATAGCTGCGGGGTTAAAATACAATTTCCACATACATACATATATATTTGTACAAGCATTAAAAAAAAAAACTTTTAATCAAGTTTTACAAACGAAATCTTATAAAAGTTTATTTTATTTTCTTCACCCCTATCAAACTTCAATTTTTGTAATGGAATTTTAAACATCCATTACTGTATATATATATGTTAATTCTAATATTTTCACGGATAAAAGATGTCATATTATTATTACTATTTGCGGGATATTCCGTGTAGTGAAAAAGCTAAATGCTGACGTTTCAGTACAATATCAAGTACCTTCTTCAGAGCATCCTCTTTCTCAAATCATAAGAATGCACGTGAGATTTAAAACCGTTTTTATCGTTTTCTTTCTCCTCATATTTAAATTCTATTGGTTGAGAAGTTTTAAAATTTATTTTCTCTTCCAATAGCTTCTTCCAAATGAAAGGTGTGAATTAAAGAAGATTAACAACATTTGGAAGAAGCTATTGGAAGGGAAAATAAATTTTAAAACTTCTCAACCAATAGAATTTAAATATGAGGAGAAAGAAAACGATAAAAATGATTTTAAATCTCACGTGCATTCTTATGATTTGAGAAAGAGGACGCTCTGAGGAAGGTACTTGATATTGTACTGAAACGTCAGCATTTAGCTTTTTCACTACACGGAATATCCTGCAAATAGTAATAATAATATGACATATATATATTGAACTGCATATTTTATCCGATTCAAGGGTTCTATCATGTAAATTAGAAAAAACAACAACCAAGTTTTATATGTGCAATAACACACATACTTATTCATTTTGAAATCTTATATTTTTAATTCTAAGTTGATTTTAGTATAAAATATTTTTTTATGACGCTTGTTTTCTTTTCAAATAATTAAAAGCAAACAAAGTTTAATTAGTGCTTTTATATGTATTTTATTTAAACTAAATAATAATCATTTTTGTAAGATAAAGCTCTGTAAGATATTGTTTTTCTAATTAAGATTGAGCGGGAAGATAGAGATTTACCTTGGTTGAAAGTTGCAAAAAAAAGATTGTGCGGGAGATAACAAAGGACATAAATAGCTGGGTAATTTATTCTTTTTATTAGAGAGGAGGATTCAAAGAGACTATTCTGTTCATTCAGTTTTTATTGCTCAGCTTATTCAGCTACTTATTGAGGATCGATCCAGATTTTAGCTGTTATTGAACTGTTGCATTGTGAAAGTGACTAAATTTTTTTTTGATATTGATGCCATGGGAATCACCAAGTTGAATTTCCATTGACCAACAATAACTCTATTTGACATGATAATAGCAGTCATTCAGATACCATGCCTGTAATATATGCCACGAAGAATCTCCACAACATGATGGGCTGAGCCTTTCCAAAGATGAACCTCCGGAGCTCCAAATTGTGACTTCAATCATGACTTAACTGTCAAGTCCAGAGTGGATCCTGATAATGCCTCCAGACTTCTGAACCTGCAGTAAATGACATCCGTTGTAGAGGACTCTATAAACCGAACTTTGTGTGAACAACAGAAATTAATATTATCTCAAGGTAACTTACATTTCCATATCAAAATAAGGGCTAAATCTCTAATTAAGTCTCTCGCAAATCTCAACTTAATCTTAAAAGGAAATTATATTCATGATGTGTAATTTATCAATTTAAATATTAATGTATTTTTGTTTATTTTACATTATAATCTTAGTAGCAAGATTTTCAATCTTAAAATGTTGCTTGTTCGAG
Source organism: Epiperipatus broadwayi (assembly GCA_028023455.1). NCBI lineage: Eukaryota > Metazoa > Onychophora > Udeonychophora > Euonychophora > Peripatidae > Epiperipatus > Epiperipatus broadwayi. The sequence goes on along the minus strand of JAQFVV010012562.1, from coordinate 1,327,319 downwards.
AGTGTAGGGCGAGTGATATTTTATATGCTTAATAATTTCTCAGTTTTATGATTAACCCTTGTTAAATGCTCAGACCAACATTAGTAGTTTTCTTTTATTTTTGTTTGTTTGTTTGCTTCGGTGTTAAACTAAATCAAACTTGGCTTTGGCTAGCGATCTCTAGGATATATGATTTATTTATTTTTTTGGTAGAGATTTATTTGCTATAATTCAGATTACGTAGTTCATGTTTCTTTCTTGTGTGAGACTAAATTTGGCTTGTTTCAATGTACTTGTCCATGAGCGTTTTGCAGAATTATGACATTCTTGGTTCTAACATTTCTTTTCTCGACTAAGAAAAGCTCGTCTGCGCTGTCCTGTTATTCTCCACAAACATCCATCTTGCTAATTCTTTATAGGGAAAAGGGAATTGGTTGGGTGAACCGCTAGCAAGAAGAGATGGAAGCCATTATTGTGTTATAGATAAGAAATGAACTTGTCTGCCTGGGTATTTAATGTAGTTCTGCTCATATACACTCAATGTTAAGATCTGCTAAGTAAATGTAGATCAAGTTTCATGTTTATTTTGTTATTATGTTTAATAAATTTAAAAAGTTCTTATAAGTATTTTGGCTGACGTTTGTCTCAGTGTTTTCTCAATTGTCTGAACCACATTCATTAGCTTTTGCTCTCCCTGGGTTTAGTCTGGCGCATTCGATTCGCATATCCTGTAACCCCTTAAAAATAAATGTCTAGTTTCAAATTTTGGACTAGTGGTGCCCTGGCGGTCAGTATATGTGAGTCTAAAGCTTTTGTCCGGTATATAGGATAGTAATTTTTAGTGCAACCAATGTGGGCCTTCGATTTTAAATCCCACATGAGATTTTGTTCGGACAATTGAGGAATATTTCAGTGTTGGAGGCAAGATTCAGTAGGTAGGGATCAGTTTGTACTAAATGGTAGAAAGCAGTTTGGAGTAGGGGGTTCATCTTTTCAATATGAATAATTAATATATATATATATATAGTTAATTAAATAGCATTCTTTAGAGTTATTACTGAACGGACGGGTCAGACAAAAATATATTAAGAAGTTATATATTTATTTTGTTTCTTTGTTTATTAAAAAAAAGTTATTAGTTCTACGTTCGTAAAATAATAATAAAGAAAACAAAAAACAAAGAGTTTCGGTTCGTATTTTAGAAATAACAAAATATAAAAGATTTTTTTTTAAAGTTAAAAATTAGCTGTTACGTTCATAAAAAAAAAAAAAAGCAAGCAAAGAGTTTAGGTTCGCGTTTAAAGAAAAAAGTAAACAGTTTAACTTTTGTTGCTTTAAATATATATATAATAAATAGCAGTTGAAGATTAAAAAAATAAAAAAATTTCATAAATAGACAGTAAGTTGCATTGGGAATTTAAATAAAGTTAGAGAAGAGGCTGAAGATAGACTAGCTAGCATCATGGCCGAAATAGATTGGCAAATAAAATATTTTATGGCTGATATTTGGGAAAGCCCATTAGAGCATTTGGAGAGTCTGCAAGAGATGTTTTGATGTCATAATTGGCAGGAGACTGAACAAGTGGCAATTGCACGCCACTATTTACAAGGAATGGCTGAGAATTGGTGACATATCTTAAAGATCAAGCCACAGGCTTTTTGGGATTACAGATGCAAATTATTGCACACTTTTTGGAGTGAAGAAAAGCAGTATCATATCTTCATTAATATATCACAAGAAAGATATATTAGGGGTAATGGAGAGACTTATACCCAGTTTTTCTGTAAACAAGCAACAAGGCTGAAGTCATTGATAGCTTTCTCATTGACTGAGAGGCTGATATGCCAAATAGTATTGGGCAATATGCCAAGGGATATACAGCAGATCATGTTGTGCAGTAGCAACATTCACTTGGAAGAAATGGTTAAACTGCTAAATGAAATTGAACATAATCAGGCCCAAGAAGAAGTGGAGAAAAGAACAATGCAGGGCAATCAGATAATTTCGATAGAAAAAGGTCAAAAGAGTCAATTATCAGCTCCAATTAAAAAAGTAAAGAAAGCCATAGGACTGTAGCTAATGTGATGGTGGATCAAGAAGAACCAGCATGGAATGGAGCTATGCAGACTTGCCCAATTGTCAGTATAAAGACTGGAGACATCATTACAGAAGCATTGGTTGATTCAGGAAGTCAAATGCCATTGCTCTCTAGTAAGTTTTATGTGAAAATAAAGAAAGACCAGACACATTTGTGTACACTTCCAATAAAAAGAATGCAGGCGACACTGGCCAATGGCAAGAAGGCAAATATTGAAACCAAACAGGTGTGGTTACATTTGCATCTGAGTAACATAGAGTTAGACCATGTCTTTTTGATAATGCCTGGTCTCATACAAGATGTTATAATTGGGACTGATTTTTTGTACAGTCCTAAATGTGTTTTGGATTATGAAAAATGTTTATTTCTTTGCCAAGAAGTTTTGATGCCATTTGAAGGGCTAAAGAGTTATAAGCCACTTCAGGTACAGTGTGTTCAGCAAGTGAGGGATACTGTGGAAATGCAAAATAAAGTGTCTCAATCCATGTTAAAAGGAATGGAAGAACAACACACTCTAATGGAACTGTTGAGGGAGTTCTATTCAGTTTTTTTGAATAGGCCTAAGATCATTGAGGGGTATGTGCATCGCATTCAAGTTAAGGATGAAAGCCATTTCCAGAGTCGTTCATATCCCCTTCCGTTTCTATATAAGGCTGAAATAGATCTTCAAATACAGCAAATGATTGAATGGGGAGTTTTAGAAAAGCACACATCTCCATATGTTAACCTATTAGTAGTGGTAAAGAAAATAGATGGAACTGTCAGAATATGTTTGGATGCCCGGCGGTTAAATGCCATTACCGTTCCTGAAAGAAACATTCCACCTACAATAACAGAACTCTCAAAATTTCAAGGGATCCTTTATTTTTCCTTTTGCATCTTTGTCTGGTTTTTTTTCTTTATTACTATATTCAGTCTTCTCAGTTATTACTGGTAACTGTTGTGAATTTATAGCACATTTCAGTCATCATTATCCTGTTGTTTTTTTTTTTTTTGTTCTTCATTGTCATCTAGGATTCTCAAGTACCTGGCTCATATGTGAGGTACCCCTCTCTTACTCCCTATTGTTTGTCCTAAGGTATGGTATTCTCAGACCATATTCTTTTTATGGGATATCCATTGTTTGGTAGTATTTGTTGTTCAATTAGGTCCCATGCAAGTATCTATATCTCATTGAACCAACACATATGTAGCATGTAGTTTTGGTACTACTTGAAGTTTTGCAGTGTTTGATGAAAGCATATCCATCAATATTTGGCTTCTCTTTCCAGGTGGTAACTGATGAGTGCTATTTGGTTTTATTTGCTTAATTGTATCTACAAAATGTTTATCGTAGACTTTCTAAGTGTTCTTCTGGGCTTTTTCCTGTGTCTTATTTAAAAATTACTATCAGCTGGTTTTGCATTCTTAGGACCAAAATTTTTTTTAACAATATGTCTCAGTATTCTGTGAATATCTGTAGTTGGTGGGGCATTGTCTTCACCCAGTATTCTGCCATGCCTTTCAAATATCTTTTGGTGATTTCTATTTTCCATCAACTGTTACCCTGTGCCATTTGAACATTTCTGTCAAACTCTATATGCAGCTCTTGACTAAACTCTACCACTTTCAGAGGGTGATTATCTTCCCAGTTCTTATCCTTCTTATCATTATCATCCTTCTTGTCATTATCCATTGTTAGCATTATATGTATTCACAAAGAAAATTTCATAAACTGGTCCACTTTTCCTGGTCACCTTATTTGATGCTGAGTCCATCCATCTTTATTTCTTGGTCTGCAAAAAAAAATTTCTGTTCTATCCATCTTTATTTAATTATTTTAAATAAAATTATACAGTCTTTATCTTTATTTAATTATTTTAAATAAAATTATACACTCTTTATCTTTATTTAAATATTCTATATGCATATAGTACCTTTCATACGTGACCCTTTCCATGTGTTTATTAGTCAGATCACTCACTCCATATGCAAAAGATAGTGAATAAAAATTATTTTATCATATTATTATTTCTGTATAAGAATCCCACATCTCTATCATGCTAGTCTTAACCTCTCATTCTCTCCAAAAGAAAAATACTTAGCCCTGTCATTCAGAATATAACATTATATATATAGACCTGGGTCTCATTTTACACGATAGATAGGTTTCTCAGAAAACACGCACAAATGAAATCACGCAAAAATAGACATAACTTACATTGAAAAAGGGGGGATGCAGTCTGTGATTTTTCAAAATTCGCATAAAAGCAAAGCACCAATGTAAAATTACTTTAAAATTCGCGCAAAAAAAAAAAATAAGGAAATAAAATATGACTAATAGAAAATTTCAAATTTGAAAAAAATTGATACAAGACAAACTTTTTTTAACTATAATATTTAATTTTATTCAAAATAATATATTTTATGCATAATTTACAGTACTGTAATTGACATTTTTTATACTCATTTTATTTATTATGATTTTCTGGTGACAACGTAATTAGTACTTAATGTTTGAGATGATGATTTTATTAATTGTTTACGAAGCTTGCAATATCCAGACATACAACCATTTAGCTCTCGTTGGAATTTAAGAGCACATTAATGATTAGTGTCATTAATAAGAAAATAATAATTGATTATGTTCTTTTTTAAAAAGCAAAAACAGAATGTGATTTAAAATGCAAAATTAACACGCACAATGTTTGAACAAATTTACATTATAATCTTGTAAAATTTAATATGTGTATACATAAAATGTGGAAATCATGATTTTAATTTCATTATTGCATAAAATCTTACTATTATAAAGCACTGAAAATATTGAAATTACTAAGATGAAAGTAGAATTCCAATAATGTGCTATTACTTTCAATATAACGTAAGTGTGTGAAATTTATTATTTAATGTAATAGTGCGTTATCGGAGGTCGACTTTCAGTGAAACACGAATGGCGTAACTTCAAAATCATGTTAAATAAGTCCGTGTAAAAAGAAACCCAGGTGTATATATATATATATAGTTTTGTTTTCTACATTATATTTGGTTTTCTTGATTAAATAGATTACATTTTATTATACAAAACCACTCCACAATCTGCATTTGCTGCATTAGATAAGCAATAATTATGTATGACCAACCAAGATGTTAAACTCATAAATTGACTCATAGGTGCTTCAATGTTTGCATGGAGGTGGGTTGTCAAGGCCTCATGTTGGCTATACCATGTTGTATAAAAAACTCTGTAACAGTCCAAGTTGTTGTTTAACCAGTCAACAATACTGAAAGATCAAGCAGGGTCTCTGAAACAACAGACACATGATCTTTCCATGCCTCTTAGTTTAAACTTCTACCTGGGATTACTAGCCTCAACCATCTGATTAAAATCCCTGACATCAACTATCTTCCCTTCTTCATAAAGCTCAATGTAACTCAGAGTTTGAACACAGACTCTCTCTCAGGGTTTGAACATGGACTCTCTCTGTCTCAGGGTTTTCCATTAATCATAACGTTACTTCACACTAGAACCTTCACACCAACTTTGATCATGACTTTATACCTAGATCTTAGGGCTGAAGTTTATCTCTCAGATACTCAAAACCAAGGATGTATTTATTTACCAATTAATTGAGTTGTTGAACTGCATTTTATACTAATTAATAAATAATTCCAACCCACAATACAAACATGCACATAATTAAAGTAGGATAACATTAGTTTATTATAATATTTAAATAACAGATGGAATAACTTTCAAATATTTGGGTAGGAGCATCTACTGACTTTAAAAGTAGTGGCAGCCTACAATACTGATATGTGCTCTGCATAGATAACACAGGAATGTATAAGTGATCAGTCCATTTCAGTACATTTAATAACGTATTTGAACAAGGCACTACTTGTGTATGGGTTTGAATTTAAGTCACCCAGGGCTCCTGATGAGTGTAAGAGAAGATGAGAGGCTAATATTACTTAGAAGTTATGATGCTATCTATAAGGGTGAGGGTCAATGGCATATGAAACAAAGATGATTGATTCAGTGATCTGAATGTGAGATTCACTGCAAAACAAAGATGTGGATGTCCCTGGCCACAGAGATGTATCTGCTTCTAACCAAGGGTGCATGCCATAGGAGAGTGCTATAAAGTACATGAATCTAGGATTTGGGATCACCAAATGTTTCCAGCTCTTGCAGAACCTGGATTGGTCCTAAACTATGGATTACAAACCTGAGCACAGAGTCTGGTCTCTTCTTATGCAGTTTGACCATTAACATGCATAAACCACACAGAAATATGACATTTTATAATAGTAATAATCATACCATTACCACACATATAAAAAGGTAGAAACACAAACATATATAAAAGAAATGACAAATAACTAAGCTTTTCTCCCTCATGGATAAACATTAAGAAATATCTTTATAAACATATAAATAATGAGCATCCCCATTTAACTATTTATGATTCATCTTAATAATAATATAACTTGTTCACAATACCTATTTTATAATATAAAAACTAAAATATAATAATGAAATAATGCTGAAATATTGGGGAAATGATTTACTCTTGGAATAAACTGATATTGCAATTCATCATTTGTTTATACACGAGTTGCAGTTGGGCCTTACATAAATATTACATGCATTGATAAGCAATGCACTATATGTCAGTGAATATTATTTAAGTTACTTCTTACATTGTAACATATTGAATTATAGATATTACCACATTTACAACAAAAGAATAATTTATTTTATCAAAAGAAAATTTTCAATTTAGTGGTAAGTGAAGTAACTATTTAAATAAAATATATTTTATTATGTAAATTTTAATAATGTTATTTTCTAGTGCTTAGGTTAGGTCACACACATATAGAACAATAATAAATAACAAAGTTATCTATTATGAAATACACCCGCCACCTTTTATTGATTCTGTATATAATTCTAAGAATTAAAAATAACTTTCTTGATATGATGGGGGTGTAAGCAGAGAAACTTTAAGAAAATGAATTAGACAGCATATTATTGTTTTTTACATTTAAAAGTTTAAACTTGGAATCTTCTCTGCTCGTTCTATCCTGGGGATTTTCAGAGCAGGGAAAACATAAACTCATTTAATGAATTGAAATTCGCTGTCTATGATTCAAGGTAATATACATAAATACATTTGCAATATATATATATATATATATATATATATATATTGCAAATGTATTTATATATATATATATATATATATATATATATATATATATAAGTTATTAAAGAATTAAGCCAGTGGATTTAACATTAATAAATCCAATATAAATATATAATTTACTAGGTTAAGACAAGACATTGGTTTATATTATATACAATTAAGTTACAGTTATAAATTACAATAAATTAAAACATTTTTATTGGCAATAAATACTGACTTCAGGACATTGGAGATATGTAGATTGAGTCATCTTCAGGCTTGCATTATGATGGTAGAATATAACTTGAACTACATCTTGATGGAACTTCTTAGGACACCAACTTTGCCGATGAGCTTGGAGAAGGCAATGCCCAACAACAACAACATCATCATGGTAGGTACAATTAACATAATTTATTCATCTTTTTTTTAGACAGTGCAACAAATATATCTTTTTTAATTTTAAAATAATTTTGAAAATAGTTACAGAATAATTCCAGATAATAATGCAATGATAATGAACAATGCCACTTTTGATGCTTTTATATGTTGCAGTATGCCTATGGTTATACCTCATGAATTTGCCTAATGAATTTCAAACCCATTATACTAATAGCTATCCATCAACTTTTCACTTCCTCATTTCTTATATGTCATCCAATTGGTTTTCTGATCTTTGTATTTTAGTTTCTATTTAACACCTTAAAGTGCCTAAAGGTGTTCAACTGTAACTATTTTAAGTGATGGTATGTGTAGATAGAGAACTACAGTACTTATGTTCTTTTCCTTAATGACTATCTACTTCTCTCCCATTGTATAAAATATTTTAATATTTTATTTTATTTTAACTTTTATAAAATATAATTTCCCTTAAAATGCAATTGCATAACTTAAACCATTAACTTTTTAAAATGGTACAACCTTGTACACGCACACACACACATCTATTACTAATGTGGGTGGGTTTTTAATAATAAATTATACATATAACATAGCATATAGGTTGATTTGAATAAATATGAAGGAAGTATACTGCTTACAGATATACACTGCTTCAGTATGTAAATCCTTTTCTTTTTCTTTTTAAATAAAAAAAATATTTTTTAACATAAAATCTTTTTCAAAATAGGCAACATATATTTGAAAATGAACACCTTTCAAAAAAAATAAAAAATAAAAATGGAAGCAATATTTGTTTATATTCTTTACAATACATTTTTCTATATGTTGTTTCTTAATGATGTAATATCCATCACTGTTATTATGTGATATGCTCATATGCTTGAGTATTTGCCTTATAAAATTTATCAAACAATTATTATTATAAAGAAATTCATTGTAAATATCAATTATTCGTGCATATATACAAATGGATTCACGCAGGTATAAATGAATGTAATTTATTGTTTTTAATGTTCTTACTGAAACATGTATATGTAAAAGAAAGTAATATTATGTTAACAAATTTTTTTTTTCACTTGTTTTTTAGAAGTTAAAAGAGAACAAATTGCAAATATATATATATATATATATATATATATATATATATGCATATTTGTCTAATTATATATATATATATATATATATATATATATATAAAGAATTAGACAAAGTGCCATTTTAATCCCTATTCATATGAAACACATTTCCTTTAAAATTGAGCAGCTCTTGAAAATAAAATATCAAAATAGATTATGTATGATTTTTTTTAAGAAGATAAAGATCATACTAAACATACTATCTTATGTATTTATGTTTGCTTTAATTATTTTCAAAATATCTTTACATATTGAAATAAAATTATCTAAGTCAACAACTAGTGACTTTAATAATTAATAATCTTATAAGTAAAAAAAAAGAGCTATTTATATGATGATGTGCTATCAGGGTATATACTTCTATGGCACAATATCTAGAATAAAATTAATGAGTACAGGATCTAATAGTCAACCGATCTATTACGAATAATACTTGGCAGAATTGTAATGAAAAACCTAAAAAAATATTTTTAATCGCTAGAATATATTTTTAAAAATGAAAATTATAATCATATTTGTGTATGTATATTAAAGCTGGCTACACAAAAGAAGAATATGAAAAGTATTGATCATTTTGAACTGTGGTAATGATGAAGATTTTTTGGTATTTATTTAGAAATATCTGTTTTAAAAAAGCAGTAATGCTGCTTCTTTGAAAATTAAATAAATCATTCATAAATATTTATTGATGATGTGCTTTTTTAATATGAAAAGATATATTTTAATCTGCAATAACACAATTGCATTCACATTTTTTATCATTTTAAAAAATCATTTCATTATTAATTTTTTTAAATATTAATTTTTAAATAAGTAAAAAACAATTTGTGAATATTTTACAAAAAATTATTTAATAATCAAATGCAAATTTATATGTATGTAATATAGTCAAGATAAATTTAAATATACACTTAAAGATATGAACCAAATGTGGTTAACCAAACATCATATTCACTATTAATTTGTTTATATACCTGTATATGGTTTAATTAACTAACTTTGTTTTAGAAAGAAGTATTTATGAATTAGAAAATTAGGCTTAAAAATTGAAATTAATTTTTTTTTAAAGTTTGATTTTTTTAAATTTAAAAATTAAAATAATAGGAATACATTGAACATTATTATAAAAATGAGATGGCTTCATCATAAATAACAAAATATTTGTGTGTTTTGAAATTTTTTATAAAAAAAATATTTTTGTTACTTTGTTGAATCTTTCAGCAAATTTATATTTTTAATAAATGTAACAATATAGTTCACTCAAGGCAAAAAATTACCTTAAATTTAAATTGTCAGTTGGTATAAATGTTAAAATATTTACATATTGTTTCTATGTTTCTGCAATCTCTAAAAGGAAGCCATGATTTTATAATATAAAAGGAAGACAAGTAAATACACAATATATGTTTTTACACAGTGATTTTTCAATATTAGTGTATTAAAATGTAATTTATGGACAGTAAAAATTCACATTTAATTTTTTATTTCCCTCAGTGCAAAATATTTTCTACAATTATGTGGGATATCTGATTTCTAGGCTGATGAATGTTTATAATAAGAAAGAACTAATGTAAATGTTACACAAATAAAATCATAAACTTGAAAATATATATTAAAATGAATAATGCCTTAATCATTTCATTGTCAGCCATCAGGTTCAGAGTATAAAGGTAATTAAATAAAACAGTTCATAGTAAATATGAACAGGTATTAAATATATGTTTTACTCTGTGGCAAATTCATGTTAAAAATTGTATTATTAGATTGAATTGAAAGCTTAATGTTTTAAAATTAATGAAAATAAAGCAAGGAGTCTTTATAAATAACTATAATTTTCAATGCCCCATGAATGAGAGAGAGAGAGAGAGGAAGGGGATGTGATGGGAGAAGGGGCGGGAAGTAACTTAAGAAATGATTTAATTTAAAAATAAAGAAAATATTTTAGATGGCTGTAGACTTGGAGGGTGAAAAAGATTGCAGCTTGTCCATTGCAATTTGAAGATTTATTATCTTAATATAAACTGAGTGCTGATTGTATAAATCTGTGGGAGACACTCATTTGGACCAACCGATGACTGCCCATTCAGCATGAAATATGCATATTGGACATCTTTTTTTTTCACATGTATGTGTTCATGTGTATCAGTTGTAACAGACAGAATGCATAGCTCTAGGGAGTTAGAAAGTCTGAGTTCAAGTTCTTTTTAATTACATTTAGTATAGACAATATACTCATATTTGAATATTGCATATTCAGCCTGTATTCTGCCCACCCTTCCTGTGAATTTAATGGACATATAAATGTTTAAATGTTAGGGATCAGAGTGATTTAAAGCAATGTAAGAATGACAATAATATTGGCATCAGCAAAGGCTTTGAGTGTTGCAACATTGAATTTTCACTGATATGAATCACTGTAGATTTAGAGAGTGGAGAAGATTGAAACTTGTCCATTAAAGTTTACAAATTTTCTATCTTAATATAAACTGAGAACTGATTGTATAGTGATCTAGACTAACTGAAGAGTGCTAGTTCACAAAGTTCACAAATTGCAGATCATTTATTTTTTTCACATGTATGTGGTCATGTGTATCAATTGTATAATATGGAGTGCATAGCTAAAGAGAGCTTAACATTCTGAGTTCATGTCCCTTCTAATTACCATCATAATTATTATAGACAATAACTTATATTTGAATATTACATATTCAGCTGTATTTTGGCCATCTCTCTTCTGTGTATTTAAATTGTGGCTTGTTCATTTAAGTTTGATTTGTTATCTTAATATAAATTGAGCACTGATTGTATATATGTATTGGAGATGATGGTTTCGACCAACTGATGAGTGCTGGTTTATCATGAACATAAGATCATCTATCTTTTTCACATGTATCAGATGGAATGCGTAGTTGTAGGGAGTTTGAAGTCTGAGTTCAAGTCCCTTTTTCTTAGATTATATTTAGTATAGACAATATATTTATATTTGAATATTATATTTATATTTGATTATATATATATATTAAGAAAAAGAGATACAGAAAATAAGAATAATCACATATTATTATTTTTGTTTATTTGGGTACTTGTTGTTTAAAACAGTTATATTGTGTACATTGTAATTTTTTAAATTTGTATCATGTTTTAATTTTTTTTTAAATCAATTAAAAAATTTACAAGTATGAGAGCAGTATTTATTCCATTAATTATACAATACATTATTAATAATGCCACCTGATCTTTATATATTAATGACAGTTACATTAAAAAAACAACAAAACATTATAAATGTTTTTAATAGGCTATTAGGAATGTTTAATATGCTATGAACAAATATTGAAATAAATAAAAAAATAAATATAAACAAAATATTGTACTGATTTTTTTTTTTTTTTGAAGATAAACAAATATTGGCAAAAAAAAAGTAACATTTTAAGTTATATTTTTAATAAGTGAAACCCAATTTGATTACTTCATTTTCAAATTTTAATATTTCAAAATAAATGGTAACTAGTTCTTGCTCTTTATTAAAGCTTTATTTAGTCCTATTATTTAATTTGCATACGCCATTTAAAATATCCCAAGACATTTTTGCGCTTAATGATTGAATACATGAATTAAGAATTCCCTGTACTTTCAGATTACATAATTTAATTAATGTAGGTTAATTAAAAAGTATTTTATCCTTAACAATATGTCCAATATTTGTATATATATATTTTCTTTTTAACCAAAAAGAAAAAAGAAGTTATTGTATTTTTTTTTTTAAATTAAAGTTTGCCTTACTTTACAATCATATCAATGTTAATTACTACTTTTTTAATTAAATATCTGAATATAAAATTAGATTTTTTTTATTAAACAATAGAAAATAATTTTAATTAATTCAAAATAGCTTGAATGAAATTAAAAGTGGCTTTTTTTTTTTGTCTTTTCAGTTCTAGATGATCTGTTGATGAATTTTTAACTAAACAATTATTATTTTTTACTTCCCAAGCATTCTTTTTCTTCATTGATGCTTTTGATGTCTATCACTGCTGACTCATTTTACTGTAGTTACAATAAAACATGCCATATATATATACTGCTCATGTTTCTGCAACATTCAATCACAATCCAAGATCGTCAGATTCTGTTGTGACAAAAAATATTAAATGTTAGATATATTGTGCTTTGTATTGCCGCCTGTCCAATCAATGTTTCTATATTGTGTGGTTATGAATTGCCAGATGATAATGTCGTTTGTGTTTCATTTTGTAGATGGTTTTACAACTCTTGATGTTTTTTAATTTCGCTTCTATATCTTGGCTGAGATAAACTGAAAAGTTTTTTTCTTTAGAATCTTTTTCATCAAAATGTGGGATTTATCATTCTTGGATTTGGGCTGAATATTTTCTCCCTTCTCCCTCCTCCCCTTCAGATACAAATAGCTTTTATGATTGATATAAAAAAAAACATATTGATAGTTGTATAAATGAAAACCTTTTCACTGATATAAATATACATGAAGCTTTTGTCTGATGCATGAACATGGGTTGAGGAAGCAATTCTCAGAGCAAACTCCAATCATGCATTAAAAAAACATTGAAAAAGAAATACATAGTTTTGATAATTGTTACTTAATTGTAGCACTTTTCTAAATGTGGTGAATTATAATAAAACGAGATTGACTAATATAAAATAAATTGAATAATTTTAAAAGAAATGAAATTCCAGAAGAGTTTACATCATATACATACGCAAATGTAGATATAAATATATGTGTGTATATATATATGTGTATAAGACATATAAATTGGCAAAGACAATTAGTGGCAGAAATATGAACAACCAAAAAAAAAAATAAAATAATTGCTAATAATTGAAAGCATTTAATAAGAGAAAGATGTGAAAGAAAAGTATAAATTTTTTTTAATTAGGAGTAAAGTAAGATAAATAAAAATTTAATGTTTCTTCTCTCAGGAGATCATTTAATGTTTGTGCATCATTAGTGACGGGATAAACTTTAATCCAGGAACTTTCTGTTCTTAAGACCATCACTACTATTGCATTAAACCGCACCAAACAATTGAAATAATAAAGTCACAAACAATAATAATATAGGGAGAAATACATTTATCATTAAAGGAGAAGATAAAGAAACATGGATTGAATATGAAATTAAAAGTAATGGATATTATAAAGGAGATTTAAGGGGGGGGGGGTGTTATGGGATAGAAATAAAAAAGAGATTACTACAGGAAGAATAACACTTATATTGATTCAAAGAAAATGGCAAAATTAAATTGTTCTTGAAAAGTCTAGGAATTCTGTCTTTTATGAGAATCTATATTCTTGGTTATTCCGTATATGTCTATATATGTTGTAACATATACAAAAGATGATGTTTATAGGGCGTCCACGTTGTGGGCCAATTATATATATAGCGAATTTTTTAAGTATAAATTAAATAGTTTCTAAGTACAATCTCCTTCGTGCGACCGTGTTACAAGCCAATTCCAACAAATGAAAAGTTATGCTCTACTTTGATAATTTTATAAAACTTATCAAATTGCCATAAAACGTATTTTTGTAATTTTTCGATCGATCATCCATATTGTATTTCAAATATAACTAAAAGGATTGGGAGAGTTTAAGAACATAACATATATTCTCGAGCAGTTTAAGCTAATTATAACTTTATTCAAATCTATATGGTATTTAAACACTTGCAGCTAAATTGCATGTCAATTGTAACATTTTAAGGATGGATCGATGGGTGCTTCATCATTCCCAGCTAACACTATTTTTAAAGCCTACTGGGATGATGATGATGGTACAGAACATTTATAATCTTAATTGCCAGGGCACCAAATTGCAACTTTAATAAAATATAAAGGTTAAATCTCCCTCCAATAACTTTCAGTAATAATATTTAATGAATGGGTTAATAAATAATCCATCGATTCAGAGAACACTGAGAATGCATTAAAATTGATAATATTAATATCTTTGGAAATTCTTGGTTATTCTCAGCACACTCCCCATTCACCATCATTAAAGCTACAATTAAAATTTTATTCTAATTACAAAGTTCTTCACCTTCCTGATCCACCCCTCCATCTACTTCACATCCCTAGGTCTATTACACTATTATCTATTTTCTTATTAAATTTTACATTGCTGCTAGCTCATTTCTCCCATTATAATCTCTTCTCAGGGTTTTTTAGAACAATTAGGTGTGGAAATCAAATAAACTACGACAGATTATTGGTGATAAACACTTCTCTCTTGATCACCTCCAAGGTGATCTTGGGCTGTCTTTAATGTAGTTTAATATCTATTTATATTAAAGCTCGAAATAATTTAAGCTTATTAAATCTTTTAGAAATACATCCTAAACATATTCACAATTATAACAAAATTATAAAGAAGTGCGTCTAGAGAGGTGTTTGAATACAACGGATTGGGGAAAGGATTTTATGCCCACCCCTTGCTCTCACTATCACTCAATAACTATCCCTATTCCCAATTTATACTTCAACTATTTTAAATTATTTGGTAATTCTAGGTAACGGAAATTAACCATTTTAAATGATTTTACTGCATATTTATGAAAATGATGATTCAAATGTTAATAATAATATACTGATGTATGATTGGATTGAGATATATAGATAATAATAACCCACAAAAACATTGAGACTTATGCAAATTTTATTTAAAACAAATAACAAATTTTATTGACATTCTACAATTCAATACAGAATATACACATTTGCTTGATGACTCGCATGGCTTTCTCCTGTTTCACAACTGTATTATGATATATATAAATAAATAAAAAAAATATTCCTAAATCAATGGATAATATCAATAGGTTCAAAATATCAATATTCATTTCCTAATTATCAGGAAATCACAATTACCATGGAGTAATAAAAAAATATTATTTACCTTCACATATATTATATTTTCGCCTTCTTTTTCTATCCTAGATACAGTGAATACCAAATTTCTTCCCATGTTTAATGCTTTTAAATTATTGATTTGTTTTGAGAGCTAATTCTTTCCATAATAAAATTTCATAATTTTATTTAACTATTTTAAATTAATATTCCTTCGCAAATTTGCTAATTTTATTTCATCATTTTGATCTAACATTCTTTTGCCCTAATCTTTACAATAGAGATACTTTATGTATGATAGGATTAAGTTAATGCTAACAAATTGGTATCTAGATAAATCATCATCATAGTGCACATACTCTATACTCATGTTCTTATGACATAATAATATTTTAATAATATTACCTTTCCAGCGAAGTTCTCAGCTGGCTGTGGAAATATTTATGAGAGAATTTCATATACACATTGCTTACACTTAAACATTCATATGTTTTATTTAACCCTTAATTTAATATTTATTAAATATATTACTTTTGACTCTAATTGATATATTAAACTAGATCAACAAAACAATATTCAAGTACACCAATCGCACATACATTATCTGCATTCATCTTGACATCAAATTGAGTTTGTGACCTTGTATCCGACATTTATAAATGATGCTTATAATAGCTATCTTTCATACACTCGTAAGGAATATCAAACATTAACATGAGGCAGGCAGTGACCCGAATAAGGAAAAACCTTTTCACTAAGGTTGAGATATGCTAGGATTTTTATCACTAGTCATACAAAGAGACTTAGGTGTACCTATTACCTCTGGCCATAAATAATGAAATCTTATGGTGTAGAGAATAATCAAGTGGGAAAACCTCTTCCACTGTGTTAAATACTTTATAAATATAACATAATATCTTAGTGGAGACTATTGGTCCATCCACATTATATACAGGTTGAAACATCAACTTGTACAAGTAAAACTTTCATATCTCCAATATTCTAGTGTTAGTTGCAATGGAATATGAGCCAACAAGTTTTCCAAGCATTAATCAGCTTGTCTCTGGCCTTATAATAACATTAATGCATATTACATTTTTAAAACTATTTCCCTGCACTTTTATAAGATGATGATGTTTTAGCTCAACAGCCACACAATTTTATAAGCATAGCAATGTCTAAGCATTTGACAATACCCTCTCATACAATTCGTTCAAAACATTTCCCTTAATAATAATATCTCTTTTTTTTTTCAAGTGTTTTAAAAGCATTTAAAATAAGGCACATATAGAATGACATGATATTTTCACCTACTCCAAAATGATAATAATAGCAAAAGCATTTAAAATAAACACATACAAAATGATCTGTCATCAATATCTCTACCCCCAAAATAGCAACACTTATAATTCTGACATGAATTAAATTTAAATGGATATATATGAGAAAACATAAAGAAAGAAATTATTTTTCTTTTTTTTTTCTAGATTAAATGTTCTACATTAATAGTGAATAATAAAATAAAATAAAATATATTTAAAGAGTTCATTGAAAGTATCCTTCAAGTTTCTGATTTCCATTTTTTCCTCTTCTTTTTCTTCCCGAATTTGTTTATATGAGCACATGAGTTTATGTAGACAAAGTTCTTGTGATAAAGTTCTCCTATGCCATCAGATATACAAATTTTATACTGCTGAAATGATTTCCTCAGATCTGCGCTTGTTTAAATTTCTTAAGATATAAGTCCATTTCTTGTTGTCTTTTTCCTTCTTTAAATTCATTTAATATTCAAATTGAACGCTTTATATATGAAATCAAATTTAGAGTTTATTTTCTGTGGTTTAAATTTTATCACTTGCCGATTTGCCATCAATTAGTGCTAGACAATCATAACCATTGCTTGACTTCAGGATATTAAAGGTGTACCCAATTAAAAAAAAACTTATTCAATACACATTTTCTTTTCTTCTTATGATATTAAATTTGACAAAGTTATTTTAAAAGACAAACGAATAAATTACAATAAACATTTTTTTTTCTAAAAGAAAAAAAAATATTTTTTTTAACTTTATAGCAACGTTTCTCTATAAAACCAATTGAGAGATAACTTGCAAACAGAAAGTTTCAAATAGACAAGCCCCCTGTTTTACAACACAATAGAGTGTTTTATAGAGTCTGCTTTCTTGCTCTCCCCCAATGACTTTTTAATTGACCTTTCAAAATGTCTGGTCAGTGTTTGTTTTCTTAATTAATTGACTCTTGTTTCTTTATCGTTCTGGTTATTTTAACCTTTTGATCTTTTGAAAAACCATGCCAAATTCACTTCTGCATTCTAACAACTAATTCACTAATTAATTTTATATTTAACAGGTATAATCACTAGTTAATTTCACACTCAAATTCCTTGGTCATATATATCATTAAATCACTCTGATAATTTACTGGGTAACTTTACACCATGGAAACCACATTAAATAACAAAAGACAGAAAGCTCACTTTTTTCAAAATAAATAACAGAAGCCTCTCTCTTCCCCTTTTTACTTTTCCATAATATATATATATATATATAGCAGCCTAGCTTCAAACCCATAATTTTGAACTAATTTTTGGCTGCCAATAATAAACTATTTAAAAATGACTTAATTTATTTTTTAAAGATTTTCTTACAAAATGACAAGGAATGATTATTAATTGTGAACTTTACAATTAAAATTGACAATTAAATAAAATACACACACACTGTCGCACATATATAATTCTTATATGAAACTGATTTAATATTTTAATCCTTAATTATTATAACTTATTTTTTTTCATTTAATCTCATGAACTATTTATTTCTAACTTATTAGTATAAAATTATGACCATCCATTATCACTATCTAATGTAGTTTCAAGTGTCGCACATCCCCTCCTTCTTCTCATCAACTTATTAAATAAGGTATAAATCTTGCTTTTCTAAAAATATCTCCAATACCAAATTGACCCATAAATTAATCTTAAATAAACCAATCTTTTAGTTATAAATATTTTAATGATAAATTTTCAGATTGCCTACCAAATAAAACGTATGCAATCCCTATGAATATGGGTTCAAACCTAGTCTTGGCTAAAAAATTTGTTTATTAAAGAAAAAAAATACAAAATATGAGAAAAATTTTATATTAAACCTTTTCTTGTTAACTCAAAAAATTGAGTCTTGGGCAAATACAAGGGCTATAATGTATAAATTTTCAATATTTTGAATGTAAAAGTCAGAAAATATATTGCAGAAGAGAGAAATAACTAAATATTTAGTATTTTAGATAAAAATAACTCATTAAATTATCCTGCTTAGCACAGATTTTTTTCAACACCCTTCCACAAAATAAAGTATTGCTCACTAGTCTTGCAGATTATTAAATGGTGACAGTTTAGTGATTTTTAATCTTTGTTTTTAAGTCTAGGTAATATTAATTATATACTAATTTATTTATTAAAATTGAGTGATCAATTAGGGGATTATGGGTAACTATATAAAAAGAAAATCCAAGTCTGGTTCAAACATTAGGGTCATGTTTATGATAAACAAGTGTGGTATATTTTCATCCTAAAATATATAATCTTTTATTCTCCTCAGCTTTCATTATCATTGTTTTCAACCATTATCAAACAATGCAGAATAAAGTCCTGTCTGTACAAATAAACATGATTTCTTCAGTTTCTAGCTTCATTTTGCATATCAGCAAATGTCTTTTTTTACAAGGGTCTCTGGATTCTAAATCTTTTACAATATTTTGAAAATTTAATTTTAACACTTCAAAATTATTCATCTGTAAATATTTATTTTAATGACATATACAGCCTTATTCCATTCAGATTCTTATATTTTAATTATGTCTGACATATCTGTTTATTTTTTATTCAAATATTACTCTGCATGGATTAGTGCAGTGATAGATTGGTAACTGTGGATGGTAAGATGCATGCATCATGGTTGGCTCTGTTGTATCCAATGTATGAATATTATATGATCTCCTAAGCAGTAAAGTATTTGATTGTTTTTAATCTTACTATACAATTCTTAAAATTCCACTGCATGATCTGAAGTTTATATTGCTTCTCTATTAAGTATTCTAATATCAGGTTTTTAAGAAACTATTGATACAATGCTAGTAAAATCTTTTATTTCAAATTTATAGGCATATTTTTTTAATATTAAAGTTCTATCAAAAACCCTCCATCCAAATTTAAGTTTTTAATATTGCATTTATTATCATTCCTTCTGTATTATTAATCTGACTAATGCTTTTAGAATTATTAATTTATTATTGATATCAACTTGTGTTTTTTTAAAACCCAAAGAATAATACTTTTTTTTGTAAAATTTGTGATGAATTCTATTTTTCTGTTTTTATTTGATAGCTTTTGCAGCATTTCTTGAAGTTCTGAAATAGTATTTACAATAATAACAAACATAACATTTGTTAAATCTAGATGTTTTTAGTAATCTTCATTTTTTTTTGTTTGCATTAATTTTCATTTTAATCAGTAAGTACATGCTATAAGATTACTGTAAAATATTTGCAGAGATGGAATTATTTTGGAATATTTTTTTATAAGTAGGTATTGTTGTTTTTACTCCCATTAAGTAATTTAATCATTGTTGCAGAATTTAGATAAAAACAATCTTAGATCTTGATGGGCTAGAGTACAAATTACTATCAAAATATTTATAAAATGAATTAATTTTTAGTAATCTGTAAAGGAAAAATGATAATTTGTACTTATTGATTTTTTCTCTGTAACCTCTCTTAATATTGGTATGTGTTCTAATGTGCTACAATTACTTTTAAAAATTGTTTATATTATTTTAATTTATAAGTCAATAATTTTTGCATATTACGTACTGTATTCATGTATTTCAATAAATAATATTTATTTTATTGTAATCAAAGCTTATTAACAAAATCTATGCCATTATACAGGATTATGATGTACATCAGGGTGACTTGGAACAAAATACAGCAGATATCATAGCTCCACTGTAAATTTTTTTAATGTAAAAACAATGTACAAGGTATAAGGCAATTGTTCAAAGAATAATGAATGATTTAAAAATATAATATAAAAAAATGTTATTTATTAATATTTTAAAAATGAATATCATTTTGATGAAGTTATTTTTAATAACAATACTTAATATTTATATATTCAACTTTTTGTATATATACTAGTTAGATGTAAATATGGGATAATTGTTAACATTAATGCAAAAGGTGATTCTGCTTATACTTTATGGATGTTTAATACAGGATAAATATTTATTGGGCATATTCTTGGAAATAAAGAAAATTAAAATTTAAAACAGGCAAAACTCTCTATATGTATTGCCACTCAGTGCAAACCAGATTAATCAATGGATGCCAGAAGGCTTGCACATAAAATCCCCATCTAGTGTCTACTCATCCAATATCCTCAGACTAGTTTCTGGCTTGTGGCCTTTTTCATTGAGGAGTCTTGGATCTGAGAGTACTGCAGCTAGATCTTAGTGATCATGTGATATGTATTGGCTTAAAATTAAAATTTAAGAGTATTGTTATTAAATAAGTACTCATGTTGAATTTTTTTTAATGATTTGTCCATTTTCAGCAATATGTATTGAAATTAGATATTAAATTAACATATGTGTTGAAAATATATTATGAAGGTGGAGAAAAAGCACAAGAAATATATTGCATTTCATACTTATTTAATAGTCAACTGGATGTAAGTTAAACATAATGCTACTTTTGTTTTTTAGTATTATATTTATTACAATGAATAGATATGGATGTTTTTTTTGTTGTAGACATGGTCAATAACATATTAACAAATGTTTAATAGTGGTACCAAACTTAGGGATTTATCATTCACCATCAATAAGGCTACGGTTTACTTTAACTTGATTTGAATCTTTTGATGCAAAGAACATAGTGACCTAAATTAAATCAGAAATGTAACCACAAATTAAAGAGATATTATTTTTCTATTTATCTGCATGCATTGACTTATCAATGCAGTGAAGGGTAGTGTAGTATATCATAATAAATTGTTTTCTGCAAATGTAATTATTTGATTAATTGTAGCATTATCTTGAGAAGCTATATGATTTAGGATGGTGGAATTATGAATGCTAATAATTATTTGATTGATTATATGAATATGCAATGTGATCTTATTCATTTTAAGCATTATTCTCCACATATCACTGAAAATTTTAAAAAGCATTGGAAGTTATCATTTAAAAAATACTTACAAGTTGAGCCATGTTTGCATTAATATTTTGAAAAATATATTCAATGAAGAATGATAAAAACACATAATTTGCCATGTTTTATTGGATTTTATATATATATATATAAAACAGATATTCTTCAGATTTATGTTTTTTTTTTTGCTTGTAATTTCAAAAATTTTACACTGATTTCTGGTAATATATTTCATTGTTACAAAGAATATAATTATAAAAATGGTCTAAAATTTGACAATCTTGATGTGATCATATTATATAATTTGATATGGTAATCTGCTAGAGATTGTTAATAAAATATAGTTTGGTCAATGATGCAGTTTTTAGTTGAGAAACCAAAGTAAGAAAAATCAAACCATTTGCAACAATATGCCCTCCAAAAACATTTAATTTTAGAAAGATTTGCAAAGTAGATTTATCTCAGTTTTTTTTAGATTAAATTAATTTTATCCCAATCAATAAAATGAATATTGATGCTACTCTGCTTTTAAAGTCACATTTCTTAATTTTATTAATATTTTCAATGTGTAGTATAACTGTATCAGTAAAATTATCATCTGCAAATCTGTCATCATTCCATTGCAGATTAAATAGGTATTTGGAATTAAATATATTTTTTAAAAAATTGAACGGTCTTAAACTTCAATAAATTAGAAAATAAATTACTAATAATGTCTGAAGTATCATTAGAATGCCTTGGTTCAGCAGATATTTGGAAGCTGTAAACAATAAATGTGTCATATCTGGAAATCACTTTTGTTAATTGAAATTAAACAAAAATCAAATTAAAAATATATTACTTTTATTATGAATTTCAGGATGATAAAAATATGATGGAACATTATTTCATAATTAAAATTTGTAACAACATTTAAAATAAACTTATTAGATTAAGGCTAGCAAGGATGTCATGGCTAGAGATTTTTTTTAATTTTTATTATCAATAGGACAATACATCTTATAAACAAAAACAGTCTTCTATACTTTACGTGCTAAAAATATTTTCTTTTGGAATTATTATTTTAATAATAAATTTTTAACAACAATTATGCAGTTCACCATATAATAAACAGTAAATTAGTTTTAATACCAGAAAAAAATATTAAAAATAAATAATTAAAAGTTAAAAATTAGTTGTAATTTGCCATGAGTCTAATGCAGTTTATTAAAATTGCTCTCAGCAATTAATATTTTTAAAAGTAATTATTGATTTTAAGACATTGATATATGCGTGTTAGTGTTTTACACGTTGGATAAAGTTTATTTTATTTATATATATATCAGGAGTGTGGTTGATGTATTTCATCATAAAAAAAATCAAGGTGTCTCTTTGAATAATCTAAATATATATATATATTAGCAGAGACCTTGTTAATTATGTGATCATTGATAGTTGATATGAATTTAACATCAATCTGTAATAACATATATTTGTAAACCGAAATACACACACATATATGTATATAATAATGTGTCCATATTATTTATAAGTAAATATTAAAAAAATATATTAATTTGAGACTTCGCAGTGCAGACCTAGTATTTGAAGGAGTTGTGCATTCAAAATACATGAAAGGATTTTATTTTTAATGCTATTTAATATTTATAAATATGTAATACTTTATATTGCTTGAAATGTGATAAATTGAAGTAGAAAATAAATTGAAATCTAATGTAGCTTTCAATATAAACTCAAGTATTGTTTTATTATCCTAAAAAAAAAAAAAACAATATTTACATCCTGTCAATAAAAGTTTTAGTTGTGAATTTAAGTGATAATTTTTTTGAACATAAATAGAAATATTAATCCCTGGAGCATAAAAAATTCATAAGTTTAACAATGGGGTTGAGAACCTTGGCTTTTTATTTTGAAAACTGATGCAGCAATTGAGTTT
Source organism: Epiperipatus broadwayi (assembly GCA_028023455.1). NCBI lineage: Eukaryota > Metazoa > Onychophora > Udeonychophora > Euonychophora > Peripatidae > Epiperipatus > Epiperipatus broadwayi. The sequence goes on along the minus strand of JAQFVV010012562.1, from coordinate 1,303,481 downwards.
TTAAGGTGATGTCTTTGTTGATACAGGCCAGGTTTAACTACACACCTGCTATCTGACAATAGAGATAAAGACAAATGAGACATTTAATAAATAGAAGACATCTGAACTTTATGTAAGGTTATCCTTGTACTCATAGTTGCGTTGCTAGTATTGGGAGAGGGGTTATAAGATGAATTTGTCAGTTTTTAATAGCATATTAGTTTCAAACAATTGGCAAAGCAAACAGTTTGTTTTACAAACCTTTATCAATAATATTTTTATGCAAATAAATCTATAGATTTGTTAAATATATTTAACTTTTTAATAACAAAAAAAAAAGAAAAATAAATGAATAAAACATTCCTACTTTTAAAATTTGAAAATATTTACTTACAAATATATATTAAATTTCATAAAATTTTTTATATCATGTTTTTTTTAATTGGTAAAGAAACTGATAATATTATACATACATAATATACTTATAAAATAAATTAACTAATATACTTTAGATATATTTATAACCAATCAAGTCTTTTAGACGTACATCACACTCTTCGTTAATTTATTATCACCCTTTGAGCTCTCTTCCATAGAAAATTTATCCAAACCAAATTTTTCTTACCACACGGGCATTCCATGGAAATAACCTTTATTAAACAGGTGAGCTAGAGGTTTGAAACTATCTGTGCATCTACATAGAAATGATAGATCAATCATCTTTTAATATTTATGTTCTCATTGTTAACCATTTTATCTCAAATCTTGAATTTGTGTTTGCAATCTGATATTTAATCTATTAATGCATCATAATCAGCATTCACTTATAAGAAAATATGGCCATTTCAGATCTAAGAGAATAAAAAAGTACAAAACATAATAATATTAGCATAAGTAATAATAGTTGTAGAAAAGTAATAATAGTGGTAATAATAATAAAAATGAAATAATTATACAGTAGAAGTGTTTGCAATTAATATACAAACCAGTTGCTGAAAAAAACATGTACCTACTATATCATATGCCGATCATTATTATTTTTTTTAAATATTTTGTTATGATTGTTTTTTTAATTTTTTCTGCAGTAGTCTTTTTTTTTCTAAAAAAAAATTAATATCTTATTTAGTTTTTGTTCTTCATTGTATTCTATTGCCAACTATATTTTTTCAATGAAAACAATCAATATTGTATCTCTTTAGAATGTCTTTAACATAATATTTATAACATCAATGGAGTATGTCTCTCCTATAAGAACTATACTTAAGTTTATATATATATATATATAAATGTACATTTATTTATTTGTTAATGACTTGTTGAAAATTGGTTATTATAAAAATGCAATTGCTAATATTATTAAAGGATTTAAAAGAAATCAACACTATAATAAAATTAAAAATAAAAATATCAAAATGAAATGGATTTCAATGCCATTTATATCAGATGAGCAGGTCAAGTTCATTAAGAAAATTTATAATGGTTTGTGTCATATTGCTTTTTTCTCTACAAATAACATAAATAGATTGCTTAATAATTCTAAAATTCAAAATTCAAAGTTTAATCAAAATTCTATTATATATAGATTGATATGTGGATGCAGCATACAATACATTGGTGAATCTAAGTGTACATTTGAGAAGAGAATAAAAGAACATATGCTTTTATATAATAGAATTCAAAAAGAGAATCAATATGGAACAGATGTAAATAAACCTTATCATCTGTTATATTTGATCATAATAAATCTTGTCAATATGGATTTAAATTTGATTATAAAAATATGAAAATTATTCAAATTGAACGTTGTCATAATAAACGTAAAATAAAAGAGGCTATGTTGATTTCAAGAAATCATCAAATGTTAATGAATCGCCAGTCATCAAATGTTAAGATAACAGAATTGTGGGAGGTATTGTTAAGGGTTGTCTCGTTTTGATTATTCAACATTATATAGTTGATAAAGACTACAAAGTGTATAGTCGAAAGTACTTCTAAAAGAATATAATTTATATAAATTGTACTGTATTTTGATATATATATATTGATTTGTATATTACATATATTGTGAAACGAATACAGATATCAAACTTTATTTATTATAAAAAAATATATATATATATATATATATATATATATATATATATATATATATATATATATATATATATATATATATATATATATATATATATATGGAAGCATCAGTCTGTCACTTTATTTTGACTCTTGGTCTGCGGCAGTTGTTCTAGGTTAAGTGCTTTCTAATTAAATTGATTTAAATGGATTATTTCTTACATTCAAGATTTCCATATAGATATATATCTTAAAATTTTGTTTTATTCATTTGTTTCTCATGTTTAGACCAACAAAAATGTGATTTCATTATAGTAACTCTATTGTCTCCAGTCCAGCAATGAGAAGAATATATTGATTAATCTTATATTTTACAGGGCAATTGTAAATTAATTTTTTCTAATATCTTTATTATATATTAATGTTTAAACCTCATTGTCATACAATAAATTAGTTAAAATAAGTTCTCTATAATTGCAATAGTTGTATCACTGTGATGAAATACTCTTATTTACCTTGTTAAAAGCAACAGTATATATTTTGATGATGTGTTCTCCCGATATCTAAATATATTTTACTATTTAAAAAAAACTATCAAAATATTTAAATTAACTCACATTCTCATATTCATAACTGTATAAGCTAAAAGATCTTGAAGATTTTTTTATATTTATTGATTGATAAAGGGTTTGAATTTTTTGAGCATTTATTGCTAAAATATACTTGTATTTAAAATAAATCTTTATATGTTGCATTCACAATATAAATATATTTTGTAGATCACCTTTTGAATAGACAAAGATAGCATAATTATTAGCAAAATACAAATTTTGGATCCAAGAAAATGAAGTTCTTGCTCTTATTTTAATTCAAATTAAAAAAAATTATTATCTTCCAAAAAACAACTTTTATTTTAAATGCCTGAGGTTTTTCACTTGTATTAATAACATTTCCTGTCATTTCATTACATAAGATCTGTATAATACAAACTTCATTAGATTACCATTACTTTTTTACTTTTCCACAGTCTTCTTTAATTAACTTAGTCATGCACCTTAACCAAATCAATAAGACCAATATATAAATTCTTTGTTCCTAAAATTTTCTTGCATTTCTGATAACAAAAAAAACATGTCTATAGAGCTTTTTGATTCTTAAAAACCATGTTGAATCTGCCTAGCATTCTATTATGACTGGAAGCAGCATGTTTAACAAATAATTGAAATATTTTTGCTTTACTGAGCAACAATAATAATCCATACAATTACCACAATACTCTGTATTTTTAAAAAGTGGAACAATAGAATTATTCTTAATATTCAAAAAGCATATCTTCATGACTCCATACATTAAAAAAAAAATCAAATGTTTTTGAAATGAATATATCATCACCATATTTTAAATTTCTTCCAAGTATGTCATCAAAACCTGTAATCTTTCAATTTTTAAGATTGCAAATAACTATTTTAACATCACTAACCTTGTTATATTTTCCCAATGCTAAATAAAATGGATATATCATTAAAAGTTATCAATAACTTGTATTGTTATTCAAAAGATGATCAAAATGTTTTATCTGTTCAAAACATTGTCATCCTACTAAAAAGGTTCACCAGTAGATTTAATAGGATTGAGATACCATTTTAAATATTTATATGATATTTTTTAGTGCATCAGAAAAATTAAATTGACTATGAACATGAATGTCTGTATCTTCTTTGCAATTTATTTTGTCTTTAAATCTCTATACTGATTCTAAAGTTTTACATTTAATTTATTAGTCTGCCAAGCAAAAAAAAAACAAACAAAAACAACAACACATGTTTAAATTTGAATCAAGTCAAGAGTAATACATTTTTTATAGTTACTTGAAGAGTAGATTCATTTGCATCCATGCACATTCTTTGAGATAATTCTATATCTCAGTAATTTGAAAATGCTGCAAGTCATATCTTTAAAAATTGTGCATAAATAGTAGACATTTCTTGCGAATCAACTTCAAGTATTTTTGTAAATATGATTTGAATAAGATCTATTTTTTTAATTCAATGAACATTTTAACTCTGTGATATACATATCTATGATCCATTAATTATCTGCATTTATAAGAGCTTGTTTTTCTTTTTTAACAGTGTTTGCAATTATCATTCCATGTAATGTGCTAAAAGTCAGTAACAGCAAATGACTTTACAATATCACTATCATTTTTTCCAAGGTCTTTAGACTTATAAAAGAAAAATATGCTATTTTAATGATATTTAAATAATGATGCTATTCATCAAAGTATATATGCATTCACTCTGAATTTTAAATATAATGTTGAAGAATTTGTGCCAATAAAATAAGCTCTGGAACAATCGTGTAAGTTTGTTTTAGCACCATTAAGTTTTCATTGATAAATTAGGGAATTCCAGGTTTAAAAGATATTTACAGGAATTTCACGTTACAGAGTTTTTTCATTGGATGATTTGTCTTTCCAAAAATACATGTAGTCATCTACCTTTTCTATTAAATTTTTGTTGAAGAAGAGTTGCACTAACAGCTTATCAGTCAAAATCTTAGCCACTTTTTGGCTACTAATAATGGCATTTGATAATTTTGTGTTGAGTTTACACATCTCATATACATGTATTTAAAAAAAGATTTATAATACTTGCCCTAATGCTATCATTTACTCCTGCTACTCAAAATATAATTATTTCCATCAATTACAGAATTATTCACTAGATGTAACATTATAGTCAGACTAGATATTTTAGATTAAAGTAATTATTACATGATAAAAATAATTCTTTTTGTCACATGATAAAAATATTTCTCCACTAATCGAATTTCACTTCATTGCTTTTTTTGTCACAAAAGTTAATCCATATTGTATTTTATTACTATCATTATTAGCTATTTGATATATGGTAGGTGATATAAATCAAAAGAGATCACTTTCTTCATGTCTTTTTATTACTTACTTTATTCTTTGAGAACTCATAATAGCTCTCATCTGTAAAATCAGCAAACAAACTTTTATTTTCTTTAACCTTTTTTTGTTTTCTTCTTTGCAATTTTTTTTACAGTATGTTTTTTACAATTCAATTATTTTCAATTAATTTCTTCTTCAATATTTTCACATTGTTGGCCTTTTTTTTCTAATTTTTATATTCATTTTCACATCTATATTTTATTTCCCCAGTTTATCTTTTTTACTCCATTTTATATATATATATATAATCGCCAGGTTTTTTTTCTTCTAATTATCAACGATGTAAAGCTTTACTCCAAGGAAATTCTTTAATATGCCCATCGTAAATTTGATTAGAATAGATCATGAAATAATACCTCCTCTCATTTTATCGTTGTTAAATGTACAATAATTTTTTTTACTTTAATCATCATTTATGTAAATTTTTCAATAAATTCCAAACCGTCTGCTTATTCTCTTAATTGTACACAATGTTTTGGTTACTGATTCTCACAAGAATTGTTTTGTCAGAAAGTCGTTATGGTTAAACTTTATATTCCAATGCCAAATTTATCATTATCAGACACAAACTCATCTAAACCTAAATTAAATAAAACAAGACTCAGACAAAAGTTTTGTTTAATGACCAATTCTACATCTATAAATTTTTCTTTTGTAAGAATGCCATTTAATATTATAAATATTCTTGAATTGTACAATAATTTCCTAACAATTATATATTTTATCAATCTATCAAATTTATTTTCATAATAAACAAATATTAATGTCCCTTTTTCTTTCCTATCTCTTTCAATAACAATTATCTGCAACTAATTGTATTTCTTGGTCTTTCATTTTTATAAAATTTGAATTATTTTTCAGATAGATACATGTTTAATCCATGTGAAATATTTACTTAAGGTGATTAATGACGACTTTGTCCTTATATGTAATTACCTAATTGTTCTTAAATTTTTAAATTTCATTTCGTTAAACCTTTTTTCAATTGGAATGGTAATTTAAAAAAAGCTTAATCATACATTTAATCATAAATAATACTATAATGATAATTATTTTGAATCCTTTTTCCATATGATTTTTAATCATTTGTTTTGTATATATTTTACTTATATAATAAAGAAAGTTAGGCACATAAAAATACACAAACTCTCTATACCTGCTCAATATTTGTTCTTATTTAACATAGATAAAAAATTGTTATTTTTATAATATAAATAACATATTTTCCCTTATTTTTTAAAGCATTTATTTTATTTTGTTTTAATAATCTAACATTTTAATATATAGTTGTTAGTTCATTTTTATAACTCTGATTATTTCTTTCATTCTATTTTAGTGTACTATATGATAATTGAACTATTTTTGTGTATCATTTTTTGATGTGTTTTTCAGATAAAAATATGATTAATTTATCTTAACTATATTGTACATTCGAAACACTGGTCTCTTAGGCAGAGAAGAACATACTCGGAGAGTATGTATGCCCAAACGATAGCTATAAAATATATAACTAGAGTTACATTTCCAGGACATAACTTCTTCTCGACTGTTGAGTTCAACACCAAATTCAAAGCACTTTTTTTTTGTTTGTGTATAAACACGGGCACCAGCTATCTATTCAAGAATGAATAAATAACGCACTTGAACAATGGCCACTAACTCAGCGCCTAAATCCTAGACTAGCTCAGCTGTTTGTAATCACTAATAGATTATACATAATTAGTGGTTAAAAGACTTGATAAAGAATTGTAAAAAGAATTTATAAAAAGAATTGTAAAAGAATTAATAAAAAATTTGATAAAAGGAATTGATAAAAAGAATTGACCGACAAATAAAGTTTAATTTTAAAGATATTTTATTAACTAACATTTATTTACTAAATTTAAACATTTTATAATTCTAATAAAACACACGCATATTTTAACATTTCTAAATAGTTTAAATATTTCTATAGATTTAATAACAGAACATTCTAATTTAACTAATAAATATTGATATAATGATCACACACATATTAACTCATGCACACATAATAATGATAATAAAGGACTACATAGCATTTGAAATTTAATCACACACATCAATAGTTCATTTATGTATGATATAGAGTTCATATAATTAGACTCTTGAAAGATTCGTATGAATTAATGGACTGCAATGGCTATTACAGTGTAAACGAAATAAGCAAATGTTTTTACCTAGGCTTTTGAATATAGATGTAGAATTTTGTTCTCTTTGGAGGCTGCTTTCAGTGAGAATATTTCCATTATGAATGCTTACCAGCTAGCTGGGACGTTTCCTTACTGAGTTTCCTGATTTTCATGATTATTACTATCAGAGACAAATAGATACTGACGGAGATTTTCTAAGATGTTAAGCTGACATTATTTCATGGGCAGATCTGCTGTTTTCTAGGACATCTGGGCTGGAGATAAACGTGCATTCCCAAGATCTTCTCAACACTGCATTTTGTTTGTTAACTGCTCAATTAATTTCTGAACTGCACTACTCAATTACCTTGTGAACTGCACTCACTCAACTAATTTGTGAACTGACTTGTCTCAACTGCTTGTCTGATAAAATATTCAGTATTTATACCAATGAAGTGTTTTCTTTTCAATATCCTCCAGCAAATATCTGTTGTCGAAATTTTTTATCAATTAATCCTTTGATAAACGTGTTTTGGAAGATTGCTTAATTAGTAATAGCCATGCAATAAAACGTGTTGTTTTATTTTATTAATAGCCATTGCCATGTTTTTAATGATAATCTTTTATTTCACATACATTTTATTTATTTACAAATCGCACATATATATGCACATATATTTTTAATACAATTTACTATTTAGTTTTAACATTATTTTTTCTTTAATTAAACTTGAATGAAAAGAGATTTGTATGTTTTAACTTTTTAAATTATATTTTTATGAATACTAATAAAAACTCTTTACTTCCTTTTATAACCCTTAGTTTAATTTCTCTAATGAAACACCCCTCTCCCCTTCTGATTAATTAATTGTAGCTTTTTTATTTCAAAACTAATGCTAGAAAACTATTTGATTCTTATCCTTTTCTAAAACAAACTGCAATAAACTCTTCAACGTTTAATTTTATGTTTTTCTTTTATGAAAGATTACTTTAATAATAATTTTAGATAAAAATTATATGTGCCTATATCAATATAGGTACAATATATATAGATATATATATATATATATATATATATATATCGTTGCTGCTATGCTTTTATATATATATCTAAACATAATTTGTATTTTTCTTGTTTTAATTCAAAATTTACTACATTACTATATTATATGTTAAATTATTTTTTGAATAATTTCCACTTTTGATTTGAAGCATTAAACTTTTTTTAAAATTATTATCTAGAAAATTTGAATATTTTCATTGTTTTGTTCAGCTTCCAAGATATGAACATGATACTTAATTTTGTTCTAAACTTGCCTATAGCTTTTCATGCACAAATACTTCTTTATGCTTTATGAACTATGTGATTATATTACCAAGACTTTATTTTTGTCTCATTAGCATATTAAAATATTCCACTAATATTTTGCAATTTTTTTTTAATATCTTTTTTATTTTTTTCATATATATTCTAATCAACAAAAAAATCTTCTTCAGTTACAGAACTGGGGAGGGGGAAGTGTGTATTGAAACAAAAAAAAAAAAACAAAGCAAAATACAAATAGAAAACAATTTAGTTAATTATCACAAATAATGCAGAAAGATAAATAAACCAATTACAATCAAACATTTATCTATTTTTATTTGGAGGTTTATGCTTACTAATATGTGTTGATTATTTTTTATATTATTATTATTATTATTATTATTATTATTATTATTATTATTATTATTATTATTATTATTATTATTATTATTATTATTATTATTATTATTATTATTATTATTATTATTATTATTATTATTATTATTATTATTATTATCATCATCATGATATCATAAGAAAGCAACATTTATTATTGGACCATCAGGAAGGATGAAAGATGTAAGTGGATTGTGAAACAACTCTAAAATTGAAAAAAAAAAGTGAGGTTTCCAACTAATTATTTAGCAGTCAGAATATCACTGAATTGGGCTTTTTATATGTTTTCACCCTTGATTAAACCCAGGTTATAGAAAGCTTTATAGATTATATAAAGTGTAAAAAATAGCTGGATATTTCTCTCATCTCAGCAGGAAGTTGGTAATCTAGAGAAGATATTGGATTAGATTGCTCACAATTATGATCTAAAGGTCAATAAGCAGAAATAGGCTTTATGATTGATCAGAACTGGGAAACAAATTCCGGGGACACTTAGGGTTCCCCTGCAGAAATTTTTTGGTTTTCAACTTGCTTTTCCCCCTTTGCAATGGGGAGAGAGCTGGAAAAGCCCTATTTTCAAAGATTAAAAAAAACATTAATTTCCTAGTTTTGGTCCCCCTTCCACTGTTGGTGAAGGTCGTGTTATTGAATGCTGTAGTCCTGCTGAAAATTACATACTTTCTAGTGGGCCTTTCCCCAATGAAAGCATTTATAAAAAGGATGGAGACACAATGTAGACAATGATGCTGGGGTGGGGGAACTCCAATCATCAGCATGAAGATACTACAAAGACCAAAGAAGCAAAATGGTTTGGGCTTACATTCCATTCAAAATTTTCTCCTCCAGTGGACCCATAATATCTTGGTCAAATTCTTTTATGAGAATGAGAATGTAGAATACCTCTTACCCATAATCAATGTGGAACCCATGGACTGGCCATCTCCAGTAAAAGGAGGTGTATAGTTGAGACAACAAGTCTCATTAGTGACCAATAGCATCAGGACTACCAGCTCCTTGTTTGCTGGAAAGTTATCCTACTGGGATTTGTATGGGCCAACTCATCAAAATTTATCTAAAGATGAAGAAAAACCCTTGATTGGAGTTACTGGATTTGCAGGACTGACCAAAAGGCTAAAACTAGAACCCATTTTGGTAGACTTTCAGCTTAAAGTCAGCCTCAGAGTCCTACCCACCAGGTTGTTTTTGAGTTGCAGGCAGGGCATTAGGATTGATACAATATGCCCAGTGTGCAACAAATCTGAAGAATCAATTTCCCACATCCTACAGTTTTGTGAGACATGGAATTTTATAGAAAACTGGTTCCTGATGCAGTCATACCCAGAGTGGTCAAGAAAGGGGAATTTGGCCTGATCAGACTTGCAACACATATGAAGTTTTCCATATGGTCAACCAGAAATAATAAACTTTTTTAAGATGGAATTGAGGATACAGTAGAAGAAATATTTATTAAGAAAATTAAAGAATCTAGAGTGAAGGATAAGAAGGCTTGTCAACAATGGATGGCTGATCAGACCTGGTCTCGAGTAAAACTCCCAGTAACATTTGTCATTGATTGAATGAACTGTAATGGATAAAGTAACATAATTATTTTCCAGCAAAGGTCTGTTAGTTACTAATTTAAAATATAACTTAATTGTTTAATTTACAATGTATTGTTATTTTGGCAGCCAGATCTGCAGATGAATGGAGTGAAGTGTGTGTGTTGAGAGCTATGTTTAATCTTCTTTTGGGAAAACAAAAAATTTATAATAGAAACTATGTAATCAAACATTTATGTAATTATTCCTTAGTCAGGGTGTTAGGATATTTACTAGTCATTGTGAATTCCTAGCCTCTGAATGGATAGCTTGCCTAATGCCAATTCAGGTCTGCAGAATGACAGAGTGAAGTCACTGCAGTCCTGCATGGATTAATAATAGTTTTACAATCTATTTACAATTATATTGTGTTTATGTTTTTGAAATTGTTTGAATAGATGTATTTCACGTACATTTGAAATGATATGTTTTGTGATCTGGATGGTGATGGAGTAAAGTTCCTGCGGGTCCAGACATATATTACATTATTCTAACAATCAGTTCATTTATCTTGTAACTTTCCAATTGTAATGTATTTATGCAGCCATGTAAATTATGGAACTTTTAGTCTGTAAAAAATTGTTTATATTTGTGTAACTTAGACAGTGGTGTTTCTGGGTGGATGAGCAGAGTCTTTATGAGATATCTCATCTGGTTGGTGATCCTCCACACAGACTGACTATGCTATTGTCCTTTGCCTATGTTAATATTATATTGTAAATTTTGACCTTGGCCTCATGGCACTTGGCAATGAGGCACAAATAAACCTCTTTCAGAACAATATTGCATATTGATACAATTGACTTATTGTTTATTAAATATTATCAATGATAATTAATAAAATATTATTTAACATATTTATGTCACAAATCACAACAACACTGTCATAGATGATTGACAATCATATTTTTCTCACTATTAGTAAAAAACAAAAAAAAAGCAAAACACGGAGTGTCATCAGTTTATTGGAAATAAAAGTTCTACTGAAAGGAGAATTTCAGTGGTAAAAATGGGTTCAATGGAAGAAATAGATCTACATTTCTTCAAAGGCTGCATTGTATATTTGGAGATATTAAAATAAATTAAAAAGTTCAAAAATTGCAACAATTAAAAAGTTCAAAAATTGCAACATTTATGCATTGTATGGCTACCCATCACATTCTCTTCCATGAAGTTACTATAAGAAGGCATACTCTCAAATAGCGGTAATTATTAAAATATGTATGAAAAAATGTAAAATTAAATAAAATAGTAAAAAAGTTTGTCTTGTATTAATTTTTTTTAAATATTTGAAATTTTTTATTAGTCATACTTTACTTCCCTATTTTTTTAATGTGAATTTTAAAGTAATTTTTCCTTGTTGCTTTGCTTTTATGCAGTTTCTGAAAATTACTGCAACATATCCCCCATTTTTCAAGGTAAGTTAAGTCTATTTTTGTGTGATTTCTTTTGTGCGCATTTTCTGAGGAACCTATCTCCTGCATAAAATGAGACCTAGGTGTATAAGTGATTCTTGAATTGGTCCAGGCTGGGAAATATTATTATTATTTTTTCATTTGATATTTGTATTGGTGATTGATCAAGAAGGCTGCATAGCTAAAAATTCCACTTTATAATTGTGAGCAGAGGAAGTCAGTTTTCATGAACAGACATAGCTTTAGTTATAACAATAAATTTGCTCAGTTTAAAATTGTAATTGTTAAGCATATTTCTCTAAAGACATTTAATTAGTAGTGCAGATTATGACAATTATAATTTATGGTCAAATAAATAAGAGAAATTTAATGGTTATGATCATACTATGAAAATATTAAAAATATAAAAATAATTACAAATATATAATTTATAATTTGTATAAAAATTGAATCGATTGCCAAATATATTATTTATAAAATAATTTTTTATTTATAGAAACAATAGATAATTAAAAGTGATATGTTGGACTATTTCCATCATCTATGAGTGAATGTTGAATGTAAGAAATTTTTAAACTTTATTTAAATTTTCCAAATACAAACAACTTGGTAGTAATGACACACAAATAGACAAACAGATTAGTAATTACACAATGTTTTGAATAGTATTTTTCTCCACTCATCTTCAGGTGTTGCTGGCATATATACACAGTGATGATATTCTCATAGAAGTTGAAGTCACTCCTTTAGATTCTTGAATATAAAGCTCAGTGTTTGAGCATTTGCCTTAAATTTGATATTCAAGATTCTAAAAGTGTGAGTTCAACTTCTAAGTCAATATTGTCACTGTGCATATAGGCCAGAAACATCTGAAGAAGAGTGAAGAATACTACTACTTAAAACCTTGTATAATTACTAATCTGTGTTGTCTATTTGTATGTTATTATTAACAAGTTGTTTGTATTTGGAAAGGTTAAATAAAGTTTAAAATTTTCTATACATTCAACATTCAGTCATAGATGATGGAAATAGTCCAACATATCACATTTAATAATATGCCATCATCACTAACCTTCAGACAAATAATAGATAATTAAAGTTTGGAAAGCAAAATAAAATGACCGGAAATATTTTTTGAAAAACAAAATCATATACAGGTGTGCAGATTAACTTTTGTGTTATAGAAAACATAATTTTGATTAGCCACTGTCTGTTCTTACAAGAAATTATAAAAAGGAGTATAAGAATATTTCTTCCAACCCCATAGGATCAAGGTAGAGTATTTACTGCAGTTATAAAATTAAAAATGATAAATTAATTATCTTACTACAACCTTCAACTTTGGATTATCCAGAGCCTACATTGGATGAATTAAGAAGATTATCAGTAATGTTTGTTGATTGTATTGCTTATAATCTCTAAATGATAGAGCTGGAAGAAACTATTAGTGAGAAATTCTTGTCATTATATCTTCTTTGTAATTATGAGAAGCCATATTATATATCTATATATTTCTTAATATGCCTTGTTAAGGGTCACTAACCATGCTTTAGCCAAAATCTTTCAGTCACATATCTAAAACCAATATATTTAAAATATAGTCTATTACATACTATGCCTGGAGATTATTTGTTCACAGCTTGTATAATTGCCTGAGGCAATCAAGACTAATACCAACCAAGAAAGCCTAGAAATTAATCTGTAATTTAACCAAGCTATAAATTCTCCTATGAATTAAAGATATCACACTAGTAGAAACAAACTAAATTGTAAATCTATAATGTCCCTTCAGAGAAAAAAATGCTAACCAGCCAAAATATTTTGAAACATCTTTAATGACAACTTATATGTTAAGTACTTAATAATATTCACATGACCAATTAAATACTGGTATTTTAACTTAAATAATTTTTTTAAAAATCTCAGAAATTAATAACTGAAAAAAAAAAATATGTTTGTTTGAATGTGTTGTAAATACATTGTAATTTTTTTAAAAAAATATTTTCTCTCTATATTGAAATTATGAAAAGGATATTATTTTTTCTTGTAGGAATCGATTATGAATTTGCATAATAAAAAAAAAGAGTTTTTTTTTATATTAATGTTTAAATGAGTTTTACTCATTTTTTAGAAGCTGCTCTGAATATTCCTGATATTGTTTAAGCAGTGGGGAAATAAATTGATATTAAACTACGTTGTAGACAAACCAATCAATATGTATGTCAATGGTTGTGGTTTATTTATATTTATAGTTTTTGTTACTTAAATTATTTACTTTAATAAATCTATTGTTGGTTAATTATCCTAACCTATTATCATTTTATTTTATTCTCATACATGGAAATATATTTTTCACATATTAAATTAGTATAATAGTAGTTATTGTGTACAACCATTTTTTTTATTTTAAGTTTCCATGCTTTCTAGTATCTCAAGCAGTTATATAATTATTTTTAGAAATATGGAAGCTATCAAATTTAAGTTTTGTAGGACAGTCCTTCAAATATGAAGGCATTTCTTCAGTAGCATGATTTTACCATAAGTCTTTACAAAGTCAAAGTTATCTTTCATGAATTATGGGTCTTCTAGTATTTTTAAAATTAGATCACTCATTTAGAAATGTAACCATTCCTTTGGGAAAAAATGCTTTTGATGAAAAAATATAAATACTGCCGTGCATTCACCTAGATAAATCATCATCAATAATTTAAAAGTCAGTTGTGTGATGCCACATTATAATAAAATGTTCTAATGTTAGCAAACATTTTATATCTGCCACAACCATTTTCATTTACATCAAAGTGTGTCCAGTAATTTGGAAAATTGGTTGTAATCGTGATATAATCATGTAAGTTGCTAAGGCAGATTCTCTTACTACATTTGGCTACCGAATATGGTTTGATCATCCTATGATGAACTTCATTAAGAAAATATTAATTTAATAGATTCTCCCATCACAATATATATATCATTGTGCATAGAATATATTCACAATTATAATATTCAATTTTAAAAAGTCAACAATAGTTAGAGATGATCCAATAATATTTATATATATTAATTGCTCAAATTTTTTTTTATTTTTTTTTGGAAATACTTAAACTCATATGAATTTTGGCATTTCAAATTCTCAAGTAAATAAATTGTTGACTTTAGTCAGTTTACATAATATATAAGAATATTTTTAATCCTGACATATCAAAAAGTAAACAAAGTTTTAAATATAGCAAATAATAAGCATTAGTTTATTTTAACACTATGAACTTAATATTTCAACACAAAAAGTGAATTTTGTAAATTATTAGTTATTGTTACGTTTTCATTTACCATTGTCAAACTTCCTCCACTCACAACTTTGACGCCATCTATTTCAGATAAATACAATAATGATTATTACTAATCATTTTCGAAACTAGAGATTATCTCTAGCACATATATAAACTTTAAACCTCAGTTAAAGATTCATATATCTGATTTTTTAATTGTTTTACACACACGGAGTTATATCTATAAATTATTAGTGTGTATATATATATATATGTATATTAATATTATAAATTAAATTTTATAATAACAATTTTTTTAAAATCCTAAATTTCAAACTAAATCAGTGCATAAATAAAGATTGAGTATATGTCAAATGTTTTTTTTTTCGAATATTTTAATGTAAAAAAAAATCAGAAAATGGACAGTATTCTAAATGTTGTTTCTGATCACTGTTGTACCTAAGGAGAACATTAAATAGTGATTGCTTTTTCACACTATTATTTTCTTTTCCTTGTAAAAAAATTCATGTTAGAACACAGCTAAATATATATTTAACCCTCATTATAATAAATTCCTTTATAGGACATTTTTTAAATATAATCATCCAGAGTTGACTGCAAATATATACATATACAAACAAGTATTCAGAATGATGGGGTTAATGAAGTAAAACCATCACTAAATCTGTCATTATAGTATCATTATTTCATAATATTCTATTTTTTTTTTTTTTTTTACAAAAGTACTTGAAAGAATCCATTATATGTTTCATTGATTTCATAAGAACTTTTTTTAAAAAAGAAAGTTATTTCATTTAATACTTCGAAGAAAACAGATTTAGTATAAAAAAAATGACGTTAGCCATTTCTATATGAAACAAAAAAAATATATATATTTGTAAAATATATATATATTTTGCATAAATTTAAATAGAAAAGAGTACAAATATGTTTATCTTCTGCTTTTAAAAGGATTATTTAAGTATATTCCTAAATGAGTGGTTTAAAATTGGCGGCAGGAAACTCATCACATCTCTTTTACTTAAGATATGACCATTTTCACAGATTTTCGAGAAAGCTTACCAAATATTAAGTAGCTTAATAATACATCTTAAATCTAAAGTTTTCATTATGAGGATAACTGATTTTATGAATTTTGATGCTGATTCTATAAAAAGTGATAAAAATATTACAGTAAACATTTTTTTTTAAAATAGATTTTTGATATGAGTGGGAAGATATTTAATGATTCTTAAATTTGTATTTAAAAATATAGGGGATTCGAACAAAGACTTCCAAGCATCCTTCAACTATCCACTCTATCTCATACCACTGATACACCTAATCACGCACATGGAGAAAAGATAAATAATCACCAATATACATATTTCATGCAAAGCCAGCACTCATCAGTTGGTCCAGACTATCATCTCACACACATATCTATAATCAGTGCTCAGTTTTATATTAAGATAGCAAACCCTGATACTTTAATGGACCAGCTTCAATCTATTCCAACCTCAAACTCTTCAGTCATCTATAATAATATTGAAATCTGACAATGGAAAGCTCAAATCCCATGTTGATGCCAATATTATTGCCATGCCCATATTGACCTCAAGTCACTCTGACCCCTCATGTATAGGACTGTTTCCATTTAAATACATAGAAGAGGGATGGGCAGGATGCAGTCTTAATGTGTAAATATTTGAAATACAGGCACACTTCATATACCTGGAGCCTAATTGTAAATATAGGGCATTTGAACTCAGACTTTCAAGCACCTTTCAACTATCTACACTATCTTATACCACTGATACACATGTGGTCATGTGGTATGAGATAGAGTGGATAGTTGAAGAGTGAAAGTCTTGTTCAAATCCCACATATTTACAATTAGGCTCCAGGTATATGAAGAGTCCTTGTATTTCAAATATTTATACTTAAAAAAGAAATTTATTATTATTATTATCATCATCATTATTACTATTATTATTGAATATAACTTTATTTTGAGCAGAGACTAATTAGTTTAATGGGTAGAGATATGAATTTGTAGAACAATAGAAAACACATATTGAAAGCATAGATTGTAAATAAATCAAAATAATCACAAATATAAATTGACTTGCTAATGGTGATTATGAAATAAGCTGTCTAAACCAATTTAGCCTATAACTTTATTGTACATTACCATTGAATTTGAAAAGTAATTTAATCAGTTATTTATTGCATTGAGAATCTAGGATAGCATTGTTAAAATGTTGATAAGTTATTTATAATAAAATATTATTTATTAGCAAAATTATTAGTTTAAAGAAAAAAAAGTTGTTTAATTAATGATCAGTTGCATAGGACTGACCATACAGTCAATTTGTTCTAGGCATATACCTAAAAACAGAAGTGTGAGGGATATTTGGAAGGATCTAATTGAGTAACCAAAAAAAGTTCAGCAAAATAGTGAAAACTTGGAGGAGGTTAAAGAATTTTCG
Organism: Epiperipatus broadwayi; assembly: GCA_028023455.1. Taxonomy (NCBI): domain Eukaryota; kingdom Metazoa; phylum Onychophora; class Udeonychophora; order Euonychophora; family Peripatidae; genus Epiperipatus; species Epiperipatus broadwayi. Next base: position 1,285,829 of record JAQFVV010012562.1, on the reverse strand, counting down.
TATGGAATCTAATCTTTGCAAATAACTAATGATGATAATGTTTAGCATTAAAAGTACTTTATGCTAATACCATTTAATGTATAGAGTGTATATTAGGTTTTGCATTTCCTAAGGGATTAGATGTTATGTTACTTCATCTAATGTGTAGGGCAATATGATTTTATTATTTTGCGTATAAATTAAGGTGAGGATACTATTTTTTAATCTTTTTTTTTTTCATGTCATAGCATCGGCCGGGACGCGAATCCATAACCGACTGCAAACAACTACTTTCTAGCAAGGTGGCTGCAATGACATCTCGGCTAACAGCGAATTTGAAATTAAACTTTAATACAAACGACATATATAAGCACACACACCGCATGAATGCATGAGCATAATACATTTATTGGTTCAGATTTAATTATTTTCGATAAAAGAGTTAAAGTTGTCAATCCTTTCCCGTGTCTCCTTTCTTTATAGTTTAAATAGAAAAACAAATAAATCAAGGAAAATTATTTGGGCTTCATTTAACTGGAAGTTTTTTGTTTATTAAGTCTAGATGAAGAATTTGTTTATCATTTTGTTCTCAAATTAGTAATGAACCAAAAGTTTACTAAATTTGACAGATCACATGATCTATTCATATACCAATCATGGATATTAGTTTTGTAAATATCATTATTAAGTTTTATTTTTCATAATTATGACTAATTTCTTGGAACATTGTTTGATATGATAATTTTGTTACAGTGATTACGCATTGGCAGCCAAAAAAAAAATAATAATGACACTACAAGGGCAAAATATTCTAAACTCATGTAACACTTTTTTTCTTAGTATGGAGTTTCTGCAGGCTCTGAGACTTTAGTCTCATTCCTTGAGGATACGAAAACCAGTTAGAAAACCTGCCTCTGACCTTAAAACCTTTAAATTAATGAAAATTATTTTTGAAGACAGTGTGTTGTATACCGAACATTGTTGATTGGACATTTAACATAACTCTGTCTGGGTTAAATCTCAAATATTAGTTTCTGATTGGACATATTTTATTTACAAAGGCTGGGATATTTAATTGCTCAACGTTGGCATTTGTTTATATTAGTCATGTCTGGCAGGTTAAAGTTAGGAAACATTTTTCCAAACATGATTAACCAATCAGAATTTATTTTCTAAAAGTTTGTGCATTTGAGTTCCCTCTAGCAGCAATAAAATTATAAATCAAAATATAACAAAATATTGTTTGTTTCGCTTACAGTTTTCTTTATTTATTATTTGTAATATGTAATAAAATTGAAACTTTAGAGAATTATAAATAAATAATGAAAAAAAAAGTTTCAGCAAAAAAAAAAAAAAAAAAAAGATTTTTATTTTAAACATTTTTTTAAAAATATGTCATTTCCCCCCTTTGCTAATAAAATTTGTAGAAAACAAAATTATTTAATTAAGGTACTCTAACTACCACCCCAACCCCCGCCGCAAAAGATATTGTAAGAATATTATTAGACCATCTTCATAGAAAGTTCATCACTATTTTCATAAGCTATTAGATGTCGTATCAGCTTTCAAATCATTCTTTAGTATACATTTACTATATGAAAGTAAAATAAACAAAAATGTTTTTAAAAAGCTTATCGTTAGTTGCTTGGAATATATTAATTAAATCTTAATGAAGCACGACGTGCAGCAATTCAACTAACCCAACTATCATTTAAATCCATCTTTACAGCTACGGAGGTAATGTGCCATATATATCAACGATTATTTATATATTAAAAGATATTAAATCAGCAGTCAACGACTACTGATAGTCAAAGGCTTGACTACTAAAAAAAAGTACTAACACCATATTTAGTACAGAGTATAATCAAAATTATTTTAAAATAAATTCATGTAAAAATTATATAACAACAACAAAAAAAGAAATTATTTAGGAATTTTAATGAGAAGCTTGGTATGGGACATTTTTTATCTTCAATATTTGTAGATTTTTTTATCTTGTTTTTGACTTCATGGTTTTCAGTTGTGAAGTGTTCACATTACAAGTGCTATCAAATATAACATTATTTCTTTTAATGAAGACGTCCATTTTTGAGTAATGTTTTCACGATGAGCTGGAGAAAATTGTAATAAACATTCATTAAAAAAAAAAATCGTATCAGAAGTTTATTATTTTCATTTATAATATCTTTCAAACTATTTTTTTTCTATCTGTGTATTAAATGGATTTTTAAAAGGTTAATGCAATTTTTTTTAATTGTAAATTTATTAAATCTTGAATTGTTATTTTTTCACTTCAGTTAAGGATTAACACAATTTACTTCTTGAGACTGATTAATGTAGGGAAATAGAATGTGTCATCAGTCAAGAGTTGATTTTACAAAACTAGTAGTTTTACTTAACATAAATATAATTCATGGATTGATTTTCTTTTTGCAATTTTAAATTCTAAATTATTTAAATGAATGGTAAAATCTATGAAAATTGTCAGATCATTTTTATTTCCAAGAAGTTGCATACTTCTTCTTTGAACCTATAAAAACATCCAAGTATTTTATTTTTGCTTTATCTCTGAAATACATGATAGAATAACAAATCTCTACAATGAAATTCAAGATGTTAAAATTCCATTTTAATTGATGATGGTTAAGTCCTTGGGATTTAATAAAATCTATGCTCGAAATAATCATATAATAAACATATCGTTTTTATTGACTTGGCACTTTTTTTTTCAATGAAATGTTGGAAAGATATTGTTTAATAAATTTGGAAAAAAGTTTCAGATTTTAATTTATAAATGTACAGTAGTCTCTGTTAATACAATGTCCATTTTTCTAATGTTAAAGTGTTATTTTTTTATATATCTATATAGATATCAGTGTCATAGTTGTATGCAATAATATCATTCATTGTTGAAATCATACCTTTCCTCAATAGTGTTAAAAACTTTATCAGTATTACATATAAAAATTGGATGTTGTTCTAAATACTTTATCAGAAAGGTTTTTTTTTTTTTAAGTTCCCTAAATCCTCTCTACTTTTTAGTAAAGAGTATATTAAAGCTATTGATGTGTTTTATGAGTATTTCAATTTTAAGCTTTCTAATATCTCTTAAATTTATTATGTCCAGGATGTTTGGTAATATAATGGTGTTTAATGTTAAATCTGTAAAAATGGAGTGGGATTCAGGATATTAAGTATATTTGTCCTTATTCACTTCAAGAAAATAATAATAATAATAATAATAATAATAATAATAATAATAATAATAATAATAATAATAATCATCATCATCATCATCATCATTATCATTTATTATCATCATTTGCCACCTTTCCTGTAATTTTTTTTATTTCTCTATAAAGCTAATTAGTTGAAGCAATAGGAATATTTATCAAATCAAAAAAAAAAAGTCAGCATTTTATGCACTTACACTTTTAAAGGATACAATAAATTGTCCTCAATCCTGCTTTAATATAGTATGTATGCCAACGTGTGAATATTGTTTGCCAAATTAAGTTATTTATATGTAGAAATGAAAATTAAATATTTTAATATATTAATCATTACTTTTTATTGAATGATATTCAGAGAAATTGTGCAATTATATCAAACATTGAATAAAGAAAATATGAAGTAAATAAATGAGAGAAAACACAATATACAACATTTTAATAACAAATTATTATATAGTATAATCATGAAATGTGCACTCCAAGCATGCCACTGGTTTACTCTTGTTTAGCGGAACAGTCAAGAAAATATATTATTCACCAGGGTTTTTATTTCTGAGCTGGTGATGGACAGGTAACTTAGTAAAATTTTTATCTGACATAGAAATTTTTAGCTACTTATAAAAAAAAAAAAATATTTAGTTTCAAAATTATATTTTGGCACTTCAACTCATATGTATATGTTTTAAAATAGTTGCAAATAAATTATCATTTGATAATTATAAATTATTGCTAACATTTAGTTATATTTATTTATTTTCTTAGAAAAAAAAAAGAGACTATAGTATAGTTTTGGAATTACAAAATTGTTTAAAAAATGAAAATTTTTTAATTACTTTTTAAGAACATATGCCATTAACTTTCTGATTATTTATAACCATATTGCAGAAAAAAAATTACATTTTATCTTCTTTAGTTGCGTTATATATATATTAAAGAATATATTTTAGATAAATTTACCTAAATTCAGATTTAATTACAATGAATTTAAAATTGCTTAGCACTCTCTGAATACAATTTGCTTATAACTCTTGATCCAAATCATAGATAAAATGTCAAATAATCTTTACATAGCCCATTTTTGCGCAAATATATCTCTCTTTCTCACACACATGTATTTAAATATAAATATATAAATATATCATGTTACTCTGCCATTTTGCTAAAGTAGGTATGTATGTGTATTTTGTTGTACCTTTATTTATATGAATTTAAATAGAATGGGGAAGTATGGAGGTTATTTAATATATCTATAAAGATATTATACATAGGAAAGAGAAAGGTGAATAACTCCGTGTGTATATATGTTAAAATAAAAAAAAAAAATAGATATATTAATCTTTAACTGAGGTTTAAAGTTTATATCTGTGCTAGAGATAATTTCTAGTTTAGTAAATGATTAGTAATAATCATTATTGTATTTATTGAAGTGGTTGGTGTCAAAAAAGTCAAGCATTGGTGGTTGAGAAGTCAGCGACGACTGCTTCTAAAGCAGTTGTCCCGGGTTAGCGGGCTGATGTTATGACACATGGGGAAAAAAAGTTGTGAGTGGAGTGAGTTTGACAGTTGTAAATGAAAATATAACAATGTGTTAAGAGTTGAATGATTATTCTTTTATAATTTATGCTCTTGTTAATATCCATTTTATTAGAAATTGACTAGTTGTCTGAAAGAAAAAATATAAACTTATTTAGACTACAAAAAAATTCATATTTTATTCTGCTGGAATTGTAATCCAATATTATAGTAAAGGCAGGCTGATTTTAGATTATTATATTACAAGATTTTCACAAATGTAAAGAAGATTAATAATAATGAATTTTGATGTACAAAGTTTCATCATAATTAACTAAATTGTTTACTTTAACAATATATATATATATATACACGTAATCAATTGAATTATACATATGACAACTAGCTTGTACAATAATTTAATTTAATATCATTAAATCGATTTTCATTCACAAATAAATCTATCTCGATGCCATTTTAAAAAATCAATCATGTGACAATAAACATTTTAACCTTATATCAAGAAAGGAAACTATTAAAATAGTTATCAGTAAAATTAAAAAAAATAGTAAGTTTCAGATAGTTGAATAAAAGTTATTGAAAAAGCATTGGTATTTATAAATGAAATATTATATTTTAAATACAATATGGAGTTTAGGAAGATTGAAAAGGATGGGTTATGGGATGTTCAACAATTTACATTATGTCATTTTATTGAAAAAAATATAATTGATAAATATATTAAAAATACAAAAAAAATTGTGGTATTATAGATATGCAGAAAAAGAAAAAAAGAGATTAAAATATTTAGGCTTGTATTTAAATAAAGAAGTAAAGGGACATATATATATATATATATTTGTATATTTAATATTTGTATATTTATTTCAGTATAGCGTTATGCACTGGGATTAGTCCTCTGGTTGAAATATAATATTATTTATTGGATTTATAAGCCTTTTTTTTGTTTATATATATATAAAGGAGATAGTAAATTGTACCATCATGATCTCAAAAAATGGCAGCTTTGAAAGGTTTTAAAATTAAAAAAGATAGACTCAGTTTAAATAAAAAATAGGCATATAAAAAAAAAAATTAGCAATTTAGAAAGAATATATTGAAAAAGGTTATAATGAAAAAGTAATTAGGAAAATTTTTAATTCCAGATTCGGAAATTATATAAAAGGGAAAAATAAGAGAATTGATAAAGTTAAGAAATGAATTTCAATTTCCTATTCAGCTGAAGTTATAAGACATTGAATAAATATAAGTTAAACAATGAAGTAAATATAGAATGGAAGAATAGTAAAGATTTAAGAAAGTGGATATGCAATGGAAAAATGAGTAATAGTATTGATAATAGAATAGGAATTAAAGATATATATATATAAGTATAATACAAAAAGCGTACCAATAGCTCAAACAAGCTCTTAATTGATAAGTGTGGTAAGAGAAAATATTTAAAATCTCTATTGATAAGTGCAATAAGAGAAAATATTTAAAATCTCTATCTGGAATAGAGATTTTAAATATTTTCTCTTACCGCACTGATCAATTAAGAGTTTGTTGAGCTATTGGTACACTTTCTGTATTACATTTTTTGGAAATATAAGCTTATAAAAGCAAAGTTACATTATATATGACTTGCTTTATTGATTATATTTAAGTGTATGTGTGTATATATATATATATATATATATATGTATGTGTGTATATATATATATATGACAATCAGGGAAAAGTGCAATTGAAAGAGCTAAAAACATAATAGAGCAATAAAAAAAGATACTAAGTCTGGACCATATAATCATTATTTAAAAATGACATATAATAAATTGTGAGACAAATATAAAGGTTTTAAAGTATTGTAAAAAAATTAAAGAAAATATTATGAAACATTATATATATAAAAAAACCATAGATAATGAATTAATATGATCAATGGTTCAATAAAATTGGGAGAGAAAAGGTCACTATTAGATAATTAGAAGCTATAAAATATATATATATTGATAGTGTTTGTTGGTTGAAAGATAGTAGTTATAAGATAGAAAAAGATGAAAAGGGAATGTATAATGGATATATATATATATATATATATATATATATATCCATTATACATATTAGATATCCATATTAATAGATATATATATATATATATATATATCTATTAATATGGTTAATGGTTTGATAAAATTGGGAAGGAAATTATCATTGTTAGAAAATGAGAAGATATAATATATATATGGACTGATAGTAGTATAAGAGGGCAGTTGTTTATTTGATGATAGATAGTAGGTATAAGAAAATGTATATTGGATTTATACATATGTGTAAATTTATAAAAATAATAATATTATTTATTTTTTCATGGGTTTATTTCTAATGATAACTACTAGAGAGTGTATAAACCCATAGAATGCTTATTGTGACATTATTAATTTTTAAAAAAAGTCATCTTGACAACATTCATTTGTGAAAGAAATTTGATTTGATGATATTCAATTAAATTGCATTTAAATTAAATTTTGAATTGTGTATAATTCGATTAAGGGTTTACATGTTTTTGACAACCTTATGGTCATATAAATCCCTATCTAATACCTACTCATCCAATATTACCAGACTAGTTCTGGCTTGTGGCCTTCATCAGTGAGGAGCTTTGGATCTGAGAGCACTGAACCTAGATCTTAGGATCTAATGCAACCCTCCAGAAACCACTTTTATCTCTACTTAACTATAAAACTATGAGAATGAAATTGAAAACACAAAAATATTTTCAATCTAAGCTCAATAATCATAAGCCAGAAACTAGTCTGGTGATATTGGATGAGTAGGCATTAGATAGGGATTTTATGCACAAGGCTTCTGGCATCCATTGATTACTCTGGTTGGCACAGGGTGGTACTACTGTATGGAATGTTTTGCCTTGTTTATAAACAATTATGTGCTAGTATGAGAGATGGTGATCATATGATGCTTAATGGTTTAACATCAATCCTGCCTAATAGGATAGTGCTGGATATGGTTGTTAAAGAGCCAAAGACACCAAAATGTATGGGTGCTGAACTGAGTTCAGACCCATATGACTATATAAGCTATTGAGCTTAGATTGAACTTATTTTTGTGTTTTCAATTTTATTCTCATAGTTTTATAGTTAAGTAGAGTTAAAAGGTGGTTGTTGGAGGGTTGCATTAGATCCTAAGATCTAGGTGCAGTGCTCTCAGATCCAAAGTTCCTCACTGACAAAGGCCACAAGCCAGAAACTAGTCTGGGGATATTGGATGAGTAGGCATTAGATAGGGATTTTATGTACAAGCCTTCTGGCATCCATTTATTACTGTGGTTGGCACATGTGTGGGAGAGTTTTGCCTTGTTTATAAACAATTATGTGCTAGTATAAGAGATGGTGATCATGTCATATAAGTTACTGGAAAATGATGATAAGAAACAATATATATATATATATATATGTTAAAACGAAGATTTGCACGGGTTAAATATATAAAATACATATTTTGCGGGTTCATCCGTGTTAAAAACTTTTAATATCAATATACTGACGTTTCGACTTGGTCACACAAGCCATCCACAGAGTTATAAAAAAAAAAAAACTCTGTGGATGGCTTGTGTGACCAAGTCGAAACGTCAGTATATTGATATTAAAAGTTTTTAACACGGATGAACCCGCAAAATATGTATTTTATATATATATATATTATTGTGGAGGATGATCTCATCTCATAATGTTGTTTACAAAAAGCTATCTAAAATTGCTGAATGTATTAATGTTATCATGTTATGGGTTTAATATAAACACTGTACATGCGTCATATATATATATATATATATATATATATATATATATATATATATATGTGTATATATATGTGTGTGTGTGTGTGTGTGTGTGTGTGTAAGGAACAATGAGGCAGGCATTATTTTAATAAGTTATAGTCTTATTCATAAGAATTATTTAGTCCTAAGTCTGATTTATGTAGTCTGCTATTGAAACTATTCTTAACTATATACATTTAAAAACAACTATATATATATATGTATATTTTTTTAATACTGCTGAATGCAAACATAAAAGTTACATTATGAAGGGATTTGTTCATTTTTTGTGAAGTAACAAAATGTTAATATGTAAAATAAAGATTGATTTATATAATTATATATTTAAATATACATATATTACCTACAGAAAGATGATTTACTCTCTTTATTTACATATACATTGATCTATGTTTAATTTAAATTTTAAGTATATTTTCAATACTGAACTTAATGTAATTAGAGGAAATTTGAACTTAGACTTTCAAGCTTCCCATAGCTATCTCCTCCATCTTATACAACTGATACACATGACCACATACATATGAAAAAGATAAATGTTCCTCAATATATATATATATATATATATATATATATATATATATATATATATATATATATATATATATATATATATATATATATATATATATATATATATATTGTGCTGAACCATCACCATCACTTGATCCAGATCATCATCTCCCACACATAATATTAAGGTAGCAAATCTTCAAATTTTAATAGGCAGACTTCAGTATTCTCCACCCCCCAACTCTTGAGCCATTCATATCATTGAAAATATGATGATGGAACATTTATATATTTTAAACATATAAGTCAAAGCTAAGATAAATTAATTGCTTAAATAAATTTTTAACTTTGTAAGAACCATTATTAAACATTTAAAGAAAATTCTTTTGTGAGTAAATTAACATGATTAAAGATTTAAAATTTGTATCAAAAAACACCTAGCAATTTGAAGATTATTGTATGTGTTTTGGAAACCTGCTTTTTGCTCAACAGGAAATTTAATCTAAAAAAGAAACATAAAAGAAGTTTTCAGGTTTGATTATATTGAAATTTTTGTTCAGCTAATTTCAGAAATAAGGAATAATTATACATTAGTGACCATATGATTGGTAAAATATTTTCAACTAACTCTAATAATGACACCGATTATTGTGATGGGAAAGTGGACAAATTATCAAGGGAAAAATATCAGTTTATTATATTCTTTAGTCAAAATATTTCATTGAAATTGTATTGGTCAACTAGAAAAATTGCAGTAGGCCCAGAAGTGAAAGAGTGCCATTCTGAAAAAAATCAATAAGCACAACCTCTGAAATAATATTTTTTTTTGCTTGCTTGATTATTTAACATTTTAACTTAAGATACAAGTCTGACATTCTAAATTGCCTGACTAAAAATAGAGACTCAGTACTTTTTAGTTAACCAGATTGTGCCACTAGGTGATACTGCAGTAACCATCAAGAATCATACAAGTGATAAATTTCTAGCAAATAAATTATTGAAATTGCTGTAAAATTAAAATGCCTAAGGCATCATGATAAAATCACTGAAATCACTCTAAATTACAAATTACAAAAACAAGAAATCGCTGAAATTGCTCTAAAATACAGTTTATAAAAAGAAATCGAAGAAAATGCTATTTTCAAAACCCTATGAAATAAATCAAAAATGTAAATGCCTAGTTTACAAAAATGATATTAATTTTGGTTAACTTATTAAATATTATTTTGTAGTGTTTATATGTATATCTATCTGCACATACTAAGAGCCATTGCTTTATGAAAATAGCAGTATTCATATAAAAACTAAATAATATTTAATTAATTAGGTAAAATTAATATAATTTTTGTAAACTAGGCTGAAATCATCATTATCATCAACCATTATCAATCCACTGCAGGATGGTATTTCCAAGTTCAATCAATATTCTCTGATCTTTAGCTTCTCTTCTCCACTTCACCCCTACACACTTTTTTATTTCATCCATCCATATCACATCTGATCTATTTCTGGGTCTTTTATAATTTCTTGGAATCCAGTTTAAGATTTCAATTGTCCATCTATTTTCATCTGTTTAGCAATATGTATAGCCAACTCCACTTCAGTCTTTTAGTTTTTTCAATGAGGTCAGTAACACTTGTTTGTTCTCTTATCCATATATTGCATTTTCAATCTCTTCTTGTTACTCCTAACATGCAACTCTCCATATTTCTTTGAGTGGTCTGAAGTCTCTATATTGCTCTTCTTTTAAGGTCCAAGTCTCAGATGATTATTTTAATTCATTATGTTTCCATCTGTATTAATAATTTGACCAAGGTATTTGTAATTGTTAACTTCTAACTCATCATAATCAATCTTTATTTTCATATTTTGAGAATATATATATATATATATATATATATATATATAAATTATTTGATTTATAATTTAAAATAAGAAAATATATTATTTTACTTTTTTTAAAGAATGCTGTTTTTTTCATTTTACTTTTTAGTCAGTGATAATCTAAAAAAAATACCTTGTTGATTTTAAAAATGTACAAATTGATTTACGTGCAGGGCACCTGATATTGTATTTCCCAATCTGTCATGTGACCCAATTTCTGCAAAATTATTTAAAGTGAGTAGAAACTGTGACATGTTATAGATTTAATTATGATATATTTTTTAAATTTTAAAATTGCATGTAGGTTAAATGTTAATTTTTAATTTTAAAAATACCAAACTTTAAGGGAAAGAAAACACGATCAATAGAAAGCTAAATTTGCTGCAAACCCTAGCTTGTAATATATAAACCCCATATTTTATCGCTAATGGAGGGCTCTAGGAATGTCCAAATTTGATTGCACCAGGATAAAGAAGTTTAACCATCTAGTAAAAATGGTGGACAACTCAGACTGGAAGAAAATTGGTAATATTTCTTCATCGCAAACCTCTATAAATCTATTTTAAAAACTTATAATATTTAAATGAAGCTAGATACAATGAACGTTTGTTAAATTATAAATTCTCAATTACTTAAAATTCTTGTTAAAATAAAACCTCTAAATGGTAACTGTAACAGTCTTGTCTATAAATGTAACTTTTTATTAATTTTTGCTGTAACTGTAATCACTTATTATTCTAACCTTTTTATATTCTGCAATCATGCCTATTTTATATTCTATTTATTTTATTTTATTTTTAAATTCATTTGTTATGATATGTCATAATTTCAAAGCAGAGAATAATTAATTTAATAAATTTTTGGGAAAGACAGTTGGTGTGGTGTTTTAATTGCTTTTTAGCTGACATAAATCTCTTCTTTGAAATCTATTCTAAGAGATAACAACAGATTGCTATGTGCTCATTGTTATCTATATTTAATTACTTAATATGTATTAGTCTGTTATTAAGGTTTGTGAATTATTATTATATCTTTTAGATAATGGCAGGGATGATTCCACAGGTATATGTTTAAATGTATAACACCCAAAATATGCATTCTCTTCTTTGTTTCATCATAAAGGAATATATACAGATTCAAAACCTATCCAAAACTACTGTTGAAAGTCTTTTATTTTTTAAATATTGATGAAATTTAGTATTATATATTTGTTATATTTTTGAAAAGTAGGTTAATTAGGTTTTTTGTTTGTTGATACTCCATGAAATAGTATTGAAAGTCAGAGGACTTTTTTTTAAATGTAGTGCAATTCATTTTTCTCACCATTTTTCTAATTATCACTTTGTTTTATTTCATAGGCTTTTGAAAATAGCATTTATGATTGTTTTTTTTTTTAATGTAGTGCAATTCATGTGAATACTTTTTTTAATTTAATTCATAGGTTTTTGAAAAAACAAACAAACAAAAAAAACATTAAATAGCATTTTCTTCAATTTTTTGTTTTTTTTTGTAATTTGTATTTTACTTATTTTTGATGGATTTTTTCATGTGGGGAGGGGGTTGCTTTTGAAAATAGCATTTTTGATGGAAAAAAGCATTAAATAGCATTTAGGATATGTTAATTTTTTTTGAGATTTAGTATTATATTTTTTGATTTATTTCATAAGATTTTGAAAGTAGCATTAGTGTTTTCTTTGATTTTGTGTTTTTTATAATTTGCATTTTAGATTGATTTCAGAGATTTCTTGCCATAGGCATTTAAATTTTTGGTTTATTTTATAGGCTTTTGAACATAGCATTAAATAGGATTTTCTTTGATTTCTTGTTTTTGTAATTTGTATTTTAGAGTGATGTCAGAGATTTCTTCATGTTACTTTAGGTGTTTTAATTTTACAGTGATTTATTTTCTAGAAATTTATCACTGAATGGTTCTTGATGGGAATTGCAGTGTCACCTGTGGCATAGTCTGGCTAACTGACAAGTACCAGAGACTCTAATGTCATAGTCAGTTTTTAATCTATAATTTACTGAATAAATTGTAGTAGGATGTTACATAATTTTTCCAAAGATTCAAATAATATTATACAAACATTTTCATAATCAAGAAAATAGATACAACATATTAAAATATGTAGCTACATAAGATGTCTGTGACAATACCATGTTTCCCTGAAAATAAGGCATAACTAGAAAATAAGTCCTTGCATGATTTTTCAGAATGGTGATAATATAAGCTCTACCCCAAATATATGACCAAATTAAGATTATCAGCTCATTGAAACACATGATGGATGTATTTAATTATAAAGTAATGAATGTATAAATAGATTCAAATATTGAATATTGTTTATAATTATTTTGCATGTAGATTTATAAGTAATCATTTTAACAAACATTTAAATACAATTTTAATTTATCAATCCCCATTCATTCAATCTGATATACAAATTCCTCTTTCATCTGACTTCCAACCATATATAATATAAATAAATCAACACTGACATCTGAAATGGCTGAAATTTATTATTAGCAATCTTAGTTCACGAATTAATCAGGCCAGCTTAATATTTCATATATTATTTAAATTAAATATTACTAATTTAACAATAACTTTGAATATTGTCATATTGAATGAGAATGTTCCATGATATGATTAAAATCATAAACATTAGTAGTAAAAGTTATTTACCTGCTATTGAAATTTCTAATATTGAATAAGTGTAGATTTTTATATTTGAATAATTGTATATTTTTGTTTACATCCACAGAAAATAAGACCTAAGCCATGTTTTGTAACAAAAGTTAATGTAAAACTGGTTCTGATTTTTGGGGAAACAAGCTGCCATGACAGAAATACTAAATGAGTTTACCAATAAGAACATATCTTATTCAATAAGAAAGGACTAACATTATTGTGATTATAATTAATGAGTTAATTATTTTCATTTATTTAATATTGTAAATATAATAGGGTTTATTTTATTTCCTTTTATAAAATTAAATGGCGGTTTAAATTGTTCAGATATAATTTACATTTTTTTTAGCTTTTTCTTTTATTTTTATCTTTCTAGAAAACTGATGGATTGTTTATAATATATAACCATATTATATAGAGAATTGAATGTCTTCAACTATATGATATTTTTATTAGAGTGTGCAAAATTGTTGAAGATAAATTAATAAGTATTCAAGAATAAAAGAACAATTAAAATCTTTGATACATTTATTTATTGAAATTTTATTTTGGTTATTCCTAAAATGGATTTAATATATATATATATATATGATATTAATACTAATTTTATTGTAATAAAAAAATGTGATTGTTATTAATAAAGTTTAACATTTAACTTTATTTTTTGTATATCTGCATCTTATTTCCATGGTGCACACTTAATTAATGAAATATAATTACACATATGCAATCAGTATTAGCAACTTAAAGTAATATCAGGGAGACTGAGTGATATTTCTAGAAAATTCAAGTTGCACTTATACTAAATAGAGTTTAAGTTCAAAGTAAGATGTGTACTGTATGACTATATATTAACCAAGATAAAATTGAATTACCAGTAGATAATGAATCTGGGACTTTAACCATTATCATTAAATGTAAATATATTAAATTTAAGTGTAAACAGATAATATTATAATAACGTGAAAGCTAAAGACCTTCAAACAGATACGCTTTAAAAATGCTTAAGTGACAGCCAATCAGATGGAATAATGGCATCACATGGGACTCTAAATTCTAAAACCCAAGCCAGAACTATTAGAAAAGGATGGGACCCATCTTAATCTATGCCTCAATTATATTTAAATAAGCCAGACTAAAGCATTTTGAACTAAGAGTGTGAAGCTTAAATACCTTCACATTTAATCCACTAAATATTATATATATAAATTAACAACGCGAAATCATCCGATTTACAACGAAGCAATATTTTAAAATCTAATGAAATAATATTAATAAATGTAAATATATTAAATTTAAGCGTAAACAGATAATGTTATAATAACGTGAAAGCTAAACACCTTCAAACAGATATGCTTTAAAAATGCTTAAGTGACAGCCAATCAGATGGAATAATGGCATCACATGGGACTCTAAATTCTAAAACACAAGCCAGAACTATTAGAAAAAGATGGGACCCATCTTAATCTATGCCTCAATTATATTTAAATAAGCCAGACTAAAGCATTTTGAACTAAGAGTGTTAAGCTTAAATAGCTTCACATTTAATCCACTAAATATTATATATATAAATTAACAATGCGAAATCATCCGATTTACAATGGAGCAATATTTTAAAATCTAATGAAATGATATTAATAAATGTAAATATATTAAATTTAAGTGTAAACCGATAATATTATAATAACGTGAAAGCTAAACACCTTCAAACAGATACGCTTTAAAAATGCTTAAGTGACAGCCAATCAGATGGAATAATGGCATCACATGGGACTCTAAATTCTAAAACACAAGCCAGAACTATTAGAAAAAGATGGAACCCATCTTAATCTATGCCTCAATTATATTTAAATAAGCCAGACTAAAGCATTTTGAACTAAGAGTGTGAAGCTTAAATATCTTCACATTTAATCTACTAAATATTATTATATATATATAAATTAACAACGCAAAATCATCTGATTTACAATGAAGCAATATTTTAAAATCTAATGAAATGATATTAATATTGCTTCATTGTAAATCGGATGATTTCGCGTTGTTAATTTATATATATAATATTTAGTGGATTAAATGTGAAGGTATTTAAGCTTCACACTCTTAGTTCAAAATGCTTTAGTCTGGCTTATTTAAATATAATTGAGGCATAGATTAAGATGGGTCCTATCTTTTTCTAATAGTTCTGGCTTGTGTTTTAGAATTTAGAGTCCCATGTGATGCCATTATTCCATCTTATTGGCTGTCACTTAAGCATTTTTAAAGTGCATCTGTTTGAAGGTGTTTAGCTTTCACGTTATTATTTCATTATCATTAAAGAAATTAACTATAATTCCATTACAAATAAAATGGTATCTGCTTTGATTATAGTTATAATATGTTTTAAAAACTGAGAATATTAATTTTGCCAATATGTCTCCTATTATATTTGACAAAATAACTATTAACTCGATTGTTACTTCTCAACATTGTTCTTCCATTAGAATATATATATAGATCATATGAAACATGAGCTATTAATGGACAAAAAAAAACATTTTATTTATTGCATTTTCTATTATTAGGGTAAATAAACATGAATGGCTGTTCCAGATGATGACAATAATTATTTAAGATCATGAAGATATCATTGTCTTTCTTCTGACTTACTTAATAATTCACAATTAAGGTATTCAGTTAGCTTTCTTGAAAGAGAACTTTTTTTCTTTCTGTTTTTGGTAATTAAAAAAATCATGGCTACAATTAAAAGTTTTATGATATCAGACATTTTTTTTAGAGGAAAAAAAAGATTAAAGAAATGATTTCAAATTAATGACCATATCATTAAAAAGAAGGAAAAAACCCACAAAATAATTAATTACCTTATAACTCATAATTTTATTTTTCAAAAGCCACACTTAATTTAACATAGTTTTTATATATTGAATTCTTTATTTATTAAAATACCATTTCTTTCGCAACAAGTATTGTATGCATTAACAATTAAAACAATATGTTCTATTGACATTCAGACTTTCAACGTGTTATTTTTAAAACTAGTCTCAGAAACACCCATACTTCTGTATATATATATAAATAAAAAATTTCAAATACTCAAATTATTTTTAAAAATTTATTTTAGATCTCCTCCCTTTTCATTCCTTACATATGATTCCTATAAGTATATTTATAATTGGTTTTAAAGATAAATCGTTTTTGAGACAACTTATAGCATCTACTAATCAATCATGTCACCATCATCATTTTCAACGATTATCGATCTATTACAGGATGAAATTCTATTTTTGATCTTTAGTCTCTCTTCTCCACATTACCCCAGCACCCTTCCTTATTTCATCCATTCATCTCACACAGCCATCTTTTTCTAGATCTTTAAATCTCTTGGAATCCAATTTAAGATTTTAACTGTCCATTTATTATCATCTCTTCTGGCATTGTGTCCTGCCCAACTCCATTTTAATCTTTTAATTCTTTCAATGATGTCGATAATATCTGTTGGTTCTCTCACCCTTGTGGGTTTTAATCATGTACTACATTTTATTTTGTAGTTGGCTATCAAATTATTATCTTACCTTTATTGTCTGCCTCTTACATTTATTACAATAGCAAAATAAAAATTTTGATTAAGTATTAGAAAAAATTTAAATTTTAAAGTGTATTGCTGATATTTAAATAAAACTAAATTTGTTTAAAATATTTGTGATTTACATAAAATTCACTGAATTTTACAAAAGTAACGAATTTGTTTTATTTCCCTTTAGAAGTACTACATTATTTAACTCTTTTATGAGATTTAATAATTTTAGGAAAAAAAACCTGTACTGTTTTGGGAATTTATTTTTTCATTTGAACCTAAATTAAAAAAAAAAAATAAAGATTATTTATTGCTTTGAGAAAATCTTCAGTGTTTGTTTTATGAATGAGATTCAAAAAATGATAATAAAAAACCTAATCAAATCTGGAATTAAAAAAAAAAAAATGTAAACAAAATAAAGCAATAATAACAATAAAAGATATGAACATAGTTTTATCATATTTGAATACGTTTATTTTAAATAATTAATTTTTCATTAAAAATAATATTGTCATTACTTTTATAATCATTATAAATACTATTTAGAATATCATTACTTTTTTAAAACAAAATAAAGGTTTCTATTTTTGTATGTGGTGAAATGAAGTCCAACCTTAGAATTCATTAATTAATGTGGTATTTAATCTTATTATTAAATTACAATTTTAAATGTATTAAGCCTTTTCCTAATGTAAATAATTGAATTTTTGATAGCTCAGAAAATTATCAAAAATAATGAGTTGTTACTAAATACAGATAGCTTTTGAATTGATTAATTTATCCTATGTCTTGAATTTCACACATATTTCTAATGCTCAGACCAAATTTTTGTTTAAACTTAGCACCAAGAAATCATGAATTAAAACTTACTAATAAAAAACATGTACTTCACAATAGACTTGTAAGAAAAAAGAGAAAAATCTTTAATATTGGCACTTGTCATTCTTTTAACAACATGTTTGTTTTTTTATCTACCAAGCAAGAATACTCATGGAATATTTTGGTTTAAAAATCATTTGTCATTTTTTTTTTTTTTTAATTTGACCTTTCTAATAATTATATATATTTGTATGAGTAAATTTTGAGATGATTATTCTTTTTTATTATTAATTTTAAATATGTTATGTTTTTGTGTTCTGTATTACATTTGTTAATAAAATTTAGTAAAACATTTATGATAAATTTACTTTTCATCATATTAAATGTGGACAAACATAAACTACTGTGTATTATTGTACTAAATTATTATATCTAAAAATTAAGAATTGATTATGTATTTTTAAGAATAATGATATTAGACTCTTTAAATATAATGGTTTAATTTTCCAAACTGATATAAAAAGATTTATATAAACAAATAATACTTATAACATATTTTATTAGCTGTGGTCTAAAATATTTATGGTGATGATTTATTTTATTAATACTAAATAAAAGATAAATTAAAATTAAGATTATTTAGAGTCCTTGATTTTTCACAGTTAGTTATCTGCTATTTCCATATGTTGGAAAATTTATTTTGCCAACAGTAATGGAAATTTGGGATTTGCTTAAGTATCACTATTATTTTTTACAGGACCTGATAAGATATAATCTCACAAAAGGTTTTAATCATGTTTTCATCATTCAAAATTTATTTTATGCTTATTAAAATTCATTAATATTTATTATACCGATTTAAAACTTAAATATTGAGGTGTAATTACTTATGTTGTTTTTAACAAGTTAAGTGGTATAATAATGGAACTAAATTAATTGTATTATTTTATGTAATTTATTGTATTTAAAATAGTACAAAGTGTTTACATTGTTCGTTTAATTCTATGAATAAAATAACAAGGTTATAACCCTAATCGATATAATCACTGGCTATGATTCATTAGAATACCCTAAACAAATGAATTGATGCAAGTCTTTCTAACAATATATTTTATGATAAACTTGATCATAATTTTTATATGAGAAGCAGACACCATGTATAATATAGAGAAAAAAATTATCTCAAAGATGCATTAAAAATATAATACTGATTGCTTTTATTTAGAAGATATAGCTAAAGAAAAACTATACGGGAACATGAGAAATAGATGTGTTGAAATCTTTTAGAAGGAAAAATTTGCTAGAAAAACACAGAATATCAAATAAATACAATATAAACCAGCATGTTTTATATGAATATACTTGTGTTTCATAAATTCATTTGTATTATTATCTGAAAATTAATGTCTAATGTATTATTATTATTATTATTATTATTATTATTATTATTATTATTATTATTATTATTATTATTATTATTATTATTATTATTATTATTATTATTATTATTATTATTATTATTATTATTATTATTATTATTATTATTATTATTATTATTATTATTATTATTATTATTATTATTATTATTATTATTATTATTATTATTATTATTATTATTATTATTATTATTATTATTATTATTATTATTATTATTATTATTATTATTATTATTATTATTATTATTATTATTATTATTATTATTATTATTATTATTATTATTATTATTATTATTATTATTATTATTATTATTATTATTATTATTATTATTATTATTATTATTATTATTATTATTATTATTATTATTATTATTATTATTATTATTATTATTTGGACTATGAATTGTCGTACTCATTTTTAAGTAATTGCTGCTGCTAAAGCTTAAAATTTAATTCATCCAGACTCTTTTTTCTTTCAGATATGTATTTATAATGAAACATAATATGAGTATAATCAAAGATTTTTCCATATCTTACAATATAATTAATTCTGCAAAACAAATTACATTTTTCATTCTGTTTTGTTTGTTTTCAAAATTTTAGTTTTGGTTAAAGATCTTTCCAACCTCCCTTCACTCCTTTAAAAAATTAATGAATAAGAAAACATTATTTATCAGTCATTGTAACTTCTGACTTGTGAGATTTTTAACAGTTTTCTAATTTTGGTTTACTTTTTTCCTACAAATGGCTACTTGGTCTAAGCTATCTGAAAAAAAAAAACAATAACTTTATATCCTGTCTGACTTCATATCAAATCTTATATTGTAGCTGATAGATGGATAACTATATTTAATCAAGTTATTAAAATGTATATATACTGTTTTATACTTGATAGTTTTTATTATTTATAATAAACATATATGTATAGTTATCATATTCATGTGTGTTCATGTATAATCCATTAAACTGCCACATGTTTTTTTCCTAAAGCATGTCTCATATTACAATTAATACATCAAGTATTATGAAACAATTTATATTAAAGACAACATTAAAAAAAATCAATTGTAATCCATATTTATAGCAACTATTATAAAATATTTCAATGAACATTAACACAATAATTTCCACTTCATCCATATATTCTGAAAATTCACCAGCTTGTGTAAAATGACCAGCTGCATAAAACAAATCAATATTTTCAGTATTTCTAGTTTTTTTTTTTAAATTTAAACAAAAATTCAATATATGACAAGTAATTGCAGTAAACATTAAAAGTTATGTTTTATACAAACATTTTTATGGGTTTAATAACTATGTAGGTATATACATATATAAGATGGATAGACAATGCAAACTAATTCAAAATACTTTACTGGAGTTTTTACATATGTAATGACATTAGTTTTTTTTGCAGATTAGAAATGATTTAAGCTAAGATAGTAGTAATGTTTGGTGTTATATTAAGAAATACACAATTAAAAGATAATATATTAAAAAATGTTGATGAAAATGATTATTCATCAAAGAAAAATGAAGTTTAAATTTGTTGTTTATTCTGCTCATGTCACTTTCATATAATATGAATTAAACAAAAGTGAATGGTAATTTGTTAACAAATATTGCTTTAGAAAAATTTTAACTAAAGAAAAAAACTATTTACTGGATTTATGATGATTGTTATTTCCATCTGGTATTAATTAAACAAAACTAATGGTAATTTTGTAATAAAATATTTTTTACAAAATGATTAAAGAACCATAAATTTACAATTTTCACTCATATTTTCTTATGAAAAATGTTGCTTTTTCATAATTTTTGTGGACATTTTGTCAACTTAAAGTTGTTTATTTTCATCTAGTATAATTTTTCCTGCATTAAATAAAGATTCCTTAAAATAATAATAAAAAAATTATTGGACTATTCATTGCTCAAGCATTCTCCTGAAGTTTGAGCACCAGAAATAATAAATGTTTAACTGCTACCCACTTTTATTAAATTTTTTCCTTTTATGTTATATTATTTAACAACTTATTTAACTTGTTAATAACATATTTTCTTTTTATTTATATTGAAATTATTGGTGAATCAATATACTGTAATTCACAAAGTACATAAGATGGTTTTGCCATTTTTTTCATAATTGAATTTTTTTATGACTTATTAAAATAGATGTCTACTGTTAATAGCACTTTTAATGCATGTTTATCTTCTGGCATATTTAAAATGAACAGAAAATGCAACATGCATGTTTTGAATTTTAACAATCACAGTAAACAATATCATAATTCAAATGGGATTCATGTAAAGATATCAGGATAATAAGTTATTATTTTGCAAATCTGATGCATTATTATACAATCGCTTACATTACAGTTCTTAACCAAATACAAGTCGCCATGAATATGGGACTATAAACTGTTCTGAAAGTGCTTGGCAGTAACTTTTAATAATTTTATTTACATTTAATAGCTTCATTATCTGTGTGCAGAGCACACACACACACACATATATATATTGATTAAAATTTTAGGTGATTTCATTGGTTACAAGTTATTTTGACCACATAAATTTTATAAATTATTTCCCATAAAATTGATCAATTATTCCTACTAATGTTAGTATTACTGTTCTTATGTATTCTAATCATTACTATTTCATTTTAATAAATATTTTTTAGACTTTGGTAATATCACCAACCAAAGTTATGAAACTACAGGGATTTAATTACAACAGTGCAAAGATAAATGTTTTTTTATAATTTATAGATTCATATACTCAAATATGATTTATTTAACTATTTTATTATTATTTTAAGGTTAAATTTTTGTAAATCGTATTTTATGATGCTAGTGCATATTTAATACAGAATTTATAATTTAAAAAAGGGTTGTTTGCAATTTATATTTTAAAAAAAAATATTTTTTTAATATAAATAAATAATCAAATGTTTTATTTCTTGGGGATTTATACAAAATTTTAGCACCAGAAGTGATAGATGTAGGCTTCACTTTATGGATCTCGAACTCATTGTCTGCCACTCAATCATTACATCAAAACATACAAGACATTTAATATCATTATCACTGCTACATTCTTCCACTTATCTGGTAAATATTTATTATTTACATATTTTTATATAGTATAGAGAATTATTTTATTTTTGTCTGCTTTTTTAGACATAATGATTTCATTATTTCTGGAGCAATCCTCCATATATTTAGTTGCATATCTCATAATTTTATTTAAAATATGTAGCATTTCACATCCTAAACTATTTTTATTACTACAGAGAGTTTATTGTGAAATTGTTTCACATATTTGTCTTGGTAATTTTAGTAAATGCACTGAGTTTATTCGTAGCCAAGAAGTAAGCATATTTACTTCTCTTTATATTACCCAACTTTTACAGTATTGTACATTTGAAACAGTGCTGGTATTTACTATGATATAAAATAAGCATTTTAATCACTCATATGTCACATTTCACTAAAATCTACATTCTTCTGATAAATTAAAGATTAAAACACTTTTTAAGATTATGAATGCATATCCAGTTTCATACACACACACTCATAAATATTAAATAACTTGTTTAAACAAATTAAAGAAAATTTATAAAATTGATGGAAGAATTTAACAAAATGTGGATAAGGATTCTGATTATTATAGAAAATGTATGGAGTGATGCAAAATAAGGACAATAAGAAACTGGAGATGTATATTTAAAAGGAAAATTCAAAAATATGGGCACTAACTCAAAGTACATTGTAAATTACATAATACAGGGAAGCTTCTAATTGTAGATAATGTCAATATGACTGCAAATATTCTGTGTGATTATGGCAATAGAGTTTGTAAATGACTAGGTTATTGGCAATTA
This sequence comes from Epiperipatus broadwayi, assembly GCA_028023455.1. Classification (NCBI taxonomy): domain Eukaryota; kingdom Metazoa; phylum Onychophora; class Udeonychophora; order Euonychophora; family Peripatidae; genus Epiperipatus; species Epiperipatus broadwayi. Next base: position 1,262,442 of record JAQFVV010012562.1, on the reverse strand, counting down.
TATCAAATGTAATGCAACACAGAGAATGCTACTTCATCATGCAAGTACAATGCAAATGATGTCATAAATCTTGTCATTCTGTCCAAAACTAAATAGTCTGAATGACTATGTAATAGCAGATCTCTTAGATAAAAATGATCCAAAGAAGTTTAAAGATTTAGGTCAGGCATATCATGGCAGCTTTTGAGTAATTAGTATTCATAAATTATCATTATCAGGATAATTGTTGTAATAAAAATATGTCTTATAACAATGATAAAAAAATTATTATAATACTAATGAAAGTTTCTGCAATAATTTATACATTGGAATACAAAAGTAAACATGGAACATGATCTACTATTATTGATGCAGATTCAGAATAATATTTCATAACAAAATTTAAAAAGGACCTTAAAAGAAGATGAAATCACACCAATATGTCAGGTTGGATTCAAGGTTTAGCACAATATTCGTAATATAAAATTAAAATTCATGAAAATTTAAATATAATGAGCTTTTTGCTCATAAAAAATAAAACTGTAAAAATATTGAATTGACTTCAGCAAGTTTTATAGTTTATATTAACATAATATTTATTTGTCCTGCTATAACAATCATTGTCCCAGAATATTTTTAACAATAGATGAAGATAAAATAATGCCAAAGTTGATAACTAATCATTGAGAATGACCTGCATATAATTAGAAAAATGAAAATCTCAATAGGAATGCTATTAATTACTTATATTATATAATATAGAATGACTATTCAATACTTGGAACACTAATCCCATCTTTTTCTCCAGTAAAAATTCACACTAATGGATTGAAAACTGTTATTAAGTAAGTTTATATTTAATGATGTAATCTATAATATATTATTAGAATTAGATCAATATATCAAAACTACAGTAGTGTGCTGGAGAATTTCCTTGATCAAAAAATGTAAAAATCTATTCAGTAATATGATAATTAGAATAAAATACTTATAGTGGAAATGGAAAGTGATTTAATAATGGTTGGCAAACTATGGGGTATTAATAGTAAATGTATTTTTATCATAGCCAACACAAATTTTCAAAGGCAGTGGATTGAATATGAGCAGCTATTATTATCAATAAATCTTCTAAATCATGATCCAGAAAATAATCCTGTCAGTTTCTTATCAAGAAGTAAAAGAATACATTGAGGCATAAACAATCATCACAAAAACAATGACGTAACCACAATCAAAGCCCATCTTTATATCTAGCAAATGCCACAAATAGCATGAACATGTATGAACAGATAAGTGAATACAAGTGAATGTGACACTAATATTTGTAGTATTAAAAGATTGGAACATAAATGTTGGTCTATAAATAGAAATTAAACAAAATTATGAATTTTTTTGAAAATGTTGCTGACAATTTTGGAAAAGCTATCATTGAAATATCAATAACATAAAGAATGAATTCAGTTCCATAATGCAAATTGCAAAATCAAATTTTACATCATCAGAAGTAGAAATGAAATCGTTGTTATTAGAGTAATAAAGAAAGTACAACGTGTGTAAAAAAAGAAATAAAATATTGAAAGTAGTTTTAAAAAATTACAAAATGATGCAATATGTCATCATAAAAAAGTTTATAGACTGATTCATTGTTTAATAAAGTGGCATAATGTCAGATCTTCAAGTGTAAAGTGTTTATATAGATCCCTATTTTGTTACTTCCAGTATTCATACGTTTTATGAACTATTGGGAAATAAAGCCATTTTATTATTTATTTTATTACAACCAAATTCAGCCAAAAGCACAACATAGATGCAGCGATATAATAAAGATTATTTAGATCTTGAATTTTAAAAAAAAGGAATAAGTCAAATTTTTTGCAGTATTAACATCTTAGAAATAATCTAAAAAATACTGGCTTGGTTAGAATGTGCACACCATGCATTCGTTAAAACTTCAATGATTCTTATTCAAACAGTCTGTGTTTGCAACAATAAATTTAGATATAAAACTATTTAATTGATAATAAAAATATAATCTTTATTTAAATTATGTAACGTAAAAATGTTTACTATATAATTCAGTTTTATTTTAAGGAAATCTGTATTATTATTACTATTATTTTAAGAATCGATTACATATACTAAATCAAGAATTGATTTTATTTAATTTTTTTTTTTAATATTTTCTTTTATGTATTTTTTTATTTCTAAAAATCAGATGACTGTTTTTTTTTGCTATATAAAATAACAGAGCCAGATTTTGTTGTTTACTACTTATATAAAAATCTTAGTATCACTCGACTAACATATAAGATTATCATTATTCGAAATCCAATAAAGATACTAAAAAGGATAAAGTAAATTGTATTGTCTTATGTTAAACGTTTAACATTTTACATAGAAGTTAAAATTAAAGATTTACAATCTATTATATATATATATATATATATATATATATATATATATATATATATATATATATATATATATATATATATATATATATATATATATATATATATATATATATAGTAGATTTACTTTTAAAGTTTATTAATTTACTTTAATGAAACTCTTAAAATGTTGGTTACTATAAAGTTTTGACACTATAGGCATGTGCTTGTAGTGCATCTTAATAAACCATAATTAGTTTTTGGCTCTATATTGAAACAAGTCATAGCGATTCAATTTTGAAAGCTAAACTTGTGAAAAGTATTGACAATATTTTATGTAAAATGTTAATTTTTTTTTAAAACCCATCTTCTTTACTATTTTTACAATTTTTTAGAGTGTTAGTCAAGTTTATTTATATTTAAAATCTAAATTCCTAACCTGAATAAGAAAGAAGCAGATTAAACAATCACTAACAATGTGGTTTAGAGTAACTGTCTGCAGTGATATTAGACAGTGGGCAACTCATAGCAAATATCAAGTTCAGTAATACTGTAGACGTTGTTTATATAAGTGTTTTATTAAATAAATTGTAGATTAATATTATTAGTGATATCTATATATAAACCATGGAAATAAATAAACATCTTGTTCCATCTATAAGTAAAAGAGAACAGTAACATTAGCATTCACAATTGTATACATTATTATTAATAATACAATATATTTATACATCTTTGCTTGTAAATACTCATAGATAAACCATAAGTTTACATTTGCTCAAAGTTATATTCAGTATGTGAAAAAAAGGAATAAATATAAATTAAAAGGAATTATATAGTTTGAAATATGTAAAAGATAATAATGTATTATAAATGAAAAATGGAAAAGCAATATTAAAATAATAATCTAAGAAATAGAATGCAATAATAAAATATAATGAAGTATAAAAATATATATTTTTTACATTTTTCATTGATTAAAGATTTTTGATGAAATTCCTATTAATTTATCTTTGAGACAAACATCTGTAAATAATTTAAATGAGACAAAATATAGCTACTATGAATTTCATTGAATTACTGTCTATTATTATGCTGATCTCATTATTTGCTAATGTAACTTTTTATTATCAAGTAGATTTAATTCAGAAATTGTTTATACATGTGACAAGATATGCCATTGTGAGAAAATGCTTTTCATGCAATGTACCCTTGAAACAACAACACACTTTATTTGATGAAACAGTTAAGATAAATAAATACTTGACGTTTTATGAGAAAAAGTTAATATACTGTAACAATATGAGCTCATTTAGGGATGAACTGGCTTAACATCACAAAAATCTCAATTAATTTAATTTAAAATTTTATACAAAATAATTAAGAAATAAATACCTAAATAAAATGATTAAGGATCATAACATCAAACCAAGGGTTAACTTACTGATAATAAGAAAACATTGTTATATAGTTAATAACCACTTGAGTCAAACATATTGACTTCAAAGTAAATAAAATGTTTGTACAGATAAAAATTCTATAATTAAAGAATGTAAAAACATATAATCTGTATGAGATATATTTATATAGTTTAAAATACTAAGAAACTCTGTACAAGCTTATGTTTTTAATTTTTTAATTTGTGAAGATATTATGTTTAAAAACTTATATTTTTAGATAGTGCAAAAAAGTAAATTGGTATTTAAAAAAGTTAAATAGAAAATATAAAATTTAAAAACTTATTGGATGAAAATAAAAATTTTAGATTCAAAAAGATAGTGAAAAATTCAATTTATGCTTTGTTAAATAAAAAATAAAACTTATTAATTATTCAATTAATGTTTTGTAATTAACATATTATCCGACTAATCTGTTTATAAATGAACTCTAAGAAAACAGAAATGCAATTTATAATTTTCATTAAAAACAACTTTCATTAAGAACAAGTTTCCAAACAAGGTAAATATATTTTTGCCAGATTTCATAAAGAATATATAAAAAAAATTAAGATTTATAATTTCACAGATTCTTTCTTTCACTGATTTAAGAATATAGCTTTATATTAATTCTTTCACTTTCAATCATTGGTATTTCATATATTTCTTTTATATTCCTGGAAAATACATGAAACTAACACAGTGTGCATTTTTATTAAATAAAATCCATGCAATACACATGTATGTAAGGAATAGAAAGGACAAAAATACTACAAATTGAGTTTTTTTTAAAAAAATCAACTACATTATCTGGAAATTTTGTTTTCCCAATCATTAGAAGCAAGGTCTACAATCATATGTTACTAATTAACATTATTATATGGCTGGCTCAAATAGTTTATTGCAGTCACTGTATCTGAATAGAGAGCCAAAGATGCTTGAAATAATTCATAGTTAATGAAATTGAATGAAATTTTTGTCATCAGCTTAGTTCTTGAATTCTCAAATGTCACATGACTCCTATGCTACTAGAAATATGATTATATTTATATTGTTAGATGTTTTTCACCATTTATTTGTTTATTTTTTAAGATACAAGCTAATTCTTTTGGTGTAATATAAACTGAATTAAAGTTAATATTTACTAGATGAATCTCTGAATATTTGGTTTGTTTATCAATATTTGTAATTTGTTATTAAATATGTTAGACATTAAAAAAATATAAATTTATTTTTTTTTGCAGCAGTTGTTTGGTTCTTTTTTATATTGATTTAGTTCATATTTTAACTTAAAAACATGTTATGTTTTTATAGATATGTATTTCAAAATTTAAAAATTGATCAGTTTTTATAAAAATGAATCTCAAAGGAAACTGGTAATGATGGATAAAAAAAGTATAAAGAAACTTTCACTCAAAATATCACCCATTACTTTTGAAAAATTAATTTTACTAGTTATATGTTTATTATTATTGGAAAAAAAAATAATGTTTTTGAAAATAAGAAGTTTGTGTTTATTTAGAATTTCTCTTTTTAAAAAAAAATTGATAATATTTTTAATACAGTTAACTTATTTAATGATAGTTTTGGTGACTGCACTTATTATTTTTTTTCGAAATAATTACTTCCTAATAATATATTATTTATATATTGAATAAATATCTGGCTAAATTTCACACGTTGATCCACTGCTTAAATATATATCTCCTGATATATATATATAACTCTTCAGGGAATGATCACTTGATATCACCTAAGTGTATTTATTCATAGTAAGTTCAGTTACTTGTCTGTTTGTTTTGATGTTTAACCATTAAAGTTGCAACTGAGTACAACGATTTTATTAAAATTGACTAAAACTGGATCTTTTTTTTTTTCATTGGAAGGAATATTTACAGTTTGAATACTTTTCAAACCAGAGATGAGAGCAACCACTAGGCTTCTGATACATTTTATTTTTATATTGCTTATTTATGGTATGTTAAATTTATACTATTGGTAGAGTCCAGAGTTGGAATAAAATTATTAGTGTCAACTATATATAATCTGTAATTTAATTTAAATTATCAACAATTGTCTAGTAAGATATTGCTTAAAAGATTAGGTATTGTGTCTTATACATAATATTTTCCATCATTTTTCTGTACTCACCCCTTACCCTCATCTCTCTTTTATCCTAATATCTTCAGTATTTAATGTTTATTTAGAATCCTGTCATCACACACTTTCATGCTATCAATTAGTTTTCTGTACTAACTTTGACAGTGTGTTTGCATCTTTTGTGAGACACAATTTTATCTTTTAATTATATGAACGACTATTTTGATTATATTATTTTCTCTTCACTTTGTATGTAAATATTTTTGATTAAATAAAATAAAATTTTTAGCATTCATAAAACAGTATTTGTTTCCATTGGGGAATCTTTAATTGTAACTACAAATAAATTGATGCAATCAGAAATTAGTATATTTATAAATGGATTTGGTCAGAAGCTTTAGAGAAGTAATTTCATGGTTAGACAATCCTATTTAGGATTACCTTGATCATAATTATTGTGGAAGAATGTAGAATAAGACTGTAAAATGGCCTCTGAAATTTTGATAAGTTCATTACCTAGTATTTTATTAATAGAAATAACTATAATATCAGTAATGGTAATTAATTGCAAATTGAAGGTAAGTGCAATTTTAATAAAGATAATTAGTAATAAAATATGTTTGAGGTAAATTTAATTTTTTTAGTTAAGAACATAAAATGTGTGCACGGTTGATGAGACAATTTCATCAAGACCATTATATAACTCAACATTTATTCTTTCATGAAATTATAATCTAAGAATAACATGATGCTTTATTGGAATACTTAGATGTGTCAGTGAATGACTTGTGTATTCATTTGATCAATTATTATGTTCCAGCATTAGGTTTGTAAAATATAATGAAGGGAAACTTTTATTCTTAGTACATCATTACCAATAAGAGAGAAGAAAATTGGAGGTTTTAATCACACATTAGCAGCAATAATACATTTTGTGTCAAAGTTTTGGAAATAATATTTTTATCAATGGGAATTTGAAACCTTGTCATTGAATTTTTCACAATATATGGATTAATTTAAAAAATGCTTAGATATAAAAGTTATGAAAAATTATATGGGCACACCCATCTTCAAAACAAATAGCATCTTATGTTATAATTAGATTAATAATGTAAAAAAAGTAATATTGATAAGTGTTTCTGGAAGAAGATTGTTGGAAAGAATACAAATTGTACTATATTAAAAATTATGAATAGCTTCAGTTCTAAAGTTATAAGTAGGAAATTTGATATGCAACAGCTATTTTTGCTGTATTTCAAAAATTATTGATAACTAAAATTGCCAGTTTGGATTTTAAACTAATTATGTTATTTGAGCATGGAATGCCTTTAAGGAGTACATTATAGACATGAGTAAATAAGTTCAACAATTTAAATCCTGAGTGATCATTTATCACCAAATATATTATTAATGATTTGGTATTTACATGATAATCTTTTACTAGCTGATAATTCTACAGTAGGGGTTAAATTGGCAATGTTGAATTATTGGAAAAAATGTTTAAAAATATTGACAAGATTAAATAAATTAATTTATATATTAGATTTATATCTAACTCAAAATATCGTTTATCCACTTCAATATTTGCCTGTAATAAAGACATCTTTTTTGGATGTTCAATTAAAAAAAAACTTTAAATAATGAAGTATATAGCACAAGAAATCATAATGACATCCCAAACAATGTTTTACCCTTCCAGATCTAACAAGGAACCAATTTTATTTTATTTTTCTGGATATTAGCTGTGTCTCATTGATAGGTTCAGGACTACCACAATTAATTGCTTCTGAAATAAAACCAAAAAGCTTCTGAGTTATTCTTAAGTTAATACAATTCTTTATGTGTTTACTTTTTATATTTATTTTAATGATAGAAAATTTGTTTACAATAACTTATTTATTATACATTAATTTAGTATGACTATATCTTAAAATTCAAATCAGGATTGTACATTTTAGTAGTAATCTGTTTTACACATTTTTAAAATAAAAGTGTTGATGCATAACTGACTAATTTTTATTGTTATTTAATAAACAGTTCAAGTGGGTTACACTTAGTAAATACATTATTGTCAGTTTCTAAAAGCAATGCTTGTCATTGCAGCCACATTGTTCCATCTTCAGCATTTCATTTCATATCTGCATAAAGAAAACATTTAATTTCATTGATGACATATTTAGTATACAATATTTTTGGTCTGTTTCTCAGTCTTTTTAAAATTTTGCCTTCCAAAATATTTTGTAAAAGCCTATCATGTTTTAAAATATGACTTGAAAACTTAATCTTTCTCATTTTTATCACATTTGGTAATTTCTTTTTTAATTCAAGTTCTAATAATCTTTGATTGTAAATCTTCTTTTCTATCCAACTCATTCTAGTTAATCTTCTCCAAAGCCACATTTTCATTCTTTCTGACCTTTTTTTATTGTTTTCTCAAGGTCCATGTCTCAAACCCATAAATCAATATACTCCAAGAAGGTTCAATATATTTCATTGAATTTTTTTCGTATTGATATTTTTATTTAGTAGTAATTTTTTATTTATTTTGAAAAGCATACTTCACTAAAATTACTCTTTTTTTAATCGGAACAAGATAACTATTATCATCACAAATCATATTGCCCAGATAACAGATTTCCTTAACATGTTCTCAGTATATATTATTTATCCTCACATGAATGAGTCTTTTTATCTTCTATCTATTTACCACCATCACCATATTTTTATTAACACATATTTTTAGTTTAAAAGATTCTATAAGCATATTAAATATCTTAAACATTTTATTCATTTTTTTCTGAATCTGTAAATAATGGTATATCATTGGCTAATGAATATAATGGATATGATGATTATAAATTTTAATTCATTTAGTTTATTTTAATGATCCCTATTTCTTTCTTAATAAATAAATTACTAACTATAAGTCTGGCAAATCAAAACTTCCACATTTAGCATAAATATTTTCACCTTCAGATTATACTTCTTATCCTATATTGAAATATGCACTGAGTTTAATCTTATTTTTTCTAACAGTTTTCACAAAGACAACATGTGTATTATTTAATATTTTTACTATCTTGCTTTTACACAAAGAAAGCAGTCCTATACTATCCTATATAATATATTGAACATTTTATGAATATGCATATTAATATTTATATGAACAGAGTTTTTTAATCAATTTTGATGCTGGAAGCAAATATTATAAAACTAATATTTAAAAAAAAATATCCAAAAGGCTATTAGTATTTATTTGAAGTAATCTGCTGAACAAAAATAAATATATTAAAAAAAAACAAAAAAAAAACTAAAAGAAATGCAGCAAAATGAGACCAAATACATTAAAATATAATAAGCAACAAAACTAACAGAATTAACAAACAATATATATATATTAAAACATTCTTTCGTCTTAAAACATTCTTTCGTATTTTGTTGCAAGAGAAAAATTTGGTTACCTTTTTTACAGCCTTTTCTATAATAAATAATTTTTAAAACTTTTTATTTTATATTTTTTATTAACGTATACTTGCTTCATTAAAAAGAATATTCAGGAATATTTTAAGTGTGAGTAAAAAAAATTGTTTTGCTAATTAAATAATTTTTAATAAAAAAGTATGTGATACGAGTTGGGTACTTTTTACATGGAAGACATCTTTAAAACTTTTTTAAAATTATATTTAATTATTTTTTGGCTACCAGTTTAATAAAAATATTTTTAAATATTATATTTCATTTTGATATCTATTTTAATATATACAGTCACCTCAGTGCTTTAACCATGGAATTAGTCTCATATTTGATTTGATGACAACTCCCTATAATAATATACTCACTAGTTGGCATTCAACTGGAATTCTACTGTACTCGGAGCTCTGAATCTAAAGTGAATTTAGTAGTAGTTAAGTTATTTGGTAAGTGAAGAGATAGTTTAAAATGGAGGTTAACTCAACATCTTCTAGTTTATTTCAAAAATGGTGAAATCTTCAGCTTTGCTGAAAGTTACAGTGATGTTGTCAACATCGATATTGATCATAAGAATATGGAAGCCATTTCAAGCAAGCTATTAAATGAAACAGATAAAAGCATAAAAGAAAATATTGATGTAACAGAAAAATTACCCAGTAATAACATCAGTAATAAAGAAGAAATCATTCAGATAGATGTGCACTGTTGCTCTCATGCAAACACAAATAAAAATGATGTTGTAGTGCCAAGTGTTACTTCAAAAAGACATGCTACAATGTTACAGGTTAGTGATAATGCTAATAAAAAATTGTGGTCTCTAATTAAAATTTAAAATGTTAGAAATGACTTAGAAATAAACAATAAAAACAGGTTAAATAATCAATTCTAGGAAAGTAATCAAGAATCTAACATAAATGAAAAAAGTAAATTAGACATACAAAGCTATGCTAAAATAGTTGAGACTGGGGTGGAAAGATTTGGTACAGCAATCAGGTGTTTCTCAAGAGAATTATAGTGAAATATTTAATTGCTCTGATGAAAAAATAGACCTAACTTCAAAATGTTACAGAAAATTTAAGCCAATAAATGGAAACACTATCTGACAAAATTGATTTTAAACAAATCAATAATAATTTTAATGCATCCATTCCTTTGCAACTACAGAAATCCTTTAAAAATTACCACAATGGTAAATCATTAATCTTGGCCATCACAGATGAGCATTGTCAACTATTTAAATTTTTGATCAAGGACTTCTTTGATGATTTAAAAATTAATAACCTCTGGAGATTAATTTATAAAGTGCTCACACATCCAAATAATAGGTAACTGATATTAGAATTGCACACTACCCAGATAGAATATGTCAAAAGAAATATAACATCTGTAAAGGAAAAAATACTGTGCTGATTGACATGGAAAAGCCTGTATTGCTAACCAGTCTAATATGCAATTGTTATATCAATTTTCAACAGAGTGACTTGCAACAGCTGCTCCATGATTATGGAACTGTTTCAAATTTCAGATATGTTATGGAAAGAAGAGCTGAATATCAGTGCTGTCATACACTGCATTCTTCAATCTCATGCCAAAAAAAAAACAATTTCACCACTTGCTAGCCTTACAATCTTTTCTGCTGACAACTCTCTATTGGTTATTTTGTTCAAGGGGATCCAACTGCAATTTTTTTATTGCAAACAAAGTTCACATCTTGGCAGAGAATTCCCAGCTAGATTTCACCTGGTCTGCAGTGGAAGAAAGAACAAATGCCACAATTGTAATGAAGACAAAATACAAAGCAATGGCCTGAGAAATAAACTGTGAGCAATAAACTACAAAATGAAACATATGATTCTGTCATCAAACAAACAATTTTAATAGAGCAACCAATAGTGGACATGGTTCCAAAATCTCTGTCATCAAACATGAAATTCCCAATACTAGTGGTCACAAATCTTGATTCTGAAGTACTTCCTATCTTTTTGAATCTATCACAGCTGGGACACTACCCTCAACTTTCTTACCTAAAAGTACTAAAAGAAAGAAAAAAAAAGAAAAAAAAATAGTCTCTGGAAAAATTGACTCATGAGCCTCTGACTCAAACCTTGATAAAAATCTACTGCCTGGAACTACGAAATCATATTTTCTCCAGTCAGGCAACAAGAAAAGAAAAGTATTAGATGGGAAGAAATTAACAAAGACAAAAGAAGTTATCTCCAGTGAAAAACCCCATTCAGAAAAACTACTTTCCAAGAAACTTACTAAACTTGAATGTGATCTTCATAATCCCACCCTCTTCCCTGTTGTCACTAACCTAATAGAGCCATAATTACTTTTTCATGATAAAGTAACCAATCCTGTCAGAAATGATAATTTATCTAGTTCTCAGGGTACTGACTTAGAGTTATGTGATGAGCTAAAATAACAGTTAGTCATATAAATTAGTCTGAGTTTTTTTGCTGGATTGTCTTTGATCACACTATGAAAATCAAAATTGCTGCCATCAATGTCAAAGGAATGAATTCCCTCAGCAGAGTTTGTACAATTAATATCTGGTTTAAACTGTACTCACCACATATTTGCTGTATGTTGTAGACAAAATTACATCACAAATCTAAAGATAAAATTAAAAATCTTCAAAACAAGTTTGGTTGTTTCATTCACTCCACATCCCTAACAGCTTCTGTGGGAGTCACACTTTTAATTAATAAAATTTTCTCTTTCTTCATTTAAAATTATTCACAAGCACTCCAACATTTTCATTATTATGTTTAATGACAATGCTTTCAGTTTCAGAATCATATTTGTATATCTGCAGAACTTTCCAGCCCTAATTCACAAAATCATAGATTAGATAAACACCTACCTTGCAACCAATCCATTTTCATCTATTGTTCTTGGGGACTTTAATACATCATACAATGAGTTCACATCAAAATATATTCACTTACTAAATCAGACACTCATGAGTGGTGAGCGTTCTTTTCTCCAAGCACTTTCTTGTTTTATACTAAGAAGTATGTGTCTCTAATAGATCTCCTATTTTACACCCCAGATGTTTACTTTGTGAGTGAAGCTTCCCTATTGCCTGTCTTTTTTTCTGACCATTTTGTTTTGGAGGTAGAGATGGACATCGACCTTAAAGATATGACACTGTTTAATTTTAACATGACAAACAGAATGCTGGTCAGATCATCAATGCTTGAGGTAGTAATCTCATAAGTCTATATTTACTTCCACAAAATTAACATACTCTCCATCCCAGCCATTAAAGCATGGTTTTTAATTTAGTGGAATATTTCAATCTAAAATCAAACATTATGCCTACAAAATGAAATAACATACAAACTTATTCAAAGAACTGGAAGAAATTAATGATAAACTGAAATGGCTTCCATGTAATGACACTAACATAGAGACCATATTGAAGATTAAAACACAATATAAAATCAAGCAAAAAACTTTAACCTATATATCTCAGTAAAGAGATCAAATATTTTCTTAGCTCAAAGACACAGATGGACAAGAAGTTATGTTAGGTAGGCACTGAGTTCCAAGGGAAATAAGGCCATTCCCACATCAGTAACTATAAATGAAGAACTTTACACTGGAATCTACATACTGCAAAAAATCTATGAATATTTTAAAGGTAAAATTACACAGTGATGCTCCATTCAATGTGACAACCCCAGTGAAGGAGATGGACAATGGTGGGCATGACATCCCCAAATTGGATATCTTAAATAAAATAAAATTCCTTTCAGATAAAGCACATCTGCATCCTCATGCAATCCCCAGATACACAATTATTTGTTTAAGTAAATTTTCATTACCTATAATCCTTAAAAATTAACCTGTTATCAAATGATCCCCAATCTATTGAAAATCTCTAGTCAATTTTCATGATCTTTAGTCAATTTTCATGGTACCTTTTTTAAAAAAATGCACATTTCCATCCCAGCTTTCCAATCTCATACCAATCTCTATGACTCCATTATTAATCAAAGTCATAGAGTCAAACATCAAAGATAAAATCCAAAACAAATATATCTTCATATTTCACAAATCTCAATTTTCCAGAAAAAGAGCATCAACTGGTGATGCCATCTGCCAGTTTAAAATACTCCTTGATCACATCAAAAAGACAAGGATGTCATGCCCCAGTAGTGGTGCCATTAGAAATATCTGTGGCTTTCAATTTGATTTGCCCTGATCCCTGTTAAGTGTGCTACATGATTACTCAGTCTCAGATGCATACATACAGATTATTGTAAACCCACTGTTAAACAGAGAAACCTTTGTCATTCTGGATGGTGGGATCACATGGGGATTTATGCTCTCAAACTCCATCCCACTGGGTTTCCCTTTAGTGCCCTTGTCTTTATCTCATATTTAAATGTGCTTCTGTGAGAGATTGAGGAGAGGCTCCTGGGGATTTTTGTTCCTGAACTTCAAAAAATAATATCACATATTTCTTATATGGATGATTTCTTACATCTGAAAAATATATTTTTAAACTTGTAGCAAATCTCACAAAATATACAGAGCATTATGAACTTGAAATTAATCCAAATAAATTCTTTACCTGGAACTTCTGTCAAGTCTCAAGATAACATCATGTTTCATGGCTGATCCCCCAAAATTTCCTGGGATTTCCAATCTCAGAATTCTCTTTTGCAATGATGAAAGAAATACAAGTTCAATCTTATCTACTACCCAGAAAATAACCAGTTCATTCTCCAGAGTGTATTTATCTATCTCTGCTAAAGCTGCATTGTTGAACATGTTAATATATCACAGGATCAATTATTTTCTTCTTGGAATTCAATTTACCAAAAGATTTCCAAAGAAAATTGGCACCTTATGTTCTCACTTACTTTAGGGTAGAAAGGCAATCACCATCAGTATGAAAAACATGCAAAAACCAACTACCCACAATGGGATGTCCTTACACTCCATTGCCACATTTTCATACCAAAAAGCCTTCAACACATTATACAGAGTTAGCATATGCTACCCTAATTTAGAAAACATCATTCCCATTGTTCCCACTGACCACCCTTGCCTAGTAAATGTTCATGGATTTAACTATTAATATCACAAATTGGCTACCCCATTAAAATTTCAAATCACACCATTATCCAAAAGATTTCCTATTGGGAGGCCTACAAACAATTAAATCAAAAATAACAGCCTCACCCAGTATTTTACAAATCACAAATTAAAAAATCATCACAAATTCTGATACTGGAATCTAGAATCCATGTTTCTTGATTTTATTATCAAATTAAACATAGAAGCCCTCCCCACTAATCACTTTCTTGCTTATAGAAGAAGGTACTCTAACATAGACCCTCACTGTCAGTTTTGCCTTAAAAGTGAAGAGACCACAATTCATGCCTTATTTCATTGTGAAAGACTGCAAATTCTCAGTAAATTTTATCACATTCATTTCTAAAGCCAATGTTTAATGGATATATACCTATGCAGAAAGTATAGGGAGAGGCTTCTTCCCCTCAGTAAGGATAACAACATTTCTTTTGTATAGCATTTGGTTGAAAAGATCTAAACTGACATTTAATCAATCAATAGAAAACCCTACTAATTTACTTTTAAATAAATGAAACAGAGAGACAAGGTCCTGGCTCCTCCTGACATTCATGCAGCAACATGGAGCCTTTTCATATTACCTACTGGCTGCTAACCTTGGACAGAGCATGCTCTCCACACTGTTATGACATCTTGCCCATTTTATCAAACCTTATATTAATGACTGTTATGTTTCACTGTTTTAACCACAAGCCTTAATAAAGTTGTTTTTGTTTTTTTTTAAATCTAATAATAATAATAATGCTATGGTTGTTAATTGGTGTAAAACAAGAAATATGTTTACAATTTCTGTTTGAATGATTTACATACAATGTATACTATAATTAGGGATTTTTGCACTATTGCTACTGTATATCAAATAATATTAACTTAAAGACATATTACTGCAAAAATTATTTCACTTTCATGGTTATTTGCCTGTCTGTACGTGTGTGTGTGTGTGAGAGAGAGAATATATATTTATTTTATTTAGTTCTTGATTAATATAAAACAGTATCTTGTTTAAAATATAATATGTTATGTTTAGTGAAGAAAATTTAAAGTAACTATTTTAATATTAAAAATGAGATATGAAGAGAACATATAATTTATATGCTTAAAAATATAAATCCAAAATAATTATTTTTATATGATTGGCAACAAGTAATTTATGTTCGGATTTATGATTATTTTCAATTTAATAAGCAAATATTTTTACCAAATTGAAACACTATTTTTGCTTTTAGTAATGTATATAGCAGTAGTATATAAATAGTTGGGATTTTTAATGATAAAAACTTTATAGAAGATGATGGATCAATATACAAATGATGAGAATGTTCAGTCTAAAAAAAGACTTATGCTAATATTGCATAAAGTATTTGGGAAAAATAATTATTAAGAAGACAAACAAAACAAAAAAGGACGACCAAGAATTAAAATATAAGTTCATAATATAAATACTTAATTTAATGACATTATCTCAGAAAGTTTATTTTAGTATAAATATAAGAATTTTTAAGGGAAAGTATGAATTATGAATTATAAGTCATTTTTTTATTATTATTACTGAAGACATAAAAAATAATAAACATAACTAAAATAAAAATATATATTTTTGTTTAAGGGCTACGTTACAGAATCATGAAATTACTACAGTGAACTGATGGTTTAAATATTTGTTAAACATATTGGATATTGTTTATACTTTTTTTATATATTTTTATAATATTAATTGTGAAAAAAATAATGTAAGATGACTTTAAACATTGTGATTTAACTTTAACCTTGTGTGTTGTACTTTATTACATTATTACTTCTATGCTGTATATTAATTCAAATATTTTTATGGATAAATGGAAAATGTTTATATAGATTAAAATTATCTTGATTAAATTTTTCAATAATATAAAACTAATGTTGGTGTGTGTGTGTGTTTTATTTTATATATTTAAGTTTGAGCAAAACTTTTTGTTGTATTCGTTTGTTGAGAAATAAACAGCGAAATTACTAGAGACAATTTACTCCAGAAGTTTTCGCTTATTTTAGTTGAAAGTAAAAATAATTATAATGTAAAATAATTATAATTGAAAAAAAGCTGTGGGTATTTATTTTTAGTTGAAAATAAAAATAACTAATTATAATGGAAATAATTATAATTAAAAACAAGTTGTGGGGATTATTTTTATCAGAGATAAAAATAATTAATTAAAGTTAAGAACAATCAAAACGGAGTTGGAAAACACGCGATTAAGATTTCGGAATGTAGCAGATAGGACTTAACAAAAGAACTCAGAGGGATATATAAACTGCTAGAGGAAAACATCGCACACTTGTTACAGTCTTGTTAACAGAAGAAG
Organism: Epiperipatus broadwayi; assembly: GCA_028023455.1. Classification (NCBI taxonomy): domain Eukaryota; kingdom Metazoa; phylum Onychophora; class Udeonychophora; order Euonychophora; family Peripatidae; genus Epiperipatus; species Epiperipatus broadwayi. The sequence continues at coordinate 1,245,618 of JAQFVV010012562.1, read as the reverse complement.
TTGGACACGTAAATCTATTAAGAGCTATTTGTGGCACAACTGTTTTTAAGATTTGTTCAGCCAAGTTTCATATATTTTAGCTATAATTCTTTGTACTCATGTTCTTGATTGTATTGTGTTTTTCTACCTCTCTGAAAAACTTAGGGGCAAAGCCATTACAAGATTGGCACAGTCTAAAGTTTTGAACCTAGTGATACTTAAAAGAATAAGCCAGACGAGAAAGTCAACCGATACTATTGGAAACAAGTAAAATGTTGTTATCCTGAATTTAGTATTGAAAATGCCGAGGAATGGCCTCTCTATATAATGCAATTGGAAAATTTTTTCAAGTTAAACAGGATAAAAGATAATGAAAAAAATGTGGCTGCACTTTTATGTTTAGCTGGACGTAAAGTTATAGAAATTGTTAATAAATTATGGGACAGACAGATAACCGATGGAGTACAGTTTGAAGATATAGTTAAAAAAATAATGGACTATTTTAGCCCAAAGATATCTAGACATGTAGCTAGATTAACTTTAAGAAATAGAAAGCAAGCCAAGAAGGAAAAAATTAAAGACTATGATATAATATTAAAATAGTTGGCAAAAAACTGCGATTATGGCGAATTTTTAGAACAAGCGTTGCTGGATTAATTATTGTGGGGAATGTACAATGAAAGATTGCGAATGACATTGTTAACGGAAAGCAACTTATCATACAAAGTGGCTATTAAAAAGGAATAGCATATGAAACAGTAATTGAGCAAGCCATAGCTTTTAGAAACAACTCAGAAGAGACCAGCAAAATGGCAGTTTATAAAATAGATCAAAAGCCACCGAAGAATGAAAATATAAAGAGAGAGACAATATTAACAGTGAAATGTTTCTGCTGTGGTAAAACTGGCCATATATCTAAGAATTGAAAATGGAGAAAAGAAAACTGTTTTAACTGCGGATTTAAAGGGCATTTAGCAGCTGTATGCAAAAAACCACGTCAAACAAAATGTAATCCAGATACAGATGGTACAACATATACCATTAGCTATGTATCAACTAAGGGGCAAAGAATTGCCATGAGAGATAGGACCATTTCACAAAGACAAAGAGAGATCACTAAACTACAAGAATTGGAGTCAAGGTACCAAGAATTAGCTATCACGCTTCAGAAAAAGACGCAATCTGAGCTACAACTCAACTTGCAGTTACAAAAACTGAAAAGTTATAATTCAAATTACAAAGTGAACTGAAAGAATTTCAAGTAAGATTGAAGACTTCTAGACAATGAGTAATAGAATTAGAACATAGTGTAACCAATACAAGCATTGCTAGTCAACAATATGAAAAGACGACTAAAGAACTATCAAAAGAAGTGCACAAATTAAAACTGGATGTTTATGAATTAAATAAATTAAAAGAAGAACTTGAACATCAAAATTCAGAATTTAGTGACAAATTACAAAACAAAGTTTCAGAATGTCAGTTTGAAAGATCGGATGAAGATTTAAAAAGTGAACTTGCCATGTGAGAATTATCCGAACAAATGGAACTACAAGAAAGGATGGCCGAGGGTGAAAGTGAAACAGATACTTCAAGGATTTTTTGGAAGATCAGCAATCATGGGACAGTGAGCTGCCAGAGACAAAAATCGGAGAATGGGAAAAAACCCAGAGTTTCTCCAATGGGAGAAAAAAGCACTCAAAGCGGCGAGGAAAAAGAAGAGTTTACACAAATTTCAAGGTTATATCGATTAATCGAAAAAATCAAGTGTTTCTCCAAGCTGAAAAAGAGAAATCACCCAGACCTGTACGGGATAAAAGAAAACCATGCAGATTAGATTATTTATGTCACTCTAACTTCTGGAATAAGGGGAGGAAGTGTTGTATTCGTTTGTTGAGAAATAAACAGCGAGTTTACTAGAGACAATTTACTCCAGATGTTTTCACTTATTTTAGTTGAAAGTAAAAATAATTGTAATGGAAAATAATTATAGTTGAAAACAAGCTGTGGGGATTTATTTTTAATTGAAAATAAAAATAACTAATTATAATGGAAATAATTATAATTAAAAACAAGTTCAGAGAAAAAAATAACTAATTAAAGATAAGCACAATCAAAACGGAGACTTAACAAAAGAACTCAGAGGGATATATAAACTGCTAAAGGAAAACATCACGCACTTGTTACAGTCTTGTTAACAGCAGAAGTTGGATACTAAAGCTGTTAAGAGCTATTTGTGACACAACTGTTTTTAAGAGTTGTTCAGCAGAGTTTCATATATTTTAGCTAAAATTTTTTGTACTCGTTTATGTTTTCGATCGGATTGTAAGTGTTTTTCTACCCCTCTGAAAAACTTCGGGGCGAAGACATTATACTTTTCTATCAAATTATGTGGTAGCAGTCAAATAAAATAGGGTTATAGAATATATATATAAAACAATGTTTCCATAGAATTATGATGCTTTCTTTTCAGAGATTTTAGTTTTTAGAATATAAGAATGTGCTCTTATTTAAATATTTTTGAATACACTTTTGAGCAACCTTTAAAACCAAAATGTTAATAGGCCATTCAGAAAAAGTCTTATTTAGTTTGTTTTTATGAATCAATACTGATAATCATAAATTTAAGGAGTTACAATACTCACACAACTTCAGTTCATTCAGCAGTATAGATTATTTATGTTATTATGATTTCATAAAAATAAAATATGAAGTAATTTTTTAGAAAACGTTTAGAAGATTATAGCTTAAAGAGTTTTGTAAAAAGAAAGTCTTACGATTTTTTAAATATTAATCATCATCATCATCATCATCATCATCATCATTATTATTATTAGTAGTAGTACTGCATATTATTAACTTTTTATTTTTGTGTTTAATTACTTATATTTGTGGTTTATTGCAAAAGATATGGCTTCAATCTTACTGTAATTATTTTTCCTCTATAATATATATTACCATTAATCATTTATAAATTATTACTTTGCTTTATGTGGTTTTTATACAATAATAGAGGAAAACTTCTGAAGCTCAAGATTTATGGATCATGGTTAAACTTTTTAATTTCTGGTGTTCAAATTTTTTGTAACCTCCCAAACAATTTGATTTTTATTTTGTTTACAAAGCATATTTTTTCATATGTTAAATTGGATTATGTATATATATGAGATTGATTTATATTTATTTTGTGTGCTTGCATTCAGGCATTTTCTACCGAAAATTTTTTTGATAATAGAAATGTATAATATTTTATTTTTAGCATTAGTATTATATATAAAATGTTTTGTTTTAAACAGCTGATATTTTTGCCTTTTCTTTCTTTTTTTTTTGTCTGTCAAATTATTAAATTAAAGGCAAAAAATATATGTCTGTAGTTTTTATTTCCAATTATTTTTCTATTGTTAAATAAAATCTCCAATTTAATTAACTTTGAGATAATTTAAATAGTATAACTACTTTTTTTTTTTTTTGTAATCTATTAATTGGATTTTTTTATTTTTATTTCTTAAACAATGTCCCAATATATTTCTTAAATATATTTTTTAAATGTTGCCGAGCATATGTTTTTATTAAGATAGAAATTTCAATATATATATATATATTTAAAAATTAAATAGTTAAAATATTTATTTATTTCACCTTAATTATGTAAGATTTTATGATTTTATGGTGGAGTTTTAAATATAAATTGTAAGTAAATGTTCAAATAAATTTTGAAATGATATGCAAGTGAAATGCATAGGAGTTATTGAGTTATCAAATTGATAATGAAAGAAAATACAAAACAATGTACAGTGATTTCAAAATAGTAATAAGATAAATAAAGCATTACTAGTTTGGTTACATCACATACAGTTTATTTGTCAGCCATACACAGATTTTTCTACTAATCTCTTGTTTTTTAAATGTAGACATACGATTGTTTTTAAATTCAAATATTAAAAATAACTATATTTAAAAATAATCCAATATTTGTATTTATTACTTAATAATAATTGCACAAGAGATTAAGATTATAGATAGAGTCTAATTTTATCTTCACTAAACAATAATAATATGTAAATGTATTTTAATATACATAATTCATTAATAAAAATTTATAGGAAGTCTGGGATTTTTTCTACAAAGAAAGACAAAAAAAAATCTGCCTCATATTTTATAATATTCATCACAGCAGATAATTGGTTGTTTTTCTGATTGCATCATAGTTAAATTTTATATAGGAAAATACATAATTCTTGTCTTTACGTCTTAAATTTCATTAAATTTTATAATATATATATAATTCACTTATTTAAAATGATGTGATCTTCTATTTTTTCTCACATATAAAGTATATATATATATATAACTTATATGACTTATAATACTAAGACAAAAGTGGTTTTATCATTAAAGATGGGACAAACAAAAAGTTTGACAATTGTCAGTTTTAATTGGTAGTTTACCTGGTAATATCATAGTTGAAGTTTATCTTAGAATACACATAGGACTATCAGTTTACATTATCAGTTTAAAGTTTTTGAATATGTTTTAATTAATAAATAATTATTCATGAAAGACCTTTGTTTATTTGTGGAAAATATTTTAGAAAGCGGGGATATTCCAGTTTTCATAAATAAAAAGTAAATATGTATGACTTACCGTTTTTATATTATTTACAGTATTAGATTAATTAATAATATGCTGATGCATTATGGTGAAGCAGTTCTTTTAATTTGAAGATAGTTTAAGCAACAAAAATATTAGTATATGCACTAATTTTATCTTGACATTATCAATTATAATTGACGTTTTGTCTAATTACTTCATAGATTAATCTCATCTAGCAAAATTAATGAAAATTTTCATTATACTTTCAATATTTACATCTATGCTTTATGAAAATCTGCTAATATGAATATATTATAATGAAAATTTTTATGGTTATATTTAAATTGCCAACATTTTGATGAAATAACATTCATTTTTTACAAGATTTAAACAGTAATAAAGAACTATTTTTTCTCAAATAATAATGAGATTGTGATATTTTACAAACTTTAAATATAAATTGATAGTGCACTCAAATTAATATGCATAATCTAAGTTAATAAGCAATCTCTATAATTATTTCTCATTTTTGGCCTTTAAAACTAAATGCACTTTTGTATGTTTTCGATAATTATGCACTATACCTAAACTTGAAAGCATGAAAATAAAAAATGTCCATAATAAGAATTAATTATTGAATTCATTAATGTGCATTAGTATTGGTATTCCAATCTATTACACACCTATGCATATTAAGCATCAAACAACTTCAAGATTATTATATTTTTGAGTTTAATCTATTTTTTTGTTATGTAACTTCTCTACATGATTTGAGAAAAAAAATTATTATTTTCTCTGTATATGTGATCTCATTTTAGATCTCTTACACTATTTTGGGATCTAATTTAAAACTTTAGTTGACCATCTGTTATAGTTAAAAGTACATCCTGGCTCCATTTTAGTAAAATTTTTAATGATATCAATGATATTTGTTTATGATTACAATAAAAACAAGTTGAAGAATAAACCTGATATTATCAACATTTTGTATTTTCCATTAAATTGAATAACTAATATTGCAGTCTGTTAATCTTGGCATACTAATTATAATGAAATCTACCCCATTTGTGTTTCATAGGTTTATACTATTATAGTAAAGTATATGCCCATTTTTCAAATTAATTGTTTATAACTTTTCATCTTATTTTACAGTTTTACAATATAACTTTTAATACATTACCTTTTTATTCCAATTGAAGTGTTACTTCTTTACACATTAATCTTTACACATATATATTTTGCTTTAATATTTGTTATGATAATGAGTGAAAAAAATATTTATAACATGAAATTAGTTCTTGACAAAATGAACTTCTCAGTTATTATTATAGTTAGAGTTGAAATTTATACTTTTCTCAATGACTACACTTTCTAAAATTAATATCTTAAGGGAAGAAAGGCAGGCTCTAAACAACATAAAATTGGACAAATCCATAGTTGTATTTTTGGCAGACAAAGATAATGCCAAAATCATCATGGACTATAACTTTTACAACAATAACATTATAGTCACTCAATGAAAAATTTACATAAAATCAAACAAGATCATAGTTTGCATTTTGAAGAAAACAACATTTTTTAAAATTTAACAAATCACATATTGAAAAAGAAATTGAAATACAAAATTATTCCTCATATTAGCTGCTAATAAAAATTCAGACTGATATTAAAAAAAAGAATTAAATAAAAGTCTTTACATCAACCAAGTAGGGAAGGTAAGCCTTATTTTACCTATAATCTATTATGGATCGGCTAGAAAAGAACTATATACAAGAAAACACTGAGTGCAGTCAACAGTATGCTTATTTCACATTAAATCATAGTGATAATTCTGAACAAAATAATGCAAACTTAGAAATAATCTCAAAGCCTTTAGTGGAAAAGAAAATTGGTAAGTCTAAAAAACAATTTTTTTATATCAAAATAATACCTTTGATAATACTAATTCACTATACTTAATCTCTGTAAGCAACATTACTAATTAAAATCAAAGCCCAAAATTTAACGTTAAAACCCAATTCCCAACCTAAGGAAATAAATGACCTAGGGACATCTCTCAAACTTCATTTTACTTGATAGTCCAATGCATGATACCTCAATCCATATTGACATCAAATATTATTTAGTAATTCCAAAGGATAAACGTTCTATATACTCTGTTACAAAAAATGCAAATTTCTCTGACAATCTTAAAAAAAAAAATTCTTTGCCAATGAGGATCCAAAATTCCAATAATAGTGATACAGTATTAAAAAATAATAGTGATCTCAGTAATACTGTTATAGATTAAAATACTCATAAAATACAAGTACTACATGATACTTTTGAGTCAGGAATAGCCCAATATACTAAAATAATTGCTAATTCTAATACCAATAGTTTTATTTATGCTAACATTCTCAAAAGTAATTCATTCAGAAAAGCCTCTGAAAATACATCAAATGTTAATGATAATATCACACTGCTCGATCTCTTGGAAATAGATTTAGCTCAAAATACTACTACTAAACATACCTTTGATACACCAAATTATGATGAACAACAGTATCAAGACCTCAATCAATAATTTAATAGTACTATACCTAATAGCCTTCATAAATCACTGATTAATTTTAACAGTGACAAAAATCTAATCTTTGCTGTCACAGATGCAAATTGTGCATTATTGAAGTTTGCCACAGAGCTGCTTCCCAACTCCATCAAAAAGATAGACAAAATTTTAAAGCATCCTAATGATCGCTACATAGTGCTGCAATTTAATAATTGGGCAGCTAAGAACTACTTTAAAAACAACATCAGAACATTGAATGATAAATTTATATATTATATTGACTTTTTTAGACCAAATGTCTTATCTGGTAGGATCAAAAACTGTCCCATGAATACCTATCGAGAGCATCTCCAGGAATCTCTTAAAGTCTTTGGCACTGTCAGCAAGTTTTCTTCTAGCATGAACAGTTGGGTTTCAAATTCTATCTAATATTGCTTCTTTCCAAATACTAATTAAACAAAACATATTACCTACTGATATACCAACAGTGATTCTTCATAAAAGCTCACCTATGACACTATCATTTCATGGAGTGAGGCCACAGTGTTTTTTTGCCTAGAGAGGACACACTTGGTTAGAGGTTATCAGTCTTGAGTGTGCTCAAACTGTGGAATTAAAAAGACTGTCTATCATAAATGCAGGGAAAATATCACTCTAACATCACATAACATCACTCAAACATACTCTTTCTCACTTAATCCTACATTAATAACAGAATCTGAGAATATTATTGATAACAAGAAGCTCCAAATTAATCACCAGCAAACATCAGTCCCAGTACAGACTGTGCACATAAATAAAGTCAAAGAAACAGAGTCCCCAACAAGTCTGCAGGAGACCACTTTTGAAAATGTGTTATAGTACTTCCCTGATTCATGTTATAGAAAGAATAAAACAAAGTCAAGCATGCAAGATAGAAAAACCAATTGTCTCATGCTGACACACTGGAATCAAAAACAACAAATAATGATGGAGAATGTTTCTTCAGAAGATCTCTCAAATCATCAGCAGAATGATATAATACCCCCAACAAATTATAACAAGAAGCCACTGAAGGAAACCACAGTTAAATCACAGATCAACGTTTCTACCTCCAGAAATACCAGAAGTCAGAATAATCAACTTAAAATGAATATCAATCTTACCACCCCAGGTCAGCCTATTTATATAGCTCAGAAGAAGAAATTACAATGGAAGTTCTGCCAGTTAAGTCTAATACAAAAAAGGAAATCAGCCATCATACATAAATTGCTCTGATGATGAAAAATGCAAAGAAAGAAAATAAATGTCTGACTCACAAACATAACAATATTTTATATATATATATATATATATATATATATATATATATATATATATATATATATATATATATATATATATATATATAAAAGATAAGTCTAATACAAAAAGGAAATCAGCCATCATACGTAAATTGATCTCTGATGATGAAAAATTGCAAAGAAAGAAAAATAAATGTCTGACTCACAAACAAAAACAATATTTCCATATATATAAAAAATTCCCTGATATGAAAGGTCTACTTGATGATAAGCCCGGTATTATATTGAATCTCAAAATACCAATAGGTCCTGATAAAGACCTGCTACAAGCCACTGAAGATGACAGCTTAGACAGCATCTAATCGATTGGATCTTTAGTGCAAGGTGACAACTCAGGTAGTACAATTGGAGATCTAGTCTACTCCAATTGGAGATCTAGTTTAGTGCAATTAGAATTAACCTTCCTATTTAAATAAATCATATCCTGTCAACTCTTTTTATTTGTGGTAGACTTACAGTCTTAGATGTCAATTAATGTTATATAACTTTATAGGAGTTAATGTAAAGGGTATCAACTCCTTGGATAGAGTCTATGCCATAGAGCAATGGTTTAAAATTAATAATCCACTTACTCTTCATGAGTGAGACAAAATTTCATGTTAATATGGATCCTAGAATTAGAGAATGCCTCAATTATCTGGATACATTGTTTTCTTGGTAGATTTTTCTGCTGCTGGTGGAGTTGGAATGATTATCAATAGAAAATATCCTCTTACTAAATTTTCAATTCTACATACTGTTGCTAATCTTCTTGCAATTGTAGTCACATATCAAAATATGGTTATTAACTTAATATATGTTTATGCTGATCGGTCCTCCAACACTATTATCAAGATTATCAATATAATTAATATGATAATGGTATATAATAATAGGCCCACTCTAATCTTCAGTGATTTCAATATCAACTATACAAAATTCAATAAGGGCTATATTCACTTAATATACAGGCCAGTTATGAATGGTGATGGTCATTTCCCCACCAATTTGTACTCTTGTTACACTAGGAAATACAAAACACTAATAGACTTATTTTTTTACACACTGGACATTTATTTTATAATTTCAGCTGAATTAGAACACATAATTTTTTCAGACCATCTCACCCTTTCAGTTCAGATTGAAGCAGCAAATAACATTGTTTTCCCTACCAGTAATACTCTCAGAATGTTAACAAAATCCACAACTACAGAAGCCATCCCATCCAAGGCTTCCATATACTTCAAGAAAATAGATATACTTAACAGGACCATTGAAGACGTATGGTTTGCCTTCATTGGTATCCTCAAATCAATCATATCTCATCATACAGTCAAGCAAAAGGGACCCCTAGCCCTCCTTTGGGATCTAGATGAGCTGAGTTATAGAATACTTCTACTTCATACTCTATAGATGACATCATTTCTATTAAACAACAATATAAAGCCAAACAGAAGGCCCTTGTGGACTACCTCTCTGTCAAATGAGCTAAGATCTTTTTGACCAAAAAAACTGCTAGACAAGAGGTTACCTCTGCTGGGTACTGGGGGCTATCAAATCATCACCTACTCCCACTATCATTAACATAGATGGTAATTCTTTCCTAGGCATACCAATGATTAATATAAATTCATAAATTTTTCAACAAAAACTTCAAAGTTTCACCCAAATGTCTTCCCCTGCTGTGGATGATTTGGCATGTCAAGATGGATCATGGTATCACAGAAGCCATGCTAAAAGTTAAACTTCAGGCAATGCCTGATATAATTCATCCTGGTTTGCATGGAATCCCATGGTTCCTTATCCCCATTTTACACAAGATGACTAATCATCTTGCACAGTAGAAAAGAACACCCTCACACCTATACCCTATAGCTTTAGTCCCCTTCCTTAAAAAGAATGAAGATCCTCATACTCTTAAAAACATTCGGCCAATCTCGATGTCCACCCTCATCATTAAAATTTTAGAATCTGTTATCAAAGATATGATTCAAGACAAAATTCTAAAAAAAATATTTTGCCATCCCAATATGTGAAGAAACACTCTTCACCAATACTAGCCATTGGCCAGATAAAAATACTCATGGATTACATCAGGCAACAGAGAAAACAAGCAGTCAATGAAATTCAGCTTGACATCAATGCAGCCTTTGATTCTGTCAATATTAGTATACTATTAAACCTTTTAAAACACCACCAAATTTTTACCTCTGTCATACATATCATAGACAATCTCATGTTGAATAGAGAAATATCTGTCTCTCTGAATGGCAAATTATCACACTTTTTCCAACCCAATATCTCCATACCACAAGGATCTCCTCTCAGTGCCTTCATGTTTATAACCTATATTGACCTGTTGTTGAAGGTCATTGACAAACTTCTCCATGACATTTTAATTTTTAGATTGGCAAGATTGATAAAGACCATAGCTTATATGGATGTTATGGTTATTATCTTCCTTTCTTCAGCATTATACTTACATCAGTTATTTTCTATATTGGACCTATGGCCTCATTTTTAATCCCATTTAATCAGACATAAGGGAAGTGTGATCAGGCCAAAAGCTCATAACTAATTATTTAGCTAAACCTCAGAAGTTCTTGGGATTTGCAATATATAAATCATATACTCAAATGTCTAAAAATATTCAAAATAATATCATTCACTCCATGGAAGGACTTACAAAGTGCCTATCCAAGGTATACCTCATTTTGCATGTCAATGTAATGCTCCTTAATATGAATGTCATGGCCAAGTTAAACAATTATTTGCCCATCATCAAAATTACCAAGGTCTTTATCAGTAAAATTAATACATCACATGATCACTATCTCATACTAGCACATAATTGTTTTAAACAAGGAAAATCTCCATACAGTAGTGATACCCTGTGCCAATCAGAGTAATCAATGGATGCCAGAAGGCTTGTGCATAAAATCCCTATCTAATGCCTACTCATCCAATATCCCCAGACTAGTTTCTGGCTTGTGGCCATCATCAGTGAGGAGCCTTGGATCTGAGAGCACTGCACCTAGATCTTAGGATCTAATGCAACCTTCCAGCAACCACCTTTTATCTCCACTTAAGTACAAAACTATGAGAATGAAATTGAAAATGATAATATCTTCAATCTAAGCTCAATAGCTTATACAGTCATATGGGTCTGAACTCAATTCAGTACCCATACTTTTTGGTGGCTTTGGCTCTTTAACAACCATAGCCACCACTATAGAATGGTGTTAAACCACTAAACATCACATTATCACTATCTTTTATTAGCACATAATTGTTATTAAATGAGGCAAAACTCTCTTCATACAGTCATAGTTTGTACTTAAGTGGAGATAAAATGTGGTTGCTGGAGGGTTGCATTAGATCCTAAGATCTAGATGCAGTGCTCTCATATCCATGGCTTCTCACTGATAATGGCCACAAGCCAGAAACTAGTCTGGAAATATTATATGAGTAGGCATTAGATAGGGATTTTATGCACAAGTCTTTTGGTAGCCATTGATTACTCTGATTGGCACAGGGTGGCACTACTGTATGGAGAGAGTTGTGCCTTGTTTAAAATGAATACACTGGCTGCCCAGTTGTTTTGGGGTGGTAAGTTTCCTGCAATTAATATTGACATAATGCAGCTTCATCAGAAATACAGCTGTTTATTCTATCACTCTATTTAAGCCATCCTTGTCCAAAAGACATTTAATTTCATCTCCATACTGATTAGAACTTTTGGTTATCCATAGATAATCCAGCCTATCACCCACATGGATGGATTGCCTTCTAAGGCTAGTAATTTTTTAAATGCAGCAGTTGGATTAATCAAAAATTATATGGTTATCACAAATGACACATTTGGCAACTGGATTAGCATTTGGGAGGCTCATAGACTTATAAATCCAGTAATTATCCCCATATGACCTGAACTTGGGATATCCAATAAGAAAGTCATCTCACTCTTCAGTTGCTGGTCCATGGAGCCAAAATACTTGGATTTTACTATTAAAATAAACTTGAACTCCATAAGCACTAATTGGTTTCTTGCCTATAGATGTGGCATTAACAAGATTAATCCCATCTTTCTTCTCTGTCAGATGCATAATGAAATATTTGACCATCTAGTTCACTCATGTCCTACAACCACATCATTACAACATGTAATGTGCTAGGAACAGTGACACAAATAATATATAATAACATCAAGACAGACTACTACACTATAATCTCGCTGCAAAAAAGCATCAAAACTAAACAATTCCCAATCATCAGATTATCAATTTTTATAACATATTCAACTGGTTTGTGAGGTGTAAAATGACATACACACAGCCTCACCCAGATCAAATGCCTGTTTTAAGAAAACAATGGAAAAGATTAAAAATAGAGATCAACTATTGTCATCAAAATTTATTTTTGAAGAGATTTGGAAGCTATACAAACTTCCCAACCACTCTAATATACATGGATAATCACATCAATTGTCAGCATTGGACAATATTATATAACTTGAGTCTTTCAAATTTCAATTGTTTAACAATTGTCTCAATCATTTAAAATGTGTACACGTTTTTTTCTCATTCCTTTAATTATGTTGCTTTATACAAAATGTAACCTTTATTAGACCTAATAAAATTTGTTTTTTAAACTAAAAATTAAAAAGTCATAGCGCAACCCTTATACTTGTAGTACAAAAAAAATTAAAGCAGGAAAAAATAATGCACGTTATGTTTCCAAAAAATTAAAACAAAAATTATTAGTATGTTTTATCAAAACAATTAATAAAAATTATACATTCTAGTAAAAGTATTTAATCTGTTTATCTATCTATCTATCTATCTATCTATCTATCTATCTATCTATCTATCTATCTATCTATCTATCTATCTATCTATCTATCTATCTATCTATCTATCTATCTATCTATCTATCTATCTATCTATCTATCTATCTATCTATCTATCTATCTATCTATCTATCTATCTATCTATCTATCTATCTATCTATCTATCTATCTATCTATCCATCTATCTATCTATCTATCTATCTATCTATCTATCTATCTATCTATCTATCTATCTATCTATCTATCTATCTATCTATCTATCTATCTATCTATCTATCTATCTATCTATCTATCTATCTATCTATCTATCTATCTATCTATCTATCTATCTATCTATCTATCTATCTATCTATCTATCTATCTATCTATCTATCTATCTATCTATCTATCTATCTATCTATCTATCTATCTATCTATCTATCTATCTATCTATCTATCTATCTATCTATCTATCTATCTATCTATCTATCTATCTATCTATCTATCTATCTATTATGTTTAAATTCTACAAAATATTGCCTGCACTCATTAATCATTGGATACCACTATTTAAAATATATTGATGATTATTTTTAATATTTATAAAACTAGAGATTATTTCTAGCATAAGTACAAAGTTTAAATTAGTTAAAGTACACAATATTATTTTTTACTGTTGAAACTTGAGATATTCAAAGCCGTTTAATAGAATTTATTGATCACAAATGAGAAAATTTTAAGGTTTTTTTTTACAAGAAAACAGAAAATTATGAAGTGACAGAAAATTCCAATATTGAATTATAAGTTAGAGATTTAACAGACATTGATAAAAATTAAATTCATTAAATAGATAAATATTTTTACTACTAGCATGAAGAAAGCTTCTAATCATAAAACCTGTTAAAATCCATTCAGCCTTCTATCTTCATATTTCAACAAATCTCCGCATTATTGCATGGTTAGAATATTTTAGATCACCTCCTCCTTCAATAATCTTAATAACACCAGACAGCAATATTCTCCAAATCATATAAGCATCTTGCCTCACTCCCGCCCCGCAGTTCATGGAGAGCTTGCACAAAAGATTGAGAAGAATTATCCGCAATATCTATATAAAGTACCTGTCTTTTGAACATACATCTACTTTTGTTGGAACATGAGTTTGAATACATCTTCTTCTCACGCGTCGCCTGCACAATAGAATGAAAAAATAAATTTAAAGAGTCATAGGTGACAGAAAGAACCTTATATTAATTAACAGAAAAGACTCTTATTCCCATTATCAAAGAAATCGAAACATATACTTTGCATACTGGGACAAATTTGCTATATTTTCCACCATTAGACACCGCGGTGTTTTAATTCTGTTGGTGAGAATTTTCTGAAAAGCTAGCTATGTTAATAAATATAATTTGTTCTTTTAATAGTTTTCATTATTAATTCTGTATGACTCAAATTTCAAGTATTATAGTTAGTGAAAATAACTTTTTCGTTTCGATATTGGAACATCATTTTTAAAAATTAAACATAAATATTTGAATAATTAGACTTCCAGCTTTCCATCTGTAGCCTTTGTATCTATCTATCTATCTATCTATCTATCTATCTATCTATCTATCTATCTATCTATCTATCTATCTATCTATCTATCTATCTATCTATCTATCTATCTATCTACATCTATCTATCTATCTATCTATCTATCTATCTATCTATCTATCTATCTATCCATTCTATCTATCTATCTATCTATCTATCTACTTCTCCATCCATCTATCTATCTATCTATCTATCTATCTATCTATCTATCTTTATCTATCTATCTATCTATCTATCTATCTATCTATCTATCTATCTATCTATCATCTATCTATCTATCTATCTATCTATCTATCTATCTATCTATCTATCTATCTATCTATCTATCTATCTATCTATCTAATCTATCCCGGTCACGTCTGCCGCCTGGTTTCCCCGCCTGCCTCCTTGCCCCGCCTCTGTTAAATGTTAATATTATTTCCGGGTTTGCCACCTATCTTCTATTCATTTCTTTTAAAATTAATTTATAATGGGTTGTCTGCGCAGATTTAGGTTTAGTTTAATCTAAAAATATTGTGATATCTTAGGTAGCTGAGAATCCTTGTGTCACCACTTACTACTTTTTGCAGTCAGTGTGATGCTTAAAAATATCCAATTGATAATTGGTATGTTGTCTATCGTAGCTACATTTATACACACATATATTGTGATACGGACACATGCCGCACGGGGCGGCATGTGCGCACATGTATATTTAAAAGCTTAAAAAAATGAACATTTAAAGCCAAAAACATTAATATATATAATTATTTTAAAATAAGATTAATCATTAGTTTGAAATTCTATAAATTATTTAAAATCAAAAACAAATATTATGACATTTATGTCCTAAGAGTAAATTTGCATTTTTAGATTTATAAATTAATAAATGTACTCTAAGAGTTCATTGACTTTGAATTTTGATAAAAGATATAATAAACATAAATTAATTTCAAATGCAATTACATTGTGATTTTGAAAAGACTTCCAGAATATATAGTAGAGGCTAAGATGAAGGTAGATGTGTTTAAATAATTGATGATAAGATGTAGATGAGATATAATATGTAAATAAGGCATTTTCCATTTTCTAGATCTCAATTGGAACACATGAATCCCTCTTCCGATAATTAGAACGTAGATTTTGTTCAAATTAAAAAATAATTTTTATACTTATCATCCCATTCAGCAAATTGTTCTAATATTCGGGAGAGAATGTGAACTGTAAATATCCATCACATGTATCTGCATTTAGCCTTTTGTTTTATTTATTATGTAAATATATATAATGGGTAATTTTTCGTGGGATTTTTGCATGATTCACTAAATACACAAATTTTCAGAAAGAGTTAGTAATGCAATTTTATAAGAATCACAAGGTGAGCATGTCTACAGGTATCTTGTCTTAAGTATTGTTTTAACAGTTTGTTAAAGAGGTGGTAAAACTAACCTCTGTGGTTCCTAAGACAGAAAATATGCAAATATGTTTAGCTTATTTATACTTTATAATTTTATTATTTAACTTTTGGTAAAATTTCACTGTTGTAGTACATGTTATGATTGTAAATTGCTCCAAAAACATATACTGATATTTTTTACTTTGAAAATAGCCAATTATAATAAAATAATTGTTTAAAATATATTATTGTATCATAGACTGAAAAAAATTATAAGTAATAATTTCAAAAAATAGATCAGATTGATTTTTGGAAAGAAGTAGTTGTCACTGTTTCTACTACAAGGATAACGTAATACAATTAACGAACAAATGAAATAGAGTAAGCAGAAAATAGTTATAGCAAGCAGTTATTATGCAATTGTATTATTATGAAAGAATACACAAAATTAATTGAAATTTCACAGTTAGAAACACTAAATCCGAAATAAAGTGAAGCAGAAAATTTGAAACTTGCCCAAATAAAATCTTCCAAACCACTCAAAAATTTACTATCCCCCGCCAGGATCGACCCCCGCTTGAATGCCACTTTATAGAAGTAACTGACATTAGACATTTAATTTCACATTATGAATGTGGATTTTGAATTAAGATAAGTAGTTGTAGGTTAAAATAATAAAAATCAAAGAGTAATGCCAGAATTGACGTTTATAACAGAATTTACATAATTGCAAGTTTCAAATTAGTTTTGTATCTCCCTAAAAAATCCTTAAAGAATAAAGACCCTTCGCCGGTGTCTATATTGACATTATGATTATTGAATTGCAGAAGTATCAAAGAGTGTATAAAACAATTTTTCTTTTACATATTCAGACACTCGCGAATTAAATTTCGAAGGGCTTTATTATTATTTAGTTTTTAATTGTACTTTAAAATAAGAAATTATATTATAATATTTGTTTATTTTTGATTAGTATATTTAATTTGATTATCACTATATTTCTTGTATATAACACTACTCATTTGAAAAATAATTAGATAGATGATATAAAATTATTATAATAATTAAATCCTCTGATATATTGTGTAGTAAAATATTCATATATATATCACATTCAAATCTTTTAATATCTGTTATTCTTTATTTATTAAAAGAATTTTGTTTTACAAATCAAAATTTTTAACCATTTTATCTTCCTGAAAGCACATAAACCACTTAATTGATGTATATGATAATTGATAGTCATATTATTAGTTACATGTTGCGGATGACTCATGAAGCATCTCTGGGTATGACAGTAACACAAATAATTTGGGTGGAGATAAAGATTCGTGTACTTATAATGATATTGCATTTTAAAATTATAGTAGTGCTATTACAAATTGCACATTATTCAAATATTTATCACCAAAAGAGGATATAAGAAGTTAGAAATCAATGTACCTCTCTTTACAGATATGTGAGTAATTAAGCCTTGATTTGAACTGAAATATGTATAGAGGACACGCTACTCTTGAATAATACAATTAAAGTATACCTCACTATTTATATTTCAACTTTTACCCAGCTAAAAGTAAGTAAAGTTTATAACTTAATTTAGTATTGATAATAGTATACTTGTTTATTATTTCAAGTAATGATAACTCATAAATAAATTAGATATACACACGAGAACATAATATAGATACTTATAGTTATCTTATTATGATTTTAAATACATATAGAATGCTTAGTTTATTAAAGCAATTTAATAACATTTATGTCGTAGAACTTATTCAGAATTAAATTATATTAGGAAAATTTTAAATAGTTATCTTAAATATAAATATTACAATGGTAATTTTGATTCAATTATCGTGATTTTCTTGATTGTATACATTCATAATTCAAACACAAAATAGCTCACAGAATTCAAAATGGAATTAAAGTTGATAGCATGAGATACACAATGCCTACACTATAGTCCTTTTAATATCCAAACCATAGAGGTATTAGTTATGCTAGATTCTCTATCGGGGGTCACTATAGCAATTTTGTTTAATAAAAATTGTTTTCATAACCTCTGTTCTATGACCTAAGTTTCACATATATGTATAAGATATCATGAGTTAGTAATATTTCTTCTGAGATATCATTCACTCTATCATTGATAAAATTGTTGGGATGTCATATGAACTTACAAGCCGTTTACAAAATGTTATATATAGATACATCAAACTTCTTAATTAGCTTTGAGAATACTATCGTTTCTGCATCAGCTCGCCAGTGCAGGTGTTGTGATACATTAGATCAAAAATAGCTAGATTCAGCCCAGCACTTATCTAATAAAATCCATTGAGAAGAAAATTCGAAACCTGAGACATCTATATGCCTAAAAATCCAGCTATCTAACCAATAGCCATATGGGACCGGCCCAGACATAGTGGGCTGATAGCTCTAGCAATAGAGGGGGTATCGCCATGTCTATAGCAAAAAATAAATTGATAAAAATAAGACAGATACCACATGACCTTACTCCCAAAGCCTGCAGCTCTACAAACAAGCACTTAGTAAAACAAAATTTTAACAGTTTTTGAGACAACTCAACCTCTCAGACCAGTTTCTGTATCAGCATCATCAGTGAGGTACATTAGGACTCACGCCTAGCACTTTATCTAATGTGTATAACTATTGAGAAGAAAATCTGAAACTTGTAACTATCTAACTCAAATAGCCAAATAGTCCGTAGTATTTTTAATCTTCCAATGAATATCCAAACACCACTGACAATGCCAGATACAGAAACTGGTCTGTAAGTTGATAGGTACTTCAAAGCTTTATACACAATATTTTGTTTGCAAATTGCTACAACATTTATTTGTAAACACGAGCTTTATTAAAAATTAGGTCATAATTTCCTTGACCTGATTTTTTTATCAATTTATTTTTTGCTACTAAGGCCTTGATGAATTTGGTACGCGAGCTATCAATATATGGTATTTTTGTGTTAGTTCAGTCCCATAAGCGGCTATTTGGAGTCAGATAGTTGGATTTTTAGACATATAGATGTCCCGTGTTTCAGATTTTCTTCTCAAATAGTTATGCATAATAGATAAAGGCAAATAGTCCAGTATTTTTGGATCTAATGAATATCCCAAAAATATCTACCGACGAGGATTGTAGATGCAGAAAACTATTCAAAAAATGAGGGTATCTTTAAAAGCTTGTTAAGCGTTTGTTTTGGTTAACTCTATATATAATAATTCCATCATTATATATTATTTCTGGGATAATAGACAATATATGCAATAGAATCCTTAGGTTTGAGAGTTTAAACATGCAAATTTATTGATATTTTCGGTAATATATAAAATTATTCATTATATGTATATATTGAGTGTAGTAATAAATTATTTATGGGTGTAATGAATGAAGCTTCACCCATTAAAGTATAAAGATATTACCTAATATAATCTACATTTTCACTGTATATATGTGTGACAGACAACTGAGGAGTGATTTAGCAATTTAAATATATTTGTGATGTTTATCTGTTTGACATGTGTGTGATCAAGGTGTCAGAAGTGTGAGACAGCAGAAAAAGTTGAGTGTTCGGAATTAAACTCCTATATTACATATTGGAGTGCAGATATAAAAATCCCGTAATGTAGAAAAATTCCATATATTATCAAACTTTGAGAAATAGAATATATTTCTACAACACAAAATATATCCACTCTCTTTATTTCATTGTTTTGCTTTTCTTGATGATTTTATCACATTATACATGTAGTTTCGTACTCTATTCGAAATGCGTATATATATATTATTCACGTATTCAGACCTAATTTGTACTCCATTAGAAGCAAATTTTAGAATATGGTATTAATCACATTTTAGATTGTTACCGGTTTTTTGAAGTTAAACTGTTTCTTTGAAATACGACTTTCTTTTTAATTCATTTTAGGTTTCTTCATATAAATTTTTTGAGTAAGTACATTTTCCCGTTGCCTTTTATAATACGAGGGTCTTCACAAACCTTTTCGGTAAATGTAAGAGCCGAGACATGAGTTAAATTATAATCGTTTAATCAGTAAAAGTACTAGTTATTAAATCAAAATACATTTAAAATCTACATTAAAAAAACCAATTTTAAAAAAATTACGAAAAGCATTAATGTGAAGACCAAAGCCAAAATGCGTGTTTAAATCGGAGGTGTTTGCATGCGCATATTCTGCATAATCTATTTAATACATTGTACAGGCGTACACCCGCATTTCTATATGTAATATATGTGGGCTAATATGATCTAAGCTAATTTTCAGTGCCATCTTATATTGCTTGACTTCATTTCCTGATCACACACATGTTGAAAAGATAAATAATCACCAATACATAGATATTTCGCGCTAAACCAGCACCCATTGCAGCATGAAGATTGGTTATCTTAATATAAAAGCCGAGCACTAATTGTGTAGGCATGTGTGGAGATGGTAATCTGAACCAACTGATGAGTGCTGGCTTAGTAATCGAAATGCGTAGTATTGGTGATTATTTATCTTTTCAACATGTGTGTGATCAGGTGAGTCAGCAATATAAGATGGCACTGGAGAGTTGTAGGTCGTGTGAAAGTCTCGAGTTCGAATCCCGCTTGTATTACATATATAAATGCAGTGCGTAAACCCGTACAATGTATTAAATAAATTATGTAGAATATGCACGCAAACACACACTCAGTTTGATTTAAACACGCATTTTAACTATTCTTCACATTAATGCTTTCGGCTTTTTTTTTTTTTAAGTTAAATTGTTTTTTTTTGTACGTAGATTTTAAAATATGTTTTTGATTTAATAACCTGATCAATTTAATGATAATTCTTCATGTCGCAGCTCTAATACTCACGTATCCCTTTTCTTTTGAAATAGGCAATGTATATATAAACACATTTTGAAAGAATGGCGACTTTTCTGGCGACTAAAAGATTCACCATTGTTATGTATGATGTTATTTTTATAAAAATTCAATTAAGTACTATTTTTATACTTAATTTTAATATCATTTTTTATTATTATATAAACACATTCATATATTATTATAGTATTGTGTATATTACCGTGTGTAAAAATATTTATTTATGTAAATTTGAATTATGATTCTATTCTTGAAATTAAAATGTTATTTTACTTTATTGTAGAAAATTTTATTCCTTCTAAATGAGTGATGTTTTGGAAATAAAATATTAACAGTAGTTGTCGTTTTTTAGGATATTAATCATAATTAAATCATTATTGTCTCTATATTTTATATGTATAATTATTAATATATATATATATATATATATATATATATATATATATATATATATATATATATATATATATATATAGAGAATTGATATAGATTCGATCAATTTGCGATTAAAGCTAAGTTTAAAAATATATATATATAAGATGGGATTTGATAAATTGGAGACAAATGGAAAAAAGGAGTTTAATATGTGAAAATGAATTTGCAAGAATTGTTCAGATGGGAACTATATTAATAGCTCTGATGAGTGTTGGAATAGAAAGAGGGATTCTGAAAATAGCAAAATAGGTATATTCGGGTGAGAAAAAGCAGCATCTTTTGATAACTGAAGGCTGTTGAGTATGAAGAGATTATGGAAGAATAAATAGCTGAAGGGCAAAGGAATATAGAAAATTTAATAATGAATTCAAGAAGAGAAATAGATGAAAGAAAAGGGTTGAAAGCAAAGAATGTAAAGAGATAAAGGTTTCAACAGATGAAAAGATATAATCTAAGATTTGGATAGAATACAAAGTATTTCTGGGAAAGAGGTAAAGGGGTAGACAAGTGATAAGAATGGAAGCTAGATAGTAGATATATTAATAGAGGAAATAATTTAATTAGTTATGAACTCAGAAAATGAAGATGTTGCAATGGATTTATTAGAGGTACGGGATATAGCTGCCAGATGAAGTAGGAAGGCAATCGCGACAAATGAAAAGAATGGCAAGGGATTTTGATGCAGTATAGAATTTTGAGAGAAATGGAGAATTTATGAAGGAAATGTTACTTGGGTAATTTGATATATAATAAGTGGAGTTTGTCGAAGATTTTAAGAACTAGTGATTCCAAGAGAAAGCTGTTAAATGCGAAAAGTCCATGTTTGGGTGTTATTGAGATTTTAATCAGATTTATATGGGAAGGCTGGACTATTTATATTGTTGAAATAAACAGCTTGGTTTTTCGGAGGAAAGTATTAAGTATTGTTGGGGACACCGTATTGAAAGAGATAAAGGAATTGGTATATGTTTTGTAGATTTAGAAAAGGCATTTTGATAGTAAGCTGGAATTGACCCGGATGTCTATCTTAAGATAAAGGAGTATTTCGGGAAAGTATTGATATGGAATATAGAGTAATGTGGGGACAAGAGTTAGATTTTCACTGATGAAATATAGAAAGGAGTTAGGCAGCATATCATCTATTTTGTTTTAATATTTATTTAGAAGATATGCTAAATAATTATTTGGACTGTGGAGGAGCAGTTGGAGGGAGAGACAGTGCTAAGACTTGCAGATGATGTGGTTTTATTGCTGAGGAAGAAAAGGATCTAGAATATGACAAATTGGGAGTTTAGGAATGAAGCATTAATATTGAAAGACTAAAGGTTTATATTGGGAGAGATGCAAAGACAAATTCACCCATGACATGGGTGGGCAGGGATTTAGATATTTAAGTTGTTGGTTACGGAAGAGTGAAGATTATTAAAAGATTATTGGTAAAGGTGACATTTGCAGACCTATTTTTGGAAAAGAGAATTAAGGAAAAGATTAATTCAGTCGTTATGTGTGTGGAGTGTATTAATGTATGGTTGTGAGACATGGACATTGAGTAATAGAATTACACTGAGTTTTTACATGGGACACGGAGAGAAAAATCAGAATGTCAACAAATTGAAGAGTTCCAAAAAGAGGCAATGAGGTGAAAGAGATTGGATTGAAAGTATCAAAGAGAGAAGAGAGAAATCCGTATACTTTCAGTTTAATGAAGATGCTGAATGCGAGTGGAAATAAAAGAAAGGACGAAGAGACTTGTTTGATACATACGGAAGG
Source organism: Epiperipatus broadwayi (assembly GCA_028023455.1). Taxonomy (NCBI): domain Eukaryota; kingdom Metazoa; phylum Onychophora; class Udeonychophora; order Euonychophora; family Peripatidae; genus Epiperipatus; species Epiperipatus broadwayi. The sequence goes on along the minus strand of JAQFVV010012562.1, from coordinate 1,222,275 downwards.
AGTTATGTGGAATTGAGGAGTGAGAGACTGAATGGAAGAACTGATGTAGTGAGCTACTCTCTGACCTGTCTATTGACAGACTAATTATTGATGATATATATATACTTCATCATCGCTCAGGGTATTTCAATAATTGTACCCTATATAAAAATTTAATAGCAAATATACCTAGGATGTAGTGGTGTAGTATATAATAATGCCACAATATGTACAGAAAACAAAACACAGCTGTACCTTATTTGCAATGATATATATATATATATTGCAGAAAATTTACTATGTAGATGCTGAACTGAGATCAGACATGTTATCTGAGCAGTTATGCTGAAATGGAAGACATTACATGTCTTAGAAAGATTCACGCCTGCAACCTGACAGACAATGTTTCATAAACACCCAGAGTTTGTGTTTGTCTACTTCTTACCTCATCTTATTGAAAATTAGAAGGTGGAAATTAAGTTGAGGGTGAATGCTTGCTCGACGTTTATGTAAATAGAAAACTATGCTTGATGGTGCTTTTGGTAAGAACTTCATCTATTGTCATAACATTTTTCGCTAGCAGTTTTAACTTGTGTTTTTACTATAAATGTAGCCTTTTGAGGTTCCTGCAATAATATATTACAGAGGTTTTCAATATGTGGTGATGCTGAACTGAGATCAATTCAATGAAAGAGCAGTTTGAAGACATTATGCGTTCCAAATTACGCTTGCGGTGTTTGAATAAAAATGTTTTCATAAATGCTCAGAGTTTGTAGTTTAGATGTATTCTTTATTCCCGTCTCTTCACTGACGATAAAGGGTGTCAGCTTGAAATCATGATCTGAAGGTGGAAATTGGCTAGGTGTAGTGAATGCTTGCTCTAAGATAAACATGTAAACAGAAAACCATGCTTGATTTAGTGTTTGGTAGAACGCTCATTAATTGTCATATATATATATATATATATATAAATTACTTAATGCCCTGTCTTCCGTTTTTAAGTATTATTTCACTTATTATTTAAATAATTACATTTAAAAGTACTTGTGCTGTAATGTTATAAGACTATTATTTATCTCATTACAATACATTTACTTATGGTAAATATTTAAACTCATTGTGTCAATATCTCATTCTGGTGGTCATCCCTGCCTAATCTTTACAGATCACCAATTAGATTCCATTCTTGCTATTAAAAAGGAAGCAGGAGGCTACCTTGGACAACAGTGAGAAATGTTGACATTATTTATGTTGACATGTAGCGTTGACTATTTAATGGTATATATATATATATATATATATATATTAGATGGATTAGACAGAGATAGTAGATAGATAGACAGATAGAAGGGTAGATAAATACAGAAAGACATATGGATTAAAAAAGTAGATAAATAGAAGATTAAATTCTGGAGAGAGAGGCACTAGACAAAGACTGATAGATTAGTCTTACACAGATAGATAAATACATAGATAAATATATTAACATTTTGCTTGGATTATCATATCATTTTAGGATGGGTTAACATGATTTAGTCTAAACATAAATTTCCAAACCAAATTCACTTTATAGTTTAAAACTATTTCAAAAAAAACTTTATATAACAGTTAAAAAATAGGATTGGTATCAATTCAATCCTTTTGCAACTGTTGCAATGCTTAATTTGTTACAAATTTTCTAGTAAAATAGGATTGCCTTTTTTATTTAATTATAAATGTAATACAAAAGATTCTAAATGATACCATGTTATAATCTGTAAATATATTAAAAATAAATATACAACTTCTTTAAATAATTTAAGTACTTTCATTATACTAATTAAATATTTTAAATGAATTAAAGTAAGTAAAAAAATAAGGATAAACCTAAACAAAATCAACAAATAACAACAACAAAAAAAAAACAGAAATGCACATTTCAAAATAAATCATTTTAATTTGCTATATCTATTCTATCAAAAATGTAATGTACTTTCATCTAATGGTTTTTTATTCATTTAAAAGATGAATAAATGTTTTTGAGAATGAAACTTACTGAACAATTTTTATAAAAGAATATGTGAATTTTATACTATTGATTAGTTTTTATGGTTTAGAAAATACACGTATATAAAATTTATCAATATTTTAAAATACTTTAATTTTAAAGTGAAGTCATTAATTTTTTGTAAATTTCCAAACCGAAGACAAAACATAGTGAAATAGTGGTAAAAACTCATATATATCGCTGTATACAATTTTCCGAAAACGAATCATTTTTTGTATCTGCTGAATGGAATTCTATAACGACACAAAGATTATATCATTTCATTTTATTATATATATTTAGGGTTCTCGCTATCATTTAATTATATGTCTTTGATGTTATTTGATTATTTAAAGTTTTAAAATGGGATTGATTTCGTATGTTGCCTTGTTTTTAATTAGACATTAAAATATTAAAATAATTTCTTTGTATATAGAATAGATATATTATTTACTCAGTTTGACAAAATATATATTTGCACATTAAATATATACATTAATCATTTTAATATGAGAATTTACTTGAAGTGCCTACTCGAATCGCCATCTAGTTATCCGTAGTTTGCCATTCATAATAATGAGAACCAAAAAATTCAATATCAGCCATTTTGCGTAAGAAATGCAGCATGAAAATCCTATGTTTAGATTGTCAAAACCTCAAAATATATTTCATAAAAAAACTCAAATGAAAGTAAATGAATTAAAGCATGAATAATCCATAAGAAATTGCAAAAAAACTTCTTGTTTAAAAATAAAAATTACATCTAAATGTAGGTAAATTTATTTTTATAAAATTATGAAATTCAACAACATTTTAATTATGATCAAAGACAAATCCATAAAGGTAATTGATAATAATAAAAAGGATTTAGGATCATTCATAAGAGCCAGAGCCTAATAAGCTATTTATTTACAGAAAATAAAAAGAGCGGAATGTCATGAAAAAGATTAGAAAATATTTTACAGTAATTATAATTAAGGAAAAATCATGAAATTAAAAACTACAATGATCACTACTTATGCTAGCTAATCTAACTGCTATGAAGATAAAAGGGCTGCTGGAGGGGTTAATAGGATCCTAAGAGCCTAGATTGCTGTTTCCACCCAAAGCTTCTAACTGAGCCAGTTGCCAGAGCAACTGGGATATTGAATTAGATGGAGATTTATTCACAGTTTTGAAATCCATTGATTACTCTAGTTGTCACGAGTTAAGCACTATTGCATGGAGAGTTTCCTGTGTTAATAGAAATTAAATATTATTTAATGATGAAACAAGTGGAAATCTGCAAAAAATTAAATAATAGCACTATTTATTTCACAGATTGTTTATTATAACTCTATCTCTATAGACAGTTATTTATTCATTAAAACATTATTTAATTTTAATTTTCTGCATTGAATATTCTTACTGCCACTATATCTTTATTATTGATTACTTTCTAGAAGATAACATAAACTAATTTTCAGTGCGAACTTTGACACTCATATGTTGTTTGGCATTTGAAAACAACAATTTAATCTAATATATATGTTATATATCCAACTAAAGAAGAAGATGGTTGTATATAGTTCAATGAAAAAAAAATATAAAATTAAAAGATGAGTTGACATTGATTTCCAAGATACTTTGCCCATTTATGACTTACAAAAATAAGATAAGTTTATATATAATAGTAGTTTTCTCTGTTATACCCTGCC